>CM076988.1:13294816-13302945 GCA_039105355.1 Benthosema pterotum | reverse complement strand
AGACCCCGCCACACCCGCGCATGTACAGTAGGGGTTTTCCCCCGGTCATTCGGTCGCTCAGTCGTTTGTTCGGTCAGATTTAACAGTGACAGCATTTTTAACAGTGACAGCATTATCATCCAAACTCCAGATGATGGACAGGGCGGATTGGCACATATTTTCCCACCGGGTCAATTTGCCTTTGCCAGGCCACCCTGGTGGGGGCAGCTGGTTAAAACCGATTGTAACTCTTGAGAGCGTAAAAATGAAACCAAATGGACCCTTGCGGGTCCATTTGGTTTCATTTTTACACCCTCAAGAGTTAAAATATTCATCATGTGAATTAGCCCAACTTAGTCTACACAACTAGAGAATGTAGAAGATTAATGGTCATTTTGATCTGTATGTTCCAGGCGAGCATCTAGCGCATTCTAGTGCATTTTGGAAGTGCCACTAGTGCATTTTGGATCTTGTCCAGGCCACTAGGTGGCGCAGGCCACCGGGAAAACTCCCTGTACTCCAGATGGCCAATCCGCCCCTGATGATGATGAGGGGGACCACCGGGGACCGCCAGCCAGGCATGGAGGGACCACCAAGGAGGGATCAGTCATAATATAAATGACTCATCATCATCATCATCATCCCCTTCCTGGGCGGGCGGTCCGGTGGGCGGTCGTTCCTCCATCGTAACAGAATAACGACCTGCGTGGTTTGAACTATATTATAGCTAGCTATTAGCCTAGCGGCTGCGCTACATGCGCTGCAGTCTGCCTGCCTCTCGTCAGTGTTGCCAACTGCCAAAATCCAAAAATGCACTAGTGGTGGCACTTCCAAAATGCACTAGAATGTTGTGTTTAGTCTCTCTGACTAATTTAGTAGAGATGACTGGCAAAATGGTGGTCGAAAAAGGCAATTCTTATACATTTTCTAAATGTGGAGGATTCTTGAAACCAAATGGATCCATAAGTGTCCACTTGGTTTCATTTTATGATCTCAAGAGTTGCAGATCTAAAAGGGTCCATTTGGTTTACCAATGGTCTTTTCTGGGAAGGAAGGAGGACTCTATCATAGGAGGAAAAATGGTGAAAAACAAGGGTTTTATCTCTGGCGCCTTTCAACCAATTTCACCACAATTCAACATTAAGATTTTCCGCCAGGATTTTTTCACTAATTGTGGCGCTATTGAGGGGGGGTATTTGTCGCCATATATAGCGACAAATACACCAAGTTGGCAGCACTGCTGCCCAGCTCTCGTCGGTCGTTACGGAGGGCCTGGTGTGATGTGATGGGCTCTCCAGAGACAGGGGAGGAGGAGGAGGGTTTAGGGCTGAGGATTTAGCACTGCGGTGGGACCAGGGACGGATCTAGGCATAGGCATGGGGGGGCAATGCCCCCCTAAATGCCCTGACTGCCCCACCAAACATGATAGCATGCAAAAAAAAAACAAGAGATTTCAAATTAAAGTGCTTATATTTAAAATGATTTGAAACACTACTACTGCTACTAACTAACTACAGCTGTGTCACCACTAAACCAACAGCATTTCATCATTGAAAACAGAAAACTCTCTGAGTCAGACCTTGAGCTTTATGCATGCTGCCTGTCTGTTGCAACTTCAACAACTGATGTTACTATCGATGCTTGACTTGACTAAAAAAAGTCCTGTAACTGAAAATGCAATGGGTGCGGTTTCATCATGGTATGGGTGCGGCTTCATGGCGCGAAGCGACACGGGCGATGAAGCCGCACCCATACCATCCCCCCCCCCCCCCCCCCCTCCCCAATGGGGAAATGTTACATCCGCCCCTGGGTGGGACATGGCCGTGTTTGTGTGTGTGTGTGTGTGTGTGGGGGGGGGGGGGGGGGGGGGGTGCAGTCATTAAACCAGAGGTACTGTACAGGGAGCATTGATTGTGGTGGAGGAGGTTGGCGCACACATTAAGGAGCTCATGATGATCGCCTGGTGGCTGTTCTCATCGCTTTAACCTTTTGTAAAAGTACTAGCAGATGAATACGTATTATTTTATGTGTGTGCGTGTGTGCGTGCGTGCGTGCGTGCGTGTGTGCGTGGTGCGTGCTGTGCGTGTGGTGTGTGTGTGTGTGTGTGTGTGATACTTGTGAGGGCCACAAGTACATCGGAATTTGTTGTGAGGAGATTTTTCCTGGTCCAAACACAAAGAGAAGCGGTTGTTTTTTTATGTTTGATAGCAGGAGTTGACACTAAGGTCTCCAAGGTTCTACTTGCCCTCAGGTCATGATCACTTGCCCCCCAAAATATAGCGTGAATTTTGCATTCAAGTTTACTTTCTAGTTTACTTTCTACTCCCACAGTGGTCACAGACCCAGCAAAATGATAGTTTGGAACCAAATGGACCTGGGAGAGAGATAGGAGAGATACTGTAGCTAGAAAGCAGGGAAAGACACAGAGGCAGAGTGCAATAACCACCTTCAAGACAAATTATCCCATGTTGTGTTATAGTGCACACAAGTTGCACACTTGCCCGTTCGGGCAACCAGGTAGCAGTCTTCACTTGCCCGACCTTTTTTTTTTTACTTGCCCCGGCCAAGCGGGCAAGTGTTGGTGTCAAGCCCTGGATAGGTTGATTTAACACAGCTATAGTTAGCTTTGCAACCAATGCTTATTTTAATGTTGTTTGTGACACAAGAACGACTTTTTCTTAGTTGCTGCGATTCAATTTGATATATCGATATATAGTTTTTTTCCCCCACAAAATTACTCATTTTCAAGATTTTTTCCTGAGGGCGCACAAATGGAACCAAATGGACCCTATAGGGTCCATTTGGTTCATCAATAATAACATTAGTTGCATCAATAATAACATCAGTTGTTGTTGAAGTTGCAACAGACACGCAGCATGCATAAAGCTAAAGGTCTGACTCAGAGAGTTTTCTGTTTTCAACAGAATGCCATGATTTATGCCACATGTTTGGTGGGGCAGTCAGGGCATTCAGGGGGGCATTGCCCCTCCCCCCATGCCCATGCCTAGATATTGTGCTGAACTGTGTATATGAGATATTTTAGAATGTATGGATGTTCATGAGGTCATGAACATTAGGGGTGGGACGATCCATTCACCTCACAATACAATATTGATATTTAGGGTTCTGAATTGATTCATATCGTGATTCTTAGTTATGCTTTGATTCGATTTGATATATCGTTTTTCCCCCCACAAAATTACTCTGTTTTTATTATACTAGAAACATGGGGGATTTCGCCCATTTTCAAGATTTTTTCTGTGTTTGAGTTGTTTGTTAATTTTTCTTTCAGGACCTTTTTTCTGAGGGTGTTACAAATTGAACCAAATGGACCCTGACAGGTCCATTTGGACCTATAGAGGACCTATAGATTCCCTATAAGTTAAAACCTTGTTTAAAAAAAATATTCTCACACAACTATTTTTTCCACAGCATACAACAGCCCTTGTTGACAGATTTTGAAGACATTTTGAAGGCTTGTTTCCAAAAAAAAGAGACCCAATATTTAATATGTAATTATAATTGGAATGACAAAATGGATAGGTTACTCCAAACGCTAAGAAAACGTTTAATATGAAATTCCCCTTTAATCGCACACATGCAGCGACTGAGCAGCAGCAATAAGGTATAAGCCAACGGATGCTCCGGTACATCTAGCACCTTGACAGACTATAATATACAACTTTTAAGCCCCGCATTAACAACACTTAAAACCCTGTTCCTTTCTTTTCTTTCAGCGAGGTAATCCATGCTTAGGTCTGTGTGCCTGGTAGGGCTTTGACAGAGCAGGACTCGCTGTTGCTAAAAACACCAGATTAAAGTGGGTGTGAAGTTGCTTAAGCTCTCGTGGGATTACAAAGTTTACTTTGAGGTTTGTTTCCTTCCCCGATGACGTCACGGTATGGGCTAACCATTCTGCCACTATGTTCAATCAGTGGTCCAGGGACCACCAGTGGTCCTTGAGAGGGTTCCTGGTGGTCCCCAGGCTAAAAGATTGGTGATGATTTTTTTCAGACCTCCATTTTTAGGAAACACAGAATGGGAGAACTTTTTTATCATTTCCACACATCTCTAGGTGTATTGATTAATGGCAGTAAAATGTCGAAAATAGGTGGAATTTGTTACATGGGAAAACTATTGATTGAATAATTGATTCAATTACGATTAATCAATTCATTTTTGCAGCCCTATACTGCTCAGTCAACTATATATGCCTTCTCAGGACCACTGGTGGTCCCCAGACCACCTGTTGAAACCACATACAATCATGATGAATCTGACACATGCAGGACCAGAAGCTAAATGCTCTTGTGTGTGTGAAGGTAAATCCATGGCGCTGTGTGGCTGCATGGCTGCAGGGCTGACTGTGTGGGGAGAAACGGAGTTGTAAATATTATTCTAAGGCATCTGGCGGTGGTTAACGGCTCATTTGGCGTTTCCCCGTGCAGAATGTCAGTGAAAACGGGTGTTATCAAACAACAATGATCTCCTGGGATATCCAGACTCGCCGGTCATTACTATATAAACAGGGGTGAGCAATTATTTTTCCCAAGGGGCCAATAAGAAGTCAGCGTAATATTAATTTAAATTTCAAGATTTCAAAAGTAAGAGCCATTTTGACACCAGCACCAGGGCCCACTATTTATTCAGCCTTTGAGTCTAAAAACTAAACATTTATTTTGCTTTTGTCCACAATTCCAGGCTGGATTTTGGACATTCTCTAGTTTGTGTAGAATTGGGATAATTCACAAGTATTTCATGAGTATTTTAACTCCTGAGAGTATAAAAATGAATTAATTGTTACACTCTCAAAGAGTTACATCTGGTTAACCAACTTTTCCATATTTAACTGGAACTCTCTCAAGGACCACTGTGGTCCCGGGCCGGTCATTCTCAGCAAAAAGGGCCGCATAATGCCCAATGCCATAATGATATAAACCCTCAGAGGGGTTTTAGAGACGCTTTAGAGGGCTTCATGCTTCATCCACGTTCACACACACAACACCAAAAAATGACCCGCTTTTCAGTCCACTACAGCCGTTGGCGTTTTTGGTGACCTCCAAATTGATACTGTATGTATTTGACCTCCACCATCTGGAAAAAGACAAAAAAATAGACTTGCGGTATTATAGGACTCATTTGGGTGGCGAACCAAATTGACTCTCTAGGGTCCATTTGGTTCCATTTGTACGCTTTCAGGAAAATTTTGAAAATGGGTGGAATTCCCCTTTAACACCTCAGCCTGGCACGCACACACACACGCGTGCGCGCGCACACACACACACACACACAACACACACACACACACACACACACACACACACACACACACAATAATCTCTCTCTCTCTCTCTGCCAATCTGCTCTCTCCTATCAGATCCGCTTTTCAAACGGAACAGAATGATGATTAATGTCCTCTGAGCTCTTAATTTATAAACAGCTGTAGATTAGAGCGTACAGGCAGACCCACAAACACACACACACACACACACACACACACACACACACACACACAACACACACACACACACACACACACACACACACACACACACACACACACACAGTCACTGTGTGTGTGTGTGTGTGTGTGTGTGTGTGTGTGTGTGTGTGTGTGTGTGTGTGTGTGTGTTGTGTGTGTGTGTGTGTGTGTGTTGTGTGTGTGTGTGTGTGTGTGTGTGTGTGTGTGTGTTTTGTGTGTGTGTGCACTTGTGTCAGGGGCGGATATAACATGTCCCATTTGGGGGAGGGCAAGAGATCATTTTTGAGGGGCAAGAGAAAATGGTATGGGGGCGATGAGGGGCAATGGGGGCGATGAAGCCGCCCCCATACCATTTTCAGTTACAAGACTTTTATTAGTCAAGTAAAGCATCAATAATAACATCAGTTGTTGTTGAAGTTGCAACAGACACGCAGCATGCATAAAGCTAAAGGTCTGACTCAGAGAGTTTTCTGTTTCAATGATGAAATGCTGTTGGTTTAGTGGTGACACAGCTGTAGTTAGTTAGTAGCAGTAGTAGTGTTTCAAATCATTTTAAATATAAGCTCTTTAATTTGAAATATCTTGGATTGTTTTGCATGGCATCGTGTTTGGGGGGGCAGACTGGGTATTTAGGGGGGCATTGCCTTCCCCCCCCCCCATCCCATGCCTAGATCCGCCCCTGTGTTGCGTTACTGTGTATCCGTGTTGTGACAAGGACATGTGACAGGTGGAGCTGATGGGGCTGTGTGTGTGTGTGTGTGTGTGTGTGTGGTGTGTGTGGGTGTGTGTGTGTGTGGTGTGTGTGTGTGTGTGTGTGTTGTGTGTGTTGTGTGTGTGTGTGTGTGTGTGGTGTGCTAGTAGTGTGCTTATTTGCATACATATGACAACCATCTGTGCTAATTGGCCCCTGCCATGTCTCCATTAGGCCCCGTGCCACCCATGGGGCTCAGTGGCGGATCTAGGCATGGGCATGGAGGGCAAATGCCCCCCTAAATACCCAGTCTGACCCCCACCAATATGGCATGCAAAAACCCAAGATACTTCAAATTAAAGTGCCTATATTTAAATGATTTGAAACACTACTACTGCTAACTAACTACAGCTGTGTCACCACTAAACCAACAGCATTTCATCATTGAAAACAGAAAACTCTCTGAGTCAGACCTTTAGCTTTATGCATGCTGCGTGTCTGTTGCAACTTCAACAACAACTGATGTTATTATTGATGCTTTACTTGACTAATAAAAGTCCTGTAACTGAAAATGGTACCATGTTCCCCTGCCCCCACAATTCGGAAATGTTGCATCCACCCCTGATGGGGCGTCTTTCATCATGTGCCGGTCGGCAAGTGTGTGACTTAGTTCGCTATAACACAACGCAAGATTGTCTCGAAGGTGTTCAACTCTCTCCCAAGTGCAAGTAGAACCTGACTTGCACTTGCCCAATGGGCAAGTGCCTTGGAGACCTTAGTGTCAATCCCTGCTGTGAATATAAGATGGATATACAGTAGGATGGATGGGCACAGTGCAGACTGATTGCATGGCTATAGGATGGATATAGGATGGATGGGCACAGTGCAGACTGATTGCATGGGTATAGGATTGGCGCTGGCATGCAGCCGCTGGCTATGGCCACTGTATTTATTTATTTATTTTTTGTGTAATTTGATGATGCAGAGTGTCAGGTCCCAATCTTTAGGGCCATGACAGATTGAGGAGGACACAGGTTTGCTGTTCGTTAACAATAATTTATTATACAAAAGTAACTTAAATTAAATTATTAATGATTACATAGTGTATGATTTCAGTTCAGTTCAGTTCAGTTTTATTTTGGTCATATAGTGGACATTTCATGACATCATAAGTCATAAATCAGACAATTTTCATGACCAAAAGGGTTTAGGCTGAAGCCAATGGCTTATTTTGCCTATCCCAAGGTATCAGCAGACTGGCAACAAAAAAAAACAAAAAATATATATATATGCATACCCACAGGGGGGGAGATAAATAAAAAATAAAAAATAAAAAAAATGAGAAAAAAAACATAAGATGGAACTGTATTTCTTACACTGCCCCCTAGTGGGTAGGAGAAAACCCTTCAAGAACAACAGAGAAAAGACACATCCACGCACACACCCAAGAGCGCACTCGCACGCAGGCGCGCGCGCACACACAGACACACGACAAGTGTCTGGAGAGAAGACAAAACAAAACAACGAAGAAGAAAGAGAAAAAAGACAAGACAAAAGAAAATAAGAAGACAAGGAAAAGGAGAGACGGCAAAAGAACTGATTTGACCACAGGGAATCCAAAAATCACACGATAGAGTAGTCTATAGGATTATTTTGTACTAGTATAAATATTATATAAATAGATTTATGTATGTATCTATTTATAGTATGTAATTTGTATATTTAATCTTTCCCTCAGTATGGCCATTGATTGGTTTCATATATAGCATGATGTGTGTAAGTCCGTATGATCAGTAGTGTCAGTGTGGATGTGTGGTTAGTATAGTGTGGGGGGTTGTTGTGGTGTGAACTTAAACAATAATGGGAACTGAACAAAAGGGTGCTGTCATCATGAGGGAGAGAGAGAGACATCTTAGCATCAGACAGGTTGAACACAGGCTCCCTGTGATCGTCTAGCAGACAGTTGAATGGTCCATG
>CM076988.1:13262316-13289816 GCA_039105355.1 Benthosema pterotum | reverse complement strand
GCAAATCAGGTTTGGGGCCGTGCTCATTGGCTGCATGGCAGCGAATCAGGTCTGGGGCCTTGAGGTAGACCCGAAAGCCTTTACCACCAGGCCTGGGCCTGGGCCTACCAAATAATTATCCATAATAATTAAAACCAGTCATCAAGAGCTTCAACTCATGATGAACAAAGCCGGGAGTACAGTAACATTTTTAATTGGGGGGTCAGGTGATTTCTGGACCTTTTGACTTGCAGGTTTTAATTATTCTGGGTAATTATTTGGTAAGCTCAGGTCCAGGGCTGGTGGTATAGGCTTTTGGCCTACCCCGAGGCCCCAGACCTGATTTGCTGCCATGCAAATCTTACACCATACCTGGCTACACCACAGCGATTGAGAATTGCACCCATTGGCAATTTACTTTATCTGATTAGGTTTTGCTATAGTTTTATAATACCTTTCATTTTATATAATTAGGTTTTGTTATAGCATTGTCTAGCACTATAGTACCTTCATCTGCTGCACTGATGTTAGCTGTTGCTTTATTGTTTGTCTGTATTGTCTTTATTGTACTGTGGAAGAGAGGATACCTGCCATGACCGATAAGATACCTGCTACGACCGATAGGATACCTGCCACAACCGATAGGATACCTGCCACGACCGATAGGATACCTGCTACAACCGATAGGATACCTGCTACAACCGATAGGATACCTGCTACAACCGATAGGATACCTGCTACAACCGATAGGATACCTGCTACAACCGATAGGATACCTGCTACAACCGATAGGATACCTGCTACAACCGATAGGATACCTGCTACAACCGATAGGATACCTGCTACAACCGATAGGATACCTGCCACAACCGATAGGATACCTGCTACAACCGATAGGATACCTGCTACAACCGATAGGATACCTGCTACAACCGATAGGATACCTGCTACAACGATAGGATACCTGCTACAACGATAGGATACCTGCTACAACCGATAGGATACCTGCTACAACCGATAGGATACCCAACCGATAGGATACCTGCTACAACCGATAGGATACCTGCTACAACCGATAGGATACCTGCTACAACCGATAGGATACCTGCTACAACCGATAGGATACCTGCTACAACCGATAGGATACCTGCTACAACCGATAGGATACCTGCTACAACCGATAGGATACCTGCTACAACCGATGGGATACCTGCTACAACCGATGGGATACCTGCTACAACCGATAGGATACCTGCTACAACCGATGGGATACCTGCTACAACCGATAGGATACCTGCTACAACCGATAGGATACCTGCTACAACCGATGGGATACCTGCTACAACCGATAGGATACCTGCTACAACCGATAGGATACCTGCTACAACCGATAGGATACCTGCTACAACCGATGGGATACCTGCTACAACCGATAGGATACCTGCTACAACCGATAGGATACCTGCTACAACCGATGGGATACCTGCTACAACCGATGGGATACCTGCTACAACCGATAGGATACCTGCTACAACCGATGGGATACCTGCTACAACCGATGGGATACCTGCTACAACCGATAGGATACCTGCTACAACCGATGGGATACCTGCTACAACCGATGGGATACCTGCTACAACCGATGGGATACCTGCTACAACCGATGGGATACCTGCTACAACCGATGGGATACCTGCTACAACCGATAGGATACCTGCTACAACCGATGGGATACCTGCCCCTACCTGATGTCCTAGTGGGTGAAAAGGCTTCAGTAAAACAATTCTAATACTTTCTTCCACTACTGCCAATGAGCTCACAGAGAGGAAATTTGAAAAATAAACCTAAATATGGTGAAGATGAAGATAAATTGGTAATGATTTATCTTCATTTTTGCCAGTGTTGGGTATCGTTACTTTATAAACTAACGACGTTAGGTTATTGGACTACTGCCCCCTAAAACTAATCTCGTTAAGTTACAAGTTACTTTCTATAAAAAGTAACGTAATAGATTATTTTCCGTTATTTTCCGTTCCTGAACACAATTAAAATACTGTCTTTTCTCTTTGTTTTTAACGTATGCACAATTTAGTTGCATTGTATTACCAGTGCATGAGTCGCACTCAACACACCCAACAACAACAACAACAACAACAGTGATACCATGTCACCCACTATGAACTAGGTTGCTACAAAGTAGGCTATGCATCTCAGATGCACAGTAAGCCTACAGACAATATTATGTTGTACGCGGTACAACCAGTCCTCTCCACACTGCGCGATGACAACACAACCAGCTCTGCAGGTCAGGCTGCAGACCTGCAGGCTTCTCAATCTCTTCCCATCGTAACCCAGCCTATGAACAAGACAGTAGTATAAGACAAGGCACGGCGGCCAAACAATGAATTAAACATTACTCACCTAATAACGCAGCCAGAGTTTATAGCCGATTCCCAATCGAGAGTGCGCGTGTTAATCCAAAAGTTAATCCAAAGTGTACAGCGTCATTGTTTACAAGACTTTTAGCAAGTCGTGCCTACAGTAGCTGTGTCACTATGCAAGCAGCCAGTGGACTTCCTCTTCCTCTTCCTTTCAAAATAAAAGATTCAAACTAGAGTATAACTAGACACTAGCTAGACAGTAGGTTTACTTTTATTTCTTAGGCGGACTTACAGGATGTGCAGACAGAAAATGTAAACTACGCACATCACTCACAGAAGGATGAAGCCACAACGCGCAGTCGGCTTATTCTACTCTAACAGAAGGAGGAATATAGACTACAACACCGGGCAATCTCAAGAAAATGAATTGCGACGAACTAAAGTAACGAGTTACTTTTTTGGAAATGTAACTAAGTAACTAACTACTAAATTGCAAAAATAACTCGTTAGGTTACTCCGTTACTAATAAAAGTAATCTGATTAGGTAACGTCGTTATTGATAACGGCGTTATCCCCATCACTGATCTTCATCTAATATGAGGATGATTATAGCATGGTTTACCCAGGGGGTGTGGTACAGGCAGCGTATGTAAAATCAATAGGGGTCCACGCATTGTCTGGAGGGAGGGATGAATGGGGGAATGGCAAGCCGCTGCGCTGCGCGCTGAAGCCATTCTTATTGTCTAATAATAATAATGCTCCCGCTGAACTCCTGAACCTCATTACCATCCCATCCCCCGTTATGCTGCAATGCTTCTGTCCAAATATCATCATTTATGCATTCTTTCTTTTCTGCTTTCCCTCATCATCTCTGATCATTTACATATGCATTCCGACGCGCTGTTATTATTTCTATTAAGCTCACGAGATCGGTATCCCTACTGTGTGTGTGTGTTTGTGTGCATGCGTGTGTGCTTTGGTTCTAATTGGGGCCCTAGTAGAGATCTGCCATTTTCTATGGAACGATGCACATCTGACTCCATTGTGTGGTTATTATTTGCCCCGCGGGGGCATGTATACGGTTGTTAGTGTTATAGTGCCGGTCCCTGCGCGGTGCTTTGCTGCTTCACTGTGTGTGCCTTCTGCACTTTACTGCTCTCAGTGGGGTGGGAAGTTACTGAGTTGAGTTGCATGCAAAATGGTGGGGCAAGTGAAGACTGCTACCTGGTTGCCCGATCGGGCAAGTGTGCAACTTAGTGCACTATAACACAACACAAGATAAATTTGTCTTGAAGGCAGTCATTGCACTCTGCCTCTGTGTCTTTCCCTGCTTTCTAGCTATCCACAATTTCAGGTTAACCAACTTAACTGGGGACTACCTGGAACCCAAGCACCCAATTAGGAAGTAAACTTAAAATGCAAAATTTACAATATATTTTTGGGGGCAAGTGAGGGCAAGTAGAACCCGATGGGCAAGTGGCTCAGAGACCTTAATGTCAACCCCTGCGTAATTTCTGGACTATAAGCCACTACTTTTTTCACATGGACCCTGCGGCTTATACAACGGTGTGGCTGATCTTTAGATTTTTACAGGTGGCTTTATTAACAGGGGTTTTCAACAGGTGGACCCTGAGAGGGTTCCAGGTGGTCCTCCAGACTAAATGATGGAAAGTTGGTTAACCAGATGTAACTCTTTGAGAGTGTAAAAATGAGGCAGGCAGAGGTGGCATTTTTACACTCTCGAGTTATAATATTCACCATCTAAATTAGCACCAATTAATTAACAAGTCATGGTCATTTTGATCTCTATGTTTTGCCCGTTTTGTTTGCAAAAATCCATCCTGGAATTGTGGACAAAACGAAAGAAATCTTTAGTTTTGGGTTCTGTGGGGTGAAAATGTTGTCAAATAGTGGTCTGTAGCTCAAATGCTGAATAAATAGTGGCCTTGGAATTAAAGAAAAACCACTGCTCTAACATGAAGCTTGTTGTTGTCTGGTGCGGCTTATAGTCAGGTGCGGCTTATACAAGGACAAATCAGTATTTTCCCCCAAATTTAGCTGGTGCGGCTTATATTCAGGTGCTGCTTATAGTCCAGAAATTACGGTAGTTCACCCAAAAAGGCCGTCCATCCATCTACAATCGGTTCGCAGTTGTCGATGGTCCCCGAAGTACTCTGATCGGCCAGATCAGTTGACGAAAATTAAGATACCTTCATGCATACATCCCAACGTGTACGCATTTCTCGTATCAGATACGTGTTTTTACCTCATACTACGCTGCTACGATTAATCACTTAAAAATACGCAAAGAGCGCAACCAAACTCAAACTCCGTTCACTTCATGGGGCCAGTCCAATGGCGACTCTGCTACGTCGTAAACAATGTATTTCTTTTTTTTCTCATTCAATTTTTATTGATTTTTGAATAGACAAAACAAACAACCAAATAAACAACAAATTGAACTTGAAAACATTCACTCACTCATTCATACACTCACATTCTCGCACGCACTCACACCGAACCCCCCTCCCCCCTCCCACCAAACCACCCACCCACCCCACCCGCCCCTTGCATCCATCACAACACAAACTGTCCACCACTCATCCAATACCTCACCCCCGGCCAGTAGGTCTTTCAAGTCAGATATTAGGTCTGTCCACATTGAAATTGTGTCCTGTTGTGCATGATTAATCCGTGCTGATGACAGTTCCAGATAAGCAATGTCCAGAAAGGTACGCAACCAATGCGTTTTAGAAATGTCATGTGGGGGTTTCCAACGCTGGACAATGATCTTTTTAGCTGCCGTGAGCCCAGCCAACCAAACCTTGCGCTTTTTTGCCGTAAGTGACAACATAGAATCATCAATTAACAGATGAGTATATGGATCCATCAGCAGTTGTACTTCCAGCAAATCTGACAGAGTCTTTATAACCTTATCCCAGAAATCAAATACCCCCGGACATTCCCACACAGTATGAAGAAATGAGCCCAAGGTTCCTGGGGCACAGAATGTGCAATAGGGGTCAGGAGCCAATCCCATTCTATGCCTAATCCTTGGTGTTACATATGCTCTGTGACAAAACTTATAATGTATAAACTGATGATTGGGATTTTTTGACGCGTTAGACACATTATCCCATATAGATTCCCAATTCAAACCCCTTTCTTCACCTGCTACATCTCTATTCCAGGCCTCCATTCCAGCTGAAGGTGCATACTTCTGTGCATTTAGTTGGTCATACAAATATGACACTACTCGTTTAGGAGCAATTTGGAAAAACTTTAGAATGGGATGGTCTTGCAACTCTGCTCCCCAGGGAACCCTATAGGCTCTACAGGCAGATCTAATTCTAAAATAAAAGAAAAGAGTGCGTCTATCTATCCCGTATTTTGCTACTATTTCTTGGAAATCCAAAATATTATCAGCACCATTAATGTCTTGAAGGGTTACAATACCTTTCTCTTCCCAGTTCCTATTAACAAATGGCCTGCCCCCAGACAGAATATGATTATTATTCCACAACGGAGACGATTTACACCACTTGATACCGAACCCAACATACTTCTCTACCATTCTGAACACCTGTAGCAAATAAGCGAATATTGGCCCATAATACAAATTACTTTTCTTAGCGGAAATACCATTTAGAAGAAAATTGTTCATCCCTATTGGGGCTAATAATTCCTGTTCTAGTCCTTTCCAAGAAGACGTCGCATCCTCATTCATCCAGACTATAAGACTTCTCAACACAAAGGCCCAATGATACAATTTAAAATTGGGACAACGACCATCCCCCATCAGATTTTCCATACTGAAGCACCGACCATTTAATACTAGGTTTTTTATTATTCCAAATGTACTTCCTTAATAATGTGTCAAGCTTCTTCCAATAATTTATTGGTGGTGCCAAAGGCACCATTGAGCTAACAAAGTTAACGCGGGGTAGGATTTCATTTTAACCACCGCTATACGTGCTGGTACCGATGATGGCAAGTGCTTCCATCTATTAATGTCTTCTTCTATTCGTCTGGCCACCTCAGAGTAATTTATTTTAGCTATAGCCGGTATTGAAGCACTAATTTGAATGCCCAAATACAAGACTTCAGTTTTCACTATGATCTGAGGTGGGATGGTCACTTCACTTTGATCCACATTCACTAGCATTAAGGCAGATTTCGAAAGATTAACCTTATAACCAGAAAAGTACCCAAAGTTTTCCAGAATCTCCAATACCACAGGGAGTGATCGTTGCACATCGGACATATACACTAGTGTGTCATCTGCATATAGCGAAATAGAATGTGATGATGTTCCCACAGTAATAGGTGAGATTCGAACACAGCTCCTGATCAATTGTGCGAGTGGTTCAATAGATAAATTGAAAATTAAAGGGGAAACCGGATCTCCCTGCCGTACCCCACGTCTTATGTCAAACAACTCTGAAAAAACCTCCTCCGACGTTCACACGAGCAGATGGATTAGCATATAATGTTTGAACCATTTTAATGAATTTTTCTCCAAATTTGAAACTTTTCTAAAACCTTCCAAAGATATGGAAATTCCAAGCGATCGAATGCCTTCTCCGCATCGACAAACAAGAGGGCGCTAGAGGGCGGAATTTTACCAGCCGCACTCAGAACGTGGAGGAGCCTACGAACATTGTCCGACGCTAATCGGCCCTTCAAAAAGCCGGTCTGATCCGGGCTATTAATTTTCCAATGATTGTCTCCAGTCTACTGGCTAAAACTTTGGAAAAGATTTTAGATCTGCATTTATTAATGAAATTGGTCTATAATTTGCACATTCCTTAGGATCTTTACCGGGCTTTGGAATGACCGTAATCAAGGCTGTGTTCAAATCTCTATGGAAGAAACCTCTCTCTATTGCATAATTCAAAGTTTCTAACCATAACGGCCCAATGACCTCCCAAATCGCTAAATATAACTCCACCGGAATACCATCTATACCAGGTGAACGCCCTTTGTTGGTATCTTTCACTGCTTTGAGTAATTCAATTAAAGAGATGGGAGCATCTAAAATTTTCAGACTCCTCTAGTGACAAACTAGGGAGATCCACCCCGCTAAAGAAGTTTGTAAAATCCTCCTCCGATGGGACATTACCAGCTGTATATAGGTCGCTATAAAAGTTCTTAAAAAGCGTCATTTACATCCACCGTTGAGGACACGATTCCTTTTTTGGCACATCTAATAGCTGGAATGTTCCTATTGGCTTCCTGTCGCTTGAGCGTCAATGCTAATAAGTGGCTCGGCCTACTGCCCTCTGCATAATATTTATGTTTAGTAATATGGATCATATATTCTGCCCTACGTCTTAATAAATCGTTTAACTCTGCTCGTTTCATTTTAAGCTCATTTTCCTTAGACATAGAGTAGTCCTTTTCAATTGAATCCTCCAATTCCTTACATTGTTGTTCTAATTGGTTAATATTTTGCAGTCGTGATTTATGTAGATGGGAGCTGAACCATATTGCATTATTTCTAATGAAACCTTTAACAGCAGCCCAAACCATTGTCACATCAGAGACGCTATCCCTATTTATGGAAATAAATTCAGACAACTTTGTCTTCAGCTGAGAAAATAAATTCTTCGTTTTTCAATAATGTATTATTAAACCTCCATCTAGAAGACTTATTTTTAAGATTTCCATAGTTGAAAGAAGATATCCAGGGCTATGATCTGATAATAGTCTAGGCAAAAATTCAACTGAATGTACCGAGGTTAGCAAGCCGGCTGAGATGAGTACATGATCAATACGAGAAAAACTTTTATGCCTTGAAGAAAAATACGTATAGTCCCTCACCATCGGATTATGCACCCTCCATACATCCACCAAATTCAAGTCTTTAATAAAGCTATTCAATGCCTTAGATGCCGTATCTTGAGAACCCGCCATAGTCGATGACGATTTATCCAATATACTGTTAATCACAGCATTCATATCAGAGCCTACATATAGCAAATATTCGTTTCAATTTTAACAGTTCTGCAGTTACTGATGGTAAGAAATCTGCCTCGAAGTTGGTTGGTGGTAAACAATGTATTTCAACTCCAGTTTGTCCCTATTCAGGCTGCATGAAGAGCAGCTCCAGCGCTCAGTGTCTGACCCCCCAATGTCGCATCTCTGACACTACATGGCTCTGCCCCGACTGGCCAATCACACCGTGTCTTGTGGATACATTAGCCGTTGTAGCCCATAGAGTAACATAGAGACCACATCTGGTCTCTATGTTGTGGGTGGAAGGGAAAATCAGAATACGTCTCTTCTATGTTTTGTTACTCTATGTTGTAGCCAAACAGAACAGAGTGCATATGCTCTGAGTGCGTCCTCCCATGCAGTTCGCTAGGCTATTACTGATGACACGTTCATCTTCTAACTTAGCCAGACTCTCGTCAAAATGTCAAAGAAGAAAGCGCCATTAAGGAATTATTTTTGTGAACTAAACGGACGGGGCGCCGAGTCTCTCCGATCCAGAGGTCTCTTTGGTCAGGGAGGCATGGCATGTACTCCCCTTGGCGAACGCAGCGACTGCGAGATGTGCTAAATGGGCTATGCCGCTAGCATCCAAATCTAGTCGATAAAACTGCATTTTCATACAGGGATAAAGGATTTCCGTCAGCCAGCTTTTGATAAGCACGAGAAAAGCAAAAGAACTTCAAGATAGTTGAAACAATAAATAACGATCGTGTGTGTGTGCGCGCGCGCGCGTGTGGGAGAGAGAGAACCCACGTTGATTTGTCTATAGCTGAAAGCCAGGGGAATTCCACCAAAAAAAGGGAATTCCACCCATTTCCAACATATTACTATGTCGTTAAATACACCTGATTGATGTTGTGTTGTGTGGTTCCCCCATTCTGTCTCTAGAAATGGAGAAATTAACATGGTGAAACCTATTTTACCATGTTAATATTTTTTCTTTTAGGGCCTTTTTCCTGAGTGTGTACAAATGGAATAGGTACATTTGGACACAAAGGTGTGTGTGTGTGTGTGTGTGTGTGTGTGTGTGTGTGTGTGTGTGTGTGTGTGTGTGTGTGTGTGTGTGTGTGTGTGTGTGTGTGTGTGTGTGTGTGTGTGTGTGTGTGTGTGTGTGTGTGTGTGGATAGAGATATAGTTTGGAAAGGCTCAGGATTTTTTGGCTTTAATCCCTGTTATTAGCACGTTGGTCCAAAACCCTTAACAATACTTTAAGAAATTCTCTTTATTTAACAGCATTTGATAACTTTAGTGCTGCAGGTGGACATGCTGTTTGGCTAAAACACTATTCATTAGTGTTTTAGTCAGTAACATTTTCTCATGCTATTACAGCTGATTTAATAGTATTGAATCAGTGTCATGGATTTCAATGTTTGGGGGCACCCAACTTCTATTGGGCTAAAATCTACTGAAACATACCTCCATGATAAGTGAGAATGTGAAGTTAATATAGGCATACAAATGTGCCTTGCAATGTGCGCTGCACTGCCGTGCTGCCGCGCTGTCGGGCCGCTGCGCCGCCGCGCCGCTGCACCGCCGCGCCGCCGCGCCGCGGTAATTTGCTACTCAAAAACATTTTCAAATGTTGGCATGTATGCTTCATGCAATTCAGGTGATGAAATAATGTTGTCGTAATTTAGGTCTACATACTATAAGTATTGTCGATGAAGTCGCCCCCATACAGGGGGTTGACACTAAGGTCTCCGAGGCACCGACCTGAGGGCAAGTCAGGTTCTACTTGCCCTCAGGTCATGGTCACTTGCCCCCCAGGTTCCAGGTGGTCCCCAGTTAAGTTGGTTAACCAGATGTAACTCTTGAGAACGTAAAAATGAAACCAAATGGACCCGCAATATTCATCATCTTAATTAGCCCAGGTCTACACAACTAGAGAATGTAGAAGATTAATGGTCATTTTGATGTGTATGTTAATTTGCCTGTTTTGTTTCCCAAATCCAGCCTGGAATTGTGGACAGCTAGAAAGCAGGGAAAGACACAGAGGCAGAGTGCAATGACTGCTTTATCTTGTGTTGTGTTATAGTGCACTAAGTTGCACACTTGCCCGATCGGGCAACCAGGTAGCGGTCTTCACTTGCCCCACCATTTGTTTTTACTTGCCAAGTGGGCAAGTGTTAGTGTCAACCCCTGCCCATACCATTTTCTCCTGCCCCTCCAAATGGGAAATGTTTACATCCGCCCTGACACCCGCCCCCCCCACCCCCCCTTGTCGTCTTAATGAAGTCCCATCAAATGAAACGCCATGTGAGCAGCAGAGATGAGAGCCAGCGATAGGCCATGAGGGTCCATGGGGGGTCCATGGGGGGGTCCCTCTGGCTGTGAGACACGGCAGGATATTGCCCTGTACCTCCGCAGAGATGGGGAGAGGCGGATTGGCACATATTTTCCCACCGGGACAATTTTGCCTTTGCCAGGCCAGCCTGGGGGTGGGGCAGCTGGTTAACCAGATGTAACTCTTTGAGAGCGTAAAAATGAAACCAAATAGACCCTTGTGGGTCCATTTGGTTTAATTTTTACACCCTCAAGAGTTAAAATATTCATCATGTGAATTAGCCCAACTTAGTCTACACAACTAGAGAATGTAGAAGATTAATGGTCATTTTGATCTGTATGTTCCAGGCGAGCATCTAGCACATTCTAGTGCATTTTGGAAGTGCCACTAGTGCATTTTGGGGCAGTTGGCAACACTGCCTCCAGCAGCGCGAGCGCCCTGGCGCACAGGAGTGAACGGGAATATGGCAACTCCCAACGCCCTGGTCTGCCCTGGGGAAAAAAAAAAAAAAAAAAAAAAAAAAAAAAAACTGGCCAGGCCACTAGGTGGCGCAGGCCACCGGGAAAACTCCCTGTACTCCAGATGGCCAATCCGCCTCTGGAGATGGGGAGAGCTCCGTCACTAATGACAAATGGATGGTGTAATTATGATCCAGGCTGGCTGGCAGGCTGCAGAGAGACACCGCTGTCATCTAGGAAACCTTCTTTATTACCTTTTTCATGAGGGGACCACCCAAAACAATCCAGTGCACGACAACAAGCACTTGGAAGGAATCGAGTCATACAGTACAGTACCAGCGCATGAAAAGGCTAAACTCATCTAATATCCCGAAATATCTTCCTCAACTCCATTGGGATCCATTAAACAATCCATTGCTTTGTGAAAAACCTCGGTTGAGATCCTTATGGTGATTTTTGACTGAATTGCAGGCAAATTGTGTCAATGCTAAATTCCTATAAATTTTAGTTGTAAATTGGGGAAGTGCATGCGTCAGGGGCGGATGTAACATTTCCCAACTGGGGGTGGGGCAGGAGAAAATGGTTTGGGGGCGGCTACATCGCCTGTGTTGCTTTGCGCAACGGGCGATGAAGCATGGGCATGGGGGGGGGGGGCAATGCCCAGTCTGCCCCACCAAACATGATGGCATGTGCAAAACAACCCAAGACGTGTCAAATTAAAGTGCTGATATTTAACATGATTTCAAACACTACTACTGCTACTAACTAACTACAGCTGTGTCACCACTAAACCAACAGCATTTCATCATTGAAAACAGAAAACTCTCCGAGTCAGACCTTTAGCTTTATGCATGCAGGCAGCTGCCTAGTCTACCTAATGGCAACAAACGCCCCTGACCGCAGTTTGCTGTTTGTTCATCAAGTGAAACAAGTAAGCGAGGGAGGGAGATGGAGGTCGGCAGATGAAAACGCCACGCCTCATATATATAGAAAAGGGCCAACAATCCTCCCCCTGTCCGTCCCTCTGTTTGAAATCACCTCATCAGCCAACGGTGGGCGATGAGGAGGAAATTATCTCTGGGGCGGAGGTGATTCTTCACCATCATTTGGTGCAATAAACTGTGTATCCCCGTATCGCCCCAGACACAGTGATAAGGCCCCGCATACGCCTCTCTGTGTGCCATCCTTCATACCAATTTAATTGGACACAGGTTTGTTTAATCTATAACAGGGGTTTTCAACCTTTTTTACTCCATGGGACCACCATTTATTCAGCATTTGAGCCACGGACCACCATTTGATTACATTTTCACACCAAAGACCTAGCAGTAAAGATTTTTTGGACTTTGTTCACAATTCCAGGCTGTATTTTGCCAACAAAACAGTGTAAACCTCTTAATTAAGTGGTGCTAATTCAGATTATGAATATTTTAACTCTTGAGAGTGTGAAAATGAAACCAAATGGACCCGCAAGGGTCCATTTGGTTTCATTTTTACATTCTCAAGAGTTACATCTGGTTAGCCAACTTTCCATCATTTGGCCTGGGGACCACCTGGAACCTTCTCAAGGACCACTGGTGGTCCCTGGACCACCTGTTGAAAACCCCTGATCTATAATAAAGAATGTCCAAAATGTGTTATGACATTTGAATGTGCTATGGAGTGACAGAGCTCTTTTTGGAATGAATGAAAATCCGTCTACAGAGAAAAATAACAAAATGCCAAAAAAAAGCTACTCCTCTGGAAGGTCTATCACATTTTAATTTACTTATATTGACCCTATAAACATTTTAGAACATTTTAGTGTATGGTAAGGTTTTGCCACATCAAGTGTTACCGACATTCTGTCTGGCCTATTGATCTGGGTCGGAGGTGATTTTTCACCATCATTTGGTGCAATAAACTGTGTATCCCCGTATCGCCTCAGACACAGTGATAAGGCCCCGCATATGCCTCTCTCTGTGTGTCATCCTTCATGCTTATCACATTCTGACCTGAGAACTGATCCTAAGTCACTGTCACATCTTCCAACCGCTTATCCGTAGTTGGGTTGTGGGGGAAACAGCTCCAACAGAGCACTCCCAAGGTGCCAGTGTGTCGATGTGCCTTCCTTCAACGGTTCTGTTTTCCTTTACTCCAGTGGTTTTCAAACTTTTTCATACCAGGGCCCACTATTTATTCAGAATTTGAGCCACGGACGGACCACCATTTGAGGACATTTTAGCCCCACAGACCCCAAAACTGAAGATTTATTTTGTTTTTTGCCCACAATTCCAGGCTGGATTTGGGAAACATAACGGTCAAACATTACAGATCAAAATGACCATTAATCTTCTACATTCTCTAGTTGTGTAGACTTGGGGTTAATTCGATGATAAATATTTTAACTTTGAGAGTGTAAACATGAAACAAATGGACCGCAAGGGTCCATTTGGTTTCGTGTTTACGCTCTCACGGAGTTACATCTGGTTAACCACCTTCCCATCATTTAGCCTGCATGGGGACCACCTGGAATCATCTCTCCGGGGACCATTTGGTGCAATAAACTGTGTATCCCCGTATCGCCCCAGACACAGTGATAAGGCCCTACATACGCCTCTCTCTGTGCCATCCTTCATGCTTATTGTGCGTGTTGTGTGGATATACAGAATCTGTAGCATCCTCCGTGTGTCCCTGACCGGCCGGCCGTCCCTGGCCAACGGCACTCACAATATTTACATCAGGGAAGAACGGAGATGGAACAGGACCGGTCGGTCGGAAAATATGTAATGAATGCTATTTGTTAATGTCAGAGCTTTGGCCTCTCCGTCCGTGGATGATCACACTGCTAGCATAAAGAGTCCCTGAGCTATTAACCCACAATGGGCGCATTTTGGTGCTTTTAGTGTTCTAAATGTTATTGGGTGCAATTCTCAATCGCTGTGGTGTAGCCAGGTATGGTGTAAGTCTTCTCATTGGCTGCATGGCAGCAAATCAGGTCTGGGGCCTTGGGGTAGGCCGAAAGCCTATACCACCAGCCCTGGGCCTGAGCTTACCAAATAATTACCCAGAATAATTAAAACCTGCAAGTCAAAACGTCCAGAAATCACCTGACCCCCCAATTAAAAATGTTACTGTACTCCTCTGCTTTGTTCATCATGAGTTGAAGCTCTTGATGACTGGTTTTAATTATTATGGATAATTATTTGGTAGGCCCAGGCCCAGGCCTGGTGGTATAGGCTTTTGGGCCTACCTCAAGGCCCCAGATCTGATTTGCTGCCATGCAGCCAATGAGCACTGCCCCAAAGCTGATTTGCTGCCATGCAGCCAATGAGAGGACTTACACCATACCTGGCTACACCACAGCGATCGGGAATTGCACCCATTAGCATTATTAACAATATGCAGCATTAGCATTGCTTAGCATCATTAGCCTTACTTACTTAGCATTAGCAATACTTAGTATTAGCAGCATTACTTGCTTAGCATTATTAGTCTCAATTAGCATTACTTAGCATTGGTAGCATTATTAGCATTGTTAACAATACTTAGCATTAGCGTCACTTAGCCTTAGTTAGCATTATTAGCATTGCTTTACATAGCATCATTAACATTACTTCAGTTGTTGAAAAATATCAGACCTTTTGGGGGAAAATTTGTGAAAATGTGGCACAGATCTTTATTATTTATTTATTTATTTATTATTATTTTTCGGTTCAGAACAGGTTAAAGGGGAATTCCTCCCATTTTCAACATTTTTTTCTGAAAGCGTACAAATGGAACCAAATGAATTTGTACGCTCTCAGAAAAACAAATAGAACCAAAATGGAACCAAATGAACCCTAACGGGTTCATTTGGTTCCATTTGTACGCTCTCAGAAAAAAAGAAGCGTTGTAAAGAAATCCATTAACATGATGAAATACAACTTGATGATGTCATCAAGATGTTTCACCATGTTAGTGGTTTTCTTCAGACCTCCATTTCTTGGGAACACAGAATGGGGGAACTTTTTTTTCATCATGTCCACCCAGCACCTCTAGGGTATACTAATGACATATTAGAATGTTGAGAATGGTGGATTTCTCCTTTAACTGACCACTTGGTGTTGGTTATTTATTTATTTATTTTACTTTTCTCCCCTGTCCCTGGGGTGAGCGGAGGGAGGGAGGGAGGGAGGGAGGAGTTTAATTAAATGTCTTCCTTCATGGGCTTGTTAATAAGAGCTGGAGCGTGAACTTGATACAGTACAGAATCAAAGAGCTGTGACAGGGGCGGATGTAACATGTCCCATTTGGGGGGGCAAGAGAATGTGTTGGAGGGGCAAGGACTTTTATTACACAATTAAGCATCAAATAATAACATCAGTTGTTGTGACGTTGCAACAGACACGCAGCATGCATAAAGCTAAAGGTCTGACTCAGAGAGTTTTCTGTTTTCAATGATGAAATGCTGTTGGTTTAGTGGTGACACAGCTGTAGTTAGTTAGTAGCAGTAGTAGTGTTTCAAATCATTTTAAATATAAGCACTCTCATTTCTTGGGTATCTTGGGTTGTTTTGAATGCCATCATGTTTGGTGGGGCAGTCAGGGCATTTAGGGGGGCATTGCCCCACATGCCCATGCCTAGATCTGCCCCTGGCTGTGACAAATGCTCTCTGCGCGTGTGTGTGTGTTGTGTGTGTGTGTGTGTGTGTGTGTGGTGTGTGTGTGTGTGTGTGTGTGTGGTGTGTGTGTGTGTGTGTGTGTGTGTGTGTGTGTGTGTGTGTGTGTGTGTGTTGTGTGTGTGTGTGTGTGTGTTGTGTGTGTGTGCGCGTGTGTGCGCGTGCGCGAGCGTGCCAGGCTGTTGCCTGGTTTTCGCCCAACAGGGGAAAACATATTCAATTTATTTTCGTATCAATAGTGCAAATGCAATGTAGACATACATACTGCACTTAGTGTGGAAATTACTTGAAAACGTTGCTGGATCATGGGATCTGTGTAATTATTGCTCTCTTAAAGAGGGGTAATTTTTGGTTTGCTAAGCGTCAAAACTTCTGGCACCTCTTAAAAAACAGTTTGGGTTGGAAGGCGAGTTGTGGTATCTTCAGTGCAGTGTTGCCAACTTGGCGCATTTTTTGCTATATTTAGCTTTTTTCAGACCCCCCCTAGCACACCAAAATTAGTGGAAATACTCCTGGTGGAAAATGTAGTGCTTTTTTGCTGGTGAGTTGGGGTGAAATTGGTTGACAGGCGCCAGAGATAAAACCCTTGTTTTTCACCATTTTCCCTCCTATGATAGAGTCCTTCTTCCTTCCTAGAAAGGACCATTGGTAACCAAATGGACCCTTATAGATCTGTAACTCTTGAGAGCGTAAAATGAAACCAAATGGAACCTTACGGATCCATATAGTTTTATTTCACAGTCTCACAGAATTAAATTATATTTAAACATCTGAAGGACCTAATTTTCAACAACCTACACATTTAAAAAATGTAGAAGAATTCTTATTTTGACCAACATTTTTGCCAGTTATTTCTCCTAAATTAGTCCGAGTCCAACATCAAATGGTCTTCCTCCGTGGCTAAAAAAGCAGAACAGATAGTGGGCGCTGGTATGAAAATGGTTGAAAACCCACTGCTCTAGCGCAGTGCATTTTTGGAAGTGCCACTATTCAGGGGGCGGATATATTCCCAATTGGGGGGGGCACCCATACCATTTTCGGTTACAGGACTTTTATTGGGCAATTAAAGCATTAATGATAACATCAGTTGTTGTTGAAGTTGCAACAGACACGCAGCATGCATAAAGCTAAAGGTCTGACTCAGAGAGTTTTCTGTTTTCAATGATGAAATGCTGTTGGTTTAGTGGTGACACAGCTGTAGTTAGTTAGTGGCAGTAGTTGTGTTTCAAATCATTTTAAATATAAGCACTTTAATTTGAAATGTCTTGAGTTGTTTTTCTGGGGCAGATTGGGCATTTAGTGCATTTTGGATTTTGGCAGTTGGCAACACTAGTTGGAAGGTGAGATGTGGTATTTTCAGTGCAGCAGCAGCAGCAGCAGCAGCAGAGGAGAAACAATAATTGTCTTCCAAGGAAATTAGCTGTGTCAGAACCTCCTGGCCGGGTTGGGGGCGCAATGCCCCCCTAAATATCCAGCCTGCCCACCAAACACGATGCCATGCAAAACAACCCAAGATATTTCAAATTAAAGTGCTTATATTTACAATGATTTGAAACACTACTACTGCTACTGACTACAATGTTGGCCCCATTAAACCAACAGCATTTCATCATTGAAAACAGAAAACTCTCCGAGTCAGACCTTTAGCTTTATGCATGCTGCGTGTCTGTTGCAACTTCAACAACAAATGATGTTATTACTGATGCTTTACTTGATTAATAATTAATTAATCCTTTCATTTTACGCTCTCAAGAGTTACAGATCTATAACGGTCCATTTTGTAACCATTTTGTAGGAGGAAAAATTGTGAAAAACGAGGATTTTTTTTTTTACCAATTTCGCTCCAACTCACCAGCAAAAAAGCGCTAGATTTTCCGCAGGAGTTTTTCCACTAATTTTGGCGCTAGGGGGGTCTGGAAAAAAGCTAGATATAGTGACAAATGTGCCAAGTTGGCAACATGATCAGAATCTGCAGTGTATCAGTGTTGCCCCCCCCCCCCCCCCCCCCCTGGTGGGAGAGACCCTGAGAGGAGTGATAAAACCTGGAGGGGTCAAGGTTGTTTCAACTCTCCCTCCCTCCATTGCAACACGTAACGACAACGAGGAATGCAGATGTGCGCTGCAGCTTGCACTCCCTCTGCTAATTATGACCATGATTTAAACACTTGTTGTGGACGGGGAGGATGTGGAGGCTGAGATGATGTCACCTGATGAATGCAGACCGAGAACTTCCAGGGATGTCTGAGAGAGAAACAGTGCAGTGCTATGATAACAGCAAAATCAGGGGCCGGATTAGCCAGCCCTACTGGGTGGGCTGGAAAGAATGGCAGGGGGTGTATGGGCAACTCCAAAGTTTTTACTGTATATGAAGCTGTGGTTTTCAATCTATTTGAAACCAGGGCCCACTGTTTATTCTGCATTTGAGACACGGAGGAGGACCACCGTTTGATGACATTTTAGCATCACAGACTAACATACCCCAAAACTAAAGATTTATTTTGTTTTTGTCCACAATACCAGGCTGGATTTGGGGGGGAAAAGTCAAACATACAGATCAAAATGACCATTAATCTACTACATTCTCTAGTTGTGTAAACTTGGGCTAATTCACATGATGAATATTTTAACTCTTGAGAGTGTGGTATACATGAAACCAAATGGACCCCTTGCAGGTTCATTTGGCCCTGAGCAAATAAATTCAATACATTTGTGGAAAAATAAATATTTATTATGAAATAAAACTTTCTGCCTCAGGCAAGTGACCCTGACGGCCCACCACTGCTATATCAAGGATCGCCCCTGGCCAAGCATATTGAGTGATCAGTAACGCACATTAAAGTTTATATAAGTGATGAATCTCAGAATTTTAATAGCATTTTTCATAATTTTATTATTGGATCACTTCCTGAAAATCTCTAACCATAGTGGCCGTTTAATGCATTTTGTCCTGACCTTCAATTCAAATTTTTGACACCAGATTATAGTTCCTGACACCTGATTATAGTTTTTGCTGCAAGATTCTAGCTCTTGACGCCAGATTCTAGTTCTGAGCGAGAATCTACATTGTAGCTAATTGACACTAGATTCTAGTTTCTAACACTACATGCTGGATTATCTGAAAAATCTGTTTCCGTGTCAGTGATGCTCAAATATTTCATGCCATAGGAGGTAGAGCAGGTCGTAAACACAAACTCGCTGCACCCAAGCCGTGCTACTCACAGGGTTAGGGATCAAACCTGTGAACTTGTGTTCAAAGGCCAGAGCTCTATACTGACTGAGCTACCCGGAGACGCAGGTGATTATTCTGCTGAAACTTTGAGCCCCCAGGATGAACCTGCCTAGAGATGGCTGTATCTGAACGGGTTCACCCTCCTGTACACTTTGTCCAAATTACAGTCAGACAGAGTGTTGACAGGTTGCAGAGACAAAACTCCTTCAGACAGACAGACAGACAGACAGACAGACAGACAGACAGACAGACAGACAGACAGACAGACAGACAGAGACTGGACTTGACCAGGACTTGACCAGACCAGTGGCCTTGTGGTTAGAGTGTCCGCCCTGGAACTGGGAGGCCAGGGTTCGATTCCCGGTCGGGTCTACCAAAGACTCTAATAAAAATGGGACCCAATGCCTCCCTGCTTGGCACTCAGCATCAAAGGGATGGATTGGGGGTCAAAATCAGCTAATGATTCCCGAGCGCAGCAAGCCGCAGCTCACCGCTCCTTGGAGCTCACCGCTCCAAGTGATGGGTCAAAAGCGGAGAACCAATTTCGCTGCGGTAACGTAGTGACAAATCATGCGACTTTGACTTTGACTTTGAGTTCCCTTTAAAACCTTGTGTCTCCATGATGTGTTTAGTCTCCAGCATGCCGAAGACGCGGGGGACACCCTGTCTGTCTGTCCGTCCGTCCATCCATCCATCCGTCCGATGGGGTCTACGAACATTGATACACTCTCCGGCACCGATGGTCCGATGGCAGCTCCCTGGACTCCCCCAGAGCACAACCTCTGTCCCCAAACAACACACTACAATCTGCTGTAAGTCACTGTATGTCATTCAATTGAAAGGGGCCTCAACTCAGAGCTCAGACTGACCATCAGGCATTGGGTCTGCCCATTCTCTATGATCTTGTTGGTTTGCTATTTTTCAAAGATTGTCACAGTTTGGTGCAAATCTTTGCATCTTTTGTGACAGGGGACATTTTTAACTGGAACTACATATTTTCAGGTGAGGGTACCCAGACGTATACTGTACAGTCCTTGACATGAAATGTCGAGGACCACTGGCCTTAGGCTTGGGTACCGTGAGCGATACCGATACTGGTATCGATTGGGACCATAGCGATACCTAGTGGTATCGATTCACTTCAAAATGAACGGTGCCTCGTTTCGATACTTTGTACTGTCATTCTGTGCCGCTGCGCAGCAAAGAGCGCATCGTCCCCTCCGTGTGTAGGCTATGTGTGTGTATGTGCGCAGGCTATGTGTGTGTATGTGCGCGCGCCCACCTCCGTTCGCTGCGCAGAGAGAGAGAGAGAGAGAGAGAGAGGGAGAGAGAGGAGGTGAGAGAGAGAGAGAGAGAGAGAGAGAGAGAGGAGAGAGGAGGAGAGAGAAGAGAGAGAGGAGAGGAGAGAGAGAGAGAGGAGAGAGAGAGAGAGAGAGGGGAGAGAGAGAGAGAGAGAGAGAGAGAGAGAGAGAGAGAGAGAGAGAGAGAGAGAGAGAGAGAAGAGAGAGAGAGAGGCGGCATAGCGAAGCAAAGAAAAGAAATCCGCTATTCCGTCACTTTTCATTGCATGGATCTACAAGTATTGCGCCCACTTGCGCAGATCAGCGCACAGAAAATGGTAATGTCGTGCAATTCAGCATGTGTGTATGTGTCCTGGTCGTGCGAGAGGGGGGTCCGCTGGACCGCTTGACTTCAATGTTAAAAGAATGCGCTCTCCGTATTATACTTTTGAGATTTGAAAAGGCTACAGTTCACTGGGGAATGGGTTATAACAGTATTTATGATACATAAATGAATCTTACCTCACATTGTTTCTTGGGAAGTCCTGATTTTTTTAAAAGGTTGGGAAAAGAGTCAACATGGCCTTTTCAAATCTCAGAAATTTAATATGGAACTCTATGGAAATATGGAGCGCATTCTTTCTGTCAGTGTCTTCGTGCAGCAGGTGCACTAATTAGTGGGGACTTTCCGAAGTGGTTAAAGGAGAATTCCACACCAAAACATATTGGGCGCAATCTACATTGATTCCTGTGACATGCATAATAATGCTCTGATTCTTGTCATAGATGCCCCTTTTTCTACATTTCACCCTGAGGTCCCCCTTCCTCCAATGCAGTTTGCATTATAGCTACTTATTCATTGGATTAACTGAAACTATAGGCTATTCACTATACAGCATAAACTCAAATGCAATCAAGATATAATAATGCCACCCCATGGAAGGCTACTTTTTGCCTGTGTGATTTATAGCCTACTTTGCTTAGAAGAGTTCAGTAATGCAAATGCATCTCAAGTTGATCAATAGATTATTATGAAAAAAATAAAATAAAGGGAACAAATTTTTCCTTGTAAACCGTCACCATAAAGATAGTTCATATATAATATAATTTCAGATATGATTCAACCAAACCATTGCTATGATATGTAAATATATAATATATAATTTAAAAAAGTATCGAAATAGGTATCGTTTCTGGTATCGTATCGGTTCCCAGGTATCGAGTATCGTATCGTATCGGTTCAAAGGTGAAAGGTACCCATCCCTAACTGGCCTAGAAATAATGAGTTTTTTCTGGCACGATTTAGTAGAAATTTGGAGACAAAACACCTGCAGAATAATTTACATGGGGGCCTCATATTTGCTCTTGAAAGGGGCCTCCAGATTCTTAAGGCCGCCCCTGCACACACACGCATGCAACCATTCCTGAAGCAATGCACCATAAGCTCCCTTAATGCCACAGGGCCTGGTGTGGTGTCTGTCGAGGTCTCAGCGCTAATGGCTGTCTCTGTCCATCTCCCTGTCTGCTCTCTGGAAAGAATGGCACGCACGCACGCACGCACGCACGCACGCACGCACGCACGCACGCACACCACACACACACACACACACACACACACACACACACACACACACACACAGATCTGCAGGCTTGACTGAAACCGACAACCCCTGCATGCTTTACGCTTTGTTTGGATTCCCCCGCCGGTTGTACCCCACCCCACACACACGGGTAAACCGAATGCCTCGCATTCAACTCATAATTACATTTTTAACAATTAAGATTTACGATCTCAATCCAGGCACTTAATTACCAGACAGAGTACAGGGGGTGAGAGAACACGACGCGAACGCTTGTCAACAGACGGCTAAACGCTTACGTAAATAGATGGCAGAGGAGTCGCTGTCCAGGATGACACACGACATTTTAAACCTACATTAGCATCTGTCTAAATGACGTGTTTCCTGAATAGCATTCTTACTAGCCTTTGTGGACGAGCGAACAATGCATCTAAATAACTTTAAACAAGTTTAAAATACATAGCGATTGTTATTAAGCAGCGAAAAGTATTCACAAGAGCATGTGGGTCGTGACTGAATGATAACGGCATAGCGTTAATTGGAATACACTGAATTGTTTAGTTAATTTGCCTATTAAAAATAGCATGCACATTATTATACATTAGGCTTCGTTACACAATGATACATTTGTGGTTTCTTGTAATTACAGTTTCCCCCTTTGTCACTATTATGTATATAAACAAAATGTTTTCCAGTAGAGGTCCCAGCCCATACCACCAGTATATCAATCTAGATCAGTGGTTTTCAACCTTTTTGATGCCAGGGCCCACCATTTATTCAGAATTTGAGCCACGGACCACCACTTGAGGACTTTTTAGCCCCACGGACCCCAAAACTAAAGATTTCTTTTGCTTTTGTCCATCTTCTAGTTGTGTAGACTTGGGCTAATTCAGATGATGATTATTTAACTCTTGAGAGCGTAAAAATGAAACCAAATGGACCCGCAAGGGTCCATTTGGTTTCATTTTTACGTTCTCAAGAGTTACATCTGGTTAACCAACTTGCCATTATTTAGCCTGGGGACCACCTGGAACCCTCTCAAGGACCACTGGTGGTCCCCGGACCACCTGTTGAAAACCCCCGATCTAGATCATACCTGGGCATTATGCGGCCCGGGGGCCAAATGCGGCCCTTTGGCTGACTCTGACCGGCCCGGGGACCACCAGTGGTCCAAGTTAAATATGGAAAGTTGGTTAACTGATGGTTAAAGGTAGGGGAAGTGATTTCACTTTTGTCAGATATCACCTAATTTTTTTTTCTGTTAAAATGCTCTATTATAAGGTGTGCAGACCATATATGGAGTTTCCCCCTCCCCCACGTTAGCAGAGGAGCTAATAAAAGTTCCCCAGGTGGAGGGTGGATTCTCCTCCAATCAGGATGGAGCAGCAGGTTCACATAGTGTAGTGCTACTCTTGGGCGCCCCTAGTGCACCAGGCTGGTACTACACCATGAATTTCAAATCACTTCCCCTACCTTTAACTGATGAATATTTTAACTCTTTGGGGGTCTCTGGGTCTCTGTATGGGGATGGGTCTCTATGGTTCTCAGGGCTTTCTGTAACTGCGTGAGTCTGAGTCTCCTCTGTATGTCATTAGGTGACAGACAGTCTGGTGATAAGCTCTGTAGTCAGACCAGATGAATCCTCTGTCTGGTCTGGGCTTTAGGATGCAAAGACCACACCCTGAGCCCGCCTCACGCACACCAGGGGCGGATCTAGGGCATGGGCCCCCTAAATGGCCCCCTAAATACCCAGTCTGCCCCCCCAAACACGATGCCATGCAAAACAACCCAAGATATTTCAAATTAAAGTGCTTATATTTAAAATGATTTGAAACACTACTACTGCTACTAACTAACTACAGCTGTGTCACCACTAAACCAACAGCATTTCATCATTGAAAACAGAAAACTCTCTGAGTCAGACCTTTAGCTTTATGCATGCTGCGTGTCTGTTGCAACTTCAACAACAACTGATGTTATTATTGATGCTTTATTGACTAATAAAAGTCCTGTAACTGAAAATGGTATGGGTGCCCGTGGCGCGAAGCGACACGGGCGATGAAGCCGCACCCATACCATTTTCTCTTGTCCTTCCAACATGTTCTCTTGCCCCCCCAAATGGGACATGTTACATCCGCCCCTGACACACACACACACACACACACACACACACACACACACACACACACACACACACACACACACACACACACAGCGTGTGTGTGTGTGTGTGTGTGTGTGTCAGTCACACATGTATCACACATTGCATGAAGGCAAACCGCACGCATGCACATACTACACTCTCTTCCACTTTCTCTCACACACACACGCACGCAGGCACACCACACACACACACACACACACACACACACACACACACACACACACACACACACGCTCAGCTGTCACCATGTGATTTAGTGTCTGTGTCAGTGAGAATGCAGGCAGCCATACATACACTCACTACAGGGATGTGTGGTGCACACATAGAGATCAATGGGGGCGAGGGCCCCTGGACCCTTTTAACTGTGTTTGCCACAAATGCAGCATTTACCGTATTTTCCGGACTATAAGGCGCACCTAAAAGCCTTTAATTTTCTCAAAAATCCACATTGCGTCTTATAATCCAGTGCGCCTTATATATGGATTGTTTCACTGCAGTAGCTTCTATCCTATGCTGACTGCAGTGTGGCTTCTATTCTCTGCGCCTTATAATCCAGTGTGCCTTATATATGAAAACAGTTTTAAAAGGTGTGCCTTATAATCTGGTGCGCCTTATAATCCGGTGAGCCTTATAGTGCGGAAAATACGGTACTAATACTATATATGTAAGGTGAAAGAACTGCAAATGACACTTCTTAGGGGGGCATTGGGGGCCTAAATGCATAGATCTGGCCCTGGTGTCAAGCAGACAAAAGTGCCCTCTTATGGGATTTCAGCCCCTGCCCCTCTAACACTCTCTGCACGTCCCTGATACACAGTCGCAGGCTTGGAAGGTTTGACTTGAGGACGACGGGTCGCGGCAGATCACCTGATAACTGCTCAGATTAACTGTAAACGGCGTAGGCCAGGAGGGGAGTGGGGGTGAGGGGGTGAGGGGCAGGGGCAGGGGCGGAAGTAACATTTACCAATGGGAGAGGGCAAGAGGAAAATGGGATGGGGGCGGCTTCATCGCCCGTGTTGCTGAAGTCACCGCCATACCATTTTTGGTTACAGGACTTTTATTAGTCAAGTAAAGCGTCAATAATAACATCAGTTGTTGTTGAAGTTGCAACAGACACGCAGCATGCATAAAGCTAAAGGTCTGACTCAGAGAGTTTTCTGTTTTCAATCATGAAATGCTGGTTAGTGGTGACACTGTAGCTGTAGTTAGTCAGTAGCAGTAGTAGTGTTTCAAATCATTTTAAATAATAAGCACTTTAATTTGACATATCTTGGGTTGTTTTGCATGCCATCATGTTTGGTGCATGGGGCAGTCTGGGCATTTAGGGGGGCATTGCCCCCCCCATGCCCATGCCTAGATCCACCCCTGGTGTGGGGGGTGAGGGGCTGTAATATGTAATTACTCCCCAATATATATGGAGACGCCTGTTTTACAGTTTGTTTGCAGTAGCACTGGAACATGTTCTATTGAGCAGCGTGCGACAAGCGACTTGACTGTTCTAGAGAGACGTCCTTTCATAAAAGGCGCAATGTTAAAGTTAATTTAATTCCTCCTTGTCGAGACTTTGTCGTGTAATTGAACCCCGGAGGGAGTTCTTATTCTGGCCGTGCGCTGGCAAAGTCCCCACAGTCTGTAGTACTGTGGACCAGCAGCTTGATGTGTGGAAAAAGTACTGAAAAGTCAGCATTCAAAATGAGCTTCTGCGTCAAAATGTACTTAAAAGTACCGTAATTTCTGGACAATAAGCCACAACTGAATATAAGTCACACCAGCTAAATTTGGGGCAAAATACTGATTTGTCCATGTATAAGCCGCACCAGACTATAAGCCGCACTATAAGCCGTTTTTGATACCAGGGCCAACTATTTATTCAGCATTTGAGCTACAGACCACCATTTGACAACATTTTTTTTCTAAAAATGGACCCTTGCGGGTCCATTTGGTTTCTTGTTTACACTCTAAAGAGTTAAAATATTCATCATGTGAATGTTGAAGATTAATGGTAATTTTCATCTGTATGTTTGACTGTTTTGTTTTCCCAAATCCAGCCTGCAATTGAAATCTTTAGTTTTTGGGGTCCGTGGGGGCTGAAATGTCCTCAAATGGTGGTCTGTGGCTCAAATGCTGAATAAATAGTGGGCCCTGTTATCAAAAAGGTGGGAAACCAGCGCTATACACACTTGTAAAAGGTGTAAATGTGGTATTCAGCCTATTGGCCACTGCGTACTGAAGTGGTTTGTCTGTCTCTGACTCTGTGCGTATTTTTTATTGGTTAAGTAAAGGTTTAAAAAAGCAGATCGTAAAGCCCTGACAGCCCCCCCCGAGTGAACACTCATCGTATTTTATTCCCCCCAGGGGTGGATGTAAAATGTCCCGTTTGGGGGGGGGCAAGAGAACATGTTGGAGGGGCAAGAGAAAATGGTATGGGGGCGGCCTCATCGCCCATGGTGCGAAGCGTTACGGGCGATGAAGTCGCACCCATACCATTTTCGGTTACAGGACTTTTATTAGTCAAGTAAAGCATCAATAATAACATCAGTTGTTGTTGAAGTTGCAACAGACACGCAGCATGCATAAAGCTAAAGGTCTGACTCAGAGAGTTTTCTGTTTTCAATGATGAAATTCTGTTGGTTTAGTGGTGACACAGCTGTAGTTAGTTTAGTAGCAGTAGTAGTGTTTCACATCATTTTAAATATAAGCACTTTAATTCAAAATATCTTGAATATTGTTTTGCAAGGCATCGTGTTTGGGGGGGCAGACTGGGTATTTAGGGGGGCATTGGAGCAAGTACACTACAGAGGCTGCCATCCAAGCAACGTCTTTCTCTGCTTACTGCTTACTACTTACCTGCTTATTTCAGCAAGACAATGCCAAGCTCTACATTCTGCACGTATTACGACATCGAGACTTCATTATAAAAGAGTGCGAGTACTAGACTGATCTGCTTGCAGTCCAGGAAATCAGCCATTCCTTTTTGTGTGAGATATTTTTGTGTCCAAAGTACGGATGCAAGATTGAGAGCAGTGGTTAAGTTCTGTGTCTTGGGGTTTTGTAAATATTTAGCCAATGAAAAGTATTAACAAGAGTTTAGATGAGTATATAATAACTGCTTTGGATGCAGTGGAACACATTTTCCTTCCATTTCTTTCCCCCCCATTCATAAATGGTTTCGGACATACAAGGTTTCAGCGGTATGCAAGGCTGTAGTTCATCTTTGACTCTGATCTTGTACTGTGTGTCGACAGAACATGTTTTTTCGCCGTGTTTCGCGTGTTCATCTGATGTTTGTGGAAGCATGAAGGCCAGTGTAACTGACTGACCCCCAGAAACATGTTATTAGCAATAACTCACCACAATAGACTCTGTAGTGCAATTATACATGTGCTGTATCCGTATCTGTGTACGCTCCAATGTCAATACGCTTGGAGCTTCTAGCAAACCAGTGTAGAAACCACCAGGGGGTCTCAGACTTCATTATAACTTTGGTTTGCAACTTGTTACTTTGCAAG
>CM076988.1:13217717-13260217 GCA_039105355.1 Benthosema pterotum | reverse complement strand
GAAAATCTCCTGTGACGTCATACCAATGACACGGGTACAGTCATATGGGCACTGTAAAATGGTGCCCCCAAGGGATAAAATTATGAACAATTTTTTAAACTAAAGAACATATTATGTTTAAAGCTAAGGGAAGTGATTTGAAATTCATTGTGTAGTACCAGCCTGGTGCACTAGGGGCGCCCAGGGTAGCTACACTATGTGAACCTGCTGCTCGATCCTGATTGGAGGAGGAATTCACCCTCCGCCTGTGGAACTTTTATTAGCTCCTCTGCTAATGTGGGGGAGGGGGAAACTCCATATATGGTCTGCACACCTTATAATAGAGCATTTTAACAGAAATGGGGGTGATATCTGACAAAAGTGAAATCACTTCCCGTACCTTTAAATATTCGATTCTAATTATAGAGGCAAGTATAATGTATTTGTCCAGACTTATTAGCCACCCCCCGACCCCCCCCCTCATGGCGCCCGAGGCAACTGCCTATTCTGCCTCATGGCAAAAACGCCCCTGGTCTGTCTTCTCTCTCAAGGGCTCCATATTATAATGTGTCAACGGCAGGTCTATCCAGCACTCATTTTCTTTTGTGTAGTTTTTGTTGTTGGTGTTTTGTTTTCTCCTCATATCTTCTCTGTTTGCTAATTACGTGGCCAGCCGGTGGACTCACCCGGCACAATGGGACAACAGACCGGGCGATGTTGGGCTGGCAGTGGGCCTTTGGCACAACGCATCTCACCCTGGGAAATACAGAGGGAGATTTGAGGGAGAGGCCAGTCATGTATCTCTTCTCTTCTCTTCTCTTTTATTTCTCTGATCTCTGATATTTGATACAGTCTACATTGTTACCAAGAAATGTCTTCACCAATGTGCTTTAATGTCTATTAACATGTACTAAAAGATGGAAATATCAACTCCTGTGGGAAACTTCATAAAAAAACAACAACAAATGTTTTCTGAGCAAAACTCGTGTTTGGAATGGATCAGCATCACGAAAGCATCTAGTTCGACCATAAGCATGAAGCATGATGAAATTTTGCATGTTTTGACTGGTTTGTGACTAGTACTATTACCCAAACTTTGACCACAAAAGTTGAATTTCAACATTTTAGTGCCATGTTTTTAGACGCCATTAGGAACACATTGGTGAAGAAAATCCATGGTAACGATTTCTCTTCTCTTCTCTTCTCTTCTCTTCTCTTCTCTTCTCTCTCTTCTCTTCTCTTCTCTCTTCTCTTCTCTTCTCTTCTCTTCTCCTCCTCTCTCCTCCCTCCCTCCTCCTCTCCTCTCCTCTCCTCTCCTCTCCTCTCTCTCCTCTCCTCTCCTCTCTTCTCCTCCATCATCTCTAGAGGCAAACAGCAGAGCGCTGACCCCCTCTCCCCCCTCCTCCCTGTCATCTCTGCCTCCTCCCTGCCTCGACAGCCTGGCCATTCACGCGCGCCACATAATCGCTCTCTTTCTCTCTCTGGGCTGCCATCCCCATCCAACAAACCCCACCCCCACCCCCCCTCTCTCACTCTCTCTCTCACACACACACACCAACCCAGCACCCCCCCTCCCAACACGAAGGTCACTCTCTTCCATTGTGCCGCCTCCTCCCTCGCTGCCTCTCAAAAGGCTCATTGAAATTGGCCGTGGAACCTTTGGTAAATATTTAGCGCCTCCCTTGGTTTTTCTTTTTTTTCATGTGCCGGGGCGGCTTGATGGAGGATCACATGACCTTGGGTGGTGCAGAGATATATACCCGTGTGGCTTTGGATGTGGAAAGCGTGTGCGTGCCTGCCTGCGTGCCTGCGTGTGTGTTCTGTGTGTGCGAATTTGATTGCTTCACTGACATTTTGCATGCGCACGAACGTGTGAGTTTGTGCATGTGTGTGTGTGTGCGCGTGTGTGGTAGTCACACCGCAAGTGGTGGCTGATTTGTATGTACTGACTAAAGCACTGGCTCCCAAACGTATTCATTTCAAGGACCCCAACATTGACATTTTAGACAGCCCGCGGACCTTAATTTGAAAAGATATGCCAGCGGCCCCCGTGAGAAAAGATTGTGGAAATGGAACCAAACAGACCCTATAAGTTGGCCCCATTTGGTCCCCATTTGTACACTATTCAGAGTTGCAAACTCATTAGGGTCCGTTTTGGTAATAAACTAGATTAGGGATGCTCCTTTTGGGGACATTTTTTGGCCCAAAACTGAATACCAAATAGGCAAATACGATTAAAGCTACACTGGGTAACATGTTCATTGAAACAAATCTTAATTTTGGGAACCATTGCGGTACAGTGCAGGGAGGTGTAGTTTGTGTTAGGGTCGAAGTCATCTTTTGAGGGTCCATTTTAGTTCCATTTGTATAGTATTACACATACTGTACAGTGTACGATAAGAGTATTTCACGACTACAACGCATTTGACATTTCATCCGCAGCGTTGCTGATGTTATCAGCTTGTATGAAACGCTGATTCATGCATTGCCTCCAGCCTACTACTGCAATTACTGTGCTTCATTCTAACAAAGACTCTCTTTTTAAAAAATGTAATCTGGCTTTTTGTACATTGGCGCCACATCAATAGGCTTCACCGGTGTTTGATTTGTGAGCGGAAACTGCGTTGTAGCAGCAACAAATGGAAAATGTCAAACTTGTTGTGTAAGTCAATAATGCTAACAGGGAGATAGAGAGGAAGGGGAGATGAATGAGGGCACAATCCTGCACGCATGTGGTGCGTGATGTGTACGTGTGTGCGTGTGGATGTGCGCCATGCATGTCTGACTACTAAAAGGAATTGTGATTGTGAAGCTTTGGGAAAATATAGCAAAACATTCGGTTTAAACCAAAAATGTGTGTTATGTTAGGACACGTAAAGGACCTACAGTGAGAGAGAGAGCGTGGGCGAGGGGTGTGTGTGTGTGTGTGTGACAGATAAATGTGTGTCAGCGCATATCGCACGATGAGATCAGCCTGATGGATATGTTTCACACCCCGGTGGCACGCTCTCTCTCTCTCTCTCTCTCTCTCTCTCTCTCTCTCTCTCTCTCTCTCTCTCTCTCTCTCTCTCTCTCTCTCTCTCTCTCTCTCTCTCTCTCTCTCTCTCTCTCTGTCAAGTTGGCTTCACAGCGGCGTCTGTGTTCCGTCAGCGAGCATAACAGGTGATTATTCCGCCTGACTTCCACATGAGGAGGTGGGGGGGGGCAAGAAGCAGAGAGGAGAGAGAGAGAGAGAGAGAGGGGAGAGGGAGAGGGAGAGGGAGAGGGAGAGGGAGAGGGAGAAGGAGAGGGAGAGGGAGAGAGAGGGAGAGAGAGAGAGAACACCATCACGCGGGCCAACAGGGTCAGCGATGGGTCATCGGTTGTGAAATTTGGGCCCCGAGACCAGATGGTCACCCTGGGTTGGTCCGCTCAGTCAGTCAGGCTGAAGGAAAAACAAGAGCTACAAAAACGGATTAGAACGATCCGGTTACTCGAACCCAATCTGTGGTGTTTGCAAAACAGTGTTTCTCAAAATGGTCTCAGTTTCAGGGTTTGGATTACAACGCGCCACGTTTAACCCCAGTCCATACACATTTTGTTTCATCTTTGGGACCTCGACCTCCACATGAAATCCTCAGTGTTATTTAGCACTTTGACTCCCATTTTGCGAGTTACACGGGTTCATTGATTGTAGAACACCCTGATTGTAGAACTGCCTCCTATGGTTTAAATTGCACAGACAGTACGCTATAGCTATATTCTATAGGTACTTTGTACTGTGAAGATTTGATTTGTAAATCCGACTCCATTTACTACCATTTAAAGCACTACTTTTCCGAGCGCTGTATCTCAAAGGCATCCATTGCTGAGTGCGCTTACAGAAAGGTAAGCGCACAAGGTGTGCATTTCTCCTTTAAAGTGGAATTCTACCCATTTTCAAAATTTTCCTGTGAGGATACAAATGGAACCATTTGGTTCCATTTGAACCAAATGGTTCCATTTCCCTCTCAGGAAAAAGGGAAAAAGGGCATTTCCCTCTCAGGAAAAAGGGCTCTGAAAGAAAAATCCTTAACATGGTGAAATACATCTTGATGATGTCATCAGATGTATTTCACCATGTTAATGATTTTTCAGACCTCCATTTTTAGGAAATACAGAATTGGGGGAACTTTTTCATCATGTCCACACAACATCTCTAAGGTATATTAATGACGTATTAAAATGTTGAAAATGGGTGGAGTTCCCCTTTAACTTCTCACTTCAGCATCTTATGCTATATGACTGACTGCCCTTGAGCAAGTCACTTGACTTCCAGAATGCTGCGTGTCGTATCCTGAGCAGCAGCAGCACCACATGGTTTTTGCTCAGAAGCCGAATTGATGTTTCATGCATTGATGCAGACAGGACCTCCACGACGCTCTGTGCCTTTTGGCAAATATTCCCCCATGCAGGTATTATTAACCCCTTGTGTCCTGACCAGATTCTAGTTTCTGATGCTCGATTCTAGTTCCTCATGCTATATTCTATAGTCCCCCACGGTAGATTCTAGTTCCTCATGCTATATTCTAGTCCCCCACGGTAGATTCTAGTTCCTCATGCTATATTCTAGTCCCCCACGGTAGATTCTAGTTCCTCTCAGTAGACTGTAGTTTCTGAAAACATGTTCTAGGGATCCCCCAGAGAAGCAAAGATTTGAGTTAAAAATGTTTGCTTCCGAAATAACGTATTCAAAGATTTGCACCACATTTTCACAATTTTTCAAAAATAGCAGAACTACAAGCTCATATCGCGCCACTCGGTGGCGCGATATGAGCTTGTAGATCTGCTATTTTTCAACAGCTAAAACACCAAAACGCGTTCGGTACACACAGCGTTAAAAAGAGACCAAATATATTGAATCTACATTATTCTCCACCTCCGAGCCCATTCTCTTTCATTGCTGTGTGAAAAGTGGCAACGACGTTTGCAAATGGGGCAATATAAAAGCGCTGCTGTTATACCTTTGACATTCACGCAGCGCGCAGGGCACGAGAATGTGACTCACTCTGTCAGACGAGTCTGCTGCGATGCCGCTGCAAACACTTTTCGCGTTTATGTGCGTGTGTGTGCATTTGTGCGTGCATGTGTGCCGGTACTGGTGGGTGTGTGTGTGCGACTGTGCGTGCACGTGCATGCTGAGTTAAGTTACTCTGCCTTGTATAGAGGCTGTTCTCTGTGAGCAGAGCGGTCGATTTCATTCGCCGCGTCGTGTTGTGAGCTGGTAGGAGCCGACGGTTCTATTTTTGGCTATTTGTCGATCAAAGAAGTAAGTAGCGCTTAAGTGGTTTCGAACCACATAGTTAGAACCACCTAATCAGTTCATTAGTTGGCTAATTCCAAAAAATAGCAGATCTGCAAACGTGCACACCAATATATTATGAGGGATATAAATGATTATTGGGTAACACTTTACAATAACGACCCGTTATAAAGCATTTATAAACATGTATAAGCAGTTTGTAGATGATTAATAAACATGAATAGACTGTTTATTAACATCCATAAATGTTTAACTAAACATTTATAACTGTATTTATAGCTAATTTATAAGTTATTAGTAAAATATGAGTAAGTAGTAAATTACTCATGAATAAGCCATTTATATACATGTTTATTTGCTCATAAATAATTTGTAACTAAAGCTATAAAGTATTTACAAAATATTTGTGGATGAAGAAATAATATATTTATAAGCCATTCATATACGTTCATGAATTTAAAAAATTATAGTACCCACATAGAGCATTTAAGAGCATTTAAACCTTGATATTAGTAAATGTTTACTAAAATGCTCAACTAAACATTTATAACTATATTTAAAGCTCATTTATAAGTTATTAGTAAATTATGGGTGAGTAGTAAACTACTCATGAATAAGCCATTTATATACATGCACAATTTTTAATAAATAATTTGAAACTACAATTGTAAACAATGTGTAGCTAAGTTGTAAAATATGTACAATCTATTAGTGGATAAAGAACTAATACTTTATAAACTATCCATGTATCTTGGTAAATTATTAAGACATGTATGCCAACATGGTAGAACATTTAAGAATAGTTAAACATTGACATTAGTAAACGTTTATTAAAACATTTGTAACTACGGCTAAAAATCATTTATTCCATATTAGTAAGTGCTAAACTATTAATGGATAAGCCATTTGTAAACATTTTTAAATTATTGAAAAATGTATAACCTATGTATAACCTTTATATAGAAACATTACTTCGACCTGAAGGTCCCTCTAATGAAAATAAATGTACTTTAATTTGTAGGAATTAAGTACTTGAATGAATGCTTGTTCATGTGTCCTCCATGTTTTACTACGTTTGTAAAACATTCGTGAAACATCTATTAATCATTGGTAGATGTTATCAAGAGCCCTGAAGTAAAGTGAGGACAATTCATTAGTTATGACTGTATGATAACGTGACACTCATGTTTGTTCATGTTGAATAGACAGTTGTAAATAATGAATAGTCGTCACTTTACATTAGGGCACTTGATTATGATTTATAGATGTATATGAATGTTTTACAAAGCATATACTAATGTGGTCTTCATGTTCGTTAAACATTGGTAGATGTTATCAAGAGCCCTGAAGTAAAGTGAGGACAATTCATTATTTATGACTGTATGATAACATGACACTCATGTTTGTTCATGTTGAATAGACAGTTGTAAATAATGGATAGTCGTCACTTTACATTAGGGCACTTGATTATGATTTATAGATGTAGATGAATGTTTTACAAAGCATATACTAATGTGGTCTTCATGTTCGTTAAACATTGGTAGATGTTAACAAGAGCCCTGAAGTAAAGTGAGGACAATTCATTAGTTATGACGGTATGATAACGTGACACTCATGTTTGTTCATTTTGAATAGACAGTTGTAAATAATGAATTGTCCTCACTTTACTTCAGGGCTCTTGATAACATCTACCGATGATTAATAGATGTTTCACGAATGTTTTACAAGCGTAGTAAAACATTGAGGACACATGAACAAGCATTCATTCAAGTACTTAATTCCTACAAATTAAGGTACATTTATTTTCATTAGAGGGACCCTCAGGTCGAAGTAATGTTTCTATATGTAGCCCCTTTTACCTCTTACTAGGCAGGGCCCCTAAGTTCTTTCAAATTAAAAGTACTTAGCAGTTTCAAACTTTAATATGACTTGAGTTCCCTTAAGAACTTATTACTCGGAAAGCACTAGTTTTAACCTTTTTAGCTCAAAACCTTGTTAGCTTATTAAGAAATATTCACCCTACTATGAAATCCGTATTTAAGCAAACAGGAAAAACAATGAGATGTCTTTTATAGTTTTACTTAAAAATATGAATTCACAATAAAATAAAATAAAAAAGTTGAATGAAAGTTATCACGGGTACAGTAAAAATAGACTTATTAGCACTCAATGCACTTTAAAGCACTTTACAGTAAATACAAGAAAATACCTTTTACCTTAGATCCTATCTAAGCCGGCATTTCAAAATAAAATAAAAATACAAAAAAGTATGAGTACTCAGAAACCCCCCGTTGCAGGCCTGATACCCTAAAAGTCCAAAACTAAAATCTTCACTCCTTGCGAGTCAATGGTCAAACCTACAGTTCAGGAGAGTGGTGGTGAGAGCACTGTTATTGTGTGTGCCCCTGGTGCATTTGCGGCCTACACCATGCAGGTGAATGGGGAAGCCAGGGCCTAACTTGGGCAGAGTATTTTAGAAGAGATGAGGGGCAGGTCCCACGTTGCCAGAGGAAGGTTAGAGCGTTGCCTGGTAGCTCAACCGCTATCTGGGATGTCTTGCTGCAGACGACGTCCTCTTCAGGAGGTTTGGTAGCTCAGGAGTTGACTGTTTTAGCTGAACAGGCTACCTCCTCCCACTATCATGATACACTGTCTCACTAGCTTAGCCAACTAGCTTCTAACAGCATACCATGCAGTCACAGTGATACTGGATAATGTCCTTGTAACTCCTCGCCGAAATCACTGTCCATTCACCAGTCCAACACTAGTAACTCAAATCTGCAGATTACTTTTTCACTAATCTGGTTAAAACTTCAGAAAACAACGTGTGTTACATTCTCTTCTCACATTTCTCCTCTCTTCACTCTGTCCCTCCGTGTTGATCTCTCCTCTGCGCTCTCTCTCTCTCCCTAATTACTCCAATGGCCCTCACCTGTGCCCAATCCACCCACTCAACAACCCATACACGGCACGCACGCACGCACGCACGCACGCACGCACACACACACACACACACACACAACACCACACACACACACACACACACACACACACACACACACACACACACACACACACACACACACACACACACACACACACACTTCCTACAAGTAAGTTAAAGGAACCCTTTACAATAAACAGGGAAAATAAAACATTTCCGATTAAAGGAACATTTCGCATTTCGCTTTTTTCTTTTCTTTTCTCAAACAGTAAACATGAAAACAATACTTGTATGCATCCAAACAATATATACACTCGACCGGTTACATATATAAAGGTTATACATTTTTCAATAATAATTTAAAAATGTTTACAAATGGCTTATCCATTAATAGTTTAGCACTTACTAATCTTGAATAAATGTTTTTTAGCCGTAGTTACAAATGCTTTAATAAACGTTTACTAATGTCAATGTTTAACTATTCTTAAATGTTCTACCATGTTGGCATACATGTCTTAATAATTTACCAAGATACATGGATAGTTTATAAAGTATTAGTTCTTTATCCACTAATAGATTGTACATATTATACAACTTAGCTACAAATTATTTACAATTGTAGTTTCAAATTATTTATTAACAATTGCGCATGCATATAAATGGCTTATTCATGAGTAGTTTACTACTTACCCATAATTTACTAATAACTTATAAATGAGCTTTAAATATAGTTATAAATGTTTAGTTAAGCATTTTAGTAAACATTTACTAATATCAAGGTTTAAATGCTCTTAAATGCTCTATGTGGGTACTATAATTTTTTAAACTATTCATGAACGTATATGAATGGCTTATAAATTATTATTTCTTCATCCACAAATATTTTGTAAATACTTTATAGCTTTAGTTACAAATTATTTATGAACAAATAAACATGTATATAAATGGCTTATTCATGAGTAATTTACTACTTACTCATATTTTACTAGTAACCTATAAATTAGCTATAAATACAGTTATAAATGTTTAGTTAAACATTTATGTATGTTAATAAACAGTCTATTCATGTTTATTAATCATCTACAAACTGCTTATACATGTTTTATAAATGCTTTATAACGGGTCGTTATTGTAAAGGATATAAATGAGTATTGCGATGTGATCAGTGAACAGTGATCTGGCATACTGTATATACGGTGTATGGACATTGTATTTGAACGCATGCAATACGATATTTTCTATTCACAGAACAATATGCTTTCGATTTCAACTAATTTCAACTCCCTATAGCCATGTACTGTATGTTTGTGTTAGAAACTCAGTCAGTCTCGATACCTTATTCAACCACCTTACTGACCGTACTTCGGCCGCCCAAGTTAACGTCCCAAAAAATCTTTGACACCAAGTATTTGGAAAAGTGAAATCTTGTGGGACTCCACTCTTGTGGATCCTTTGCTAAGGAACTGTTCTACATTGCAGTGTTGTTACTTTGGTACCTACAGTACCTAACACTGCTGATCCACCAGCCCTGGGATGCTATCAGTGGTGTTTCTAAGAAATTTGGAGGCCTCCAGGGAAAAAATACATAACATTGTATGTGTTTTAAATGTTCGATTCTAGTTATAGAGGACACATGCATTTATCCATATGAGGCTTATTAACCTGGGATCCTTTTAAAGGGAATTCCCCATTTTCAAATTTTCCTGAGAGGATAGGAAAAAGGGCTGAAAGAAAAAAGGGGTCTGAAAGAAAAATCTGAAAAATCAGACCCTTTTTTCCTGAGAGAATACCAATGTGAACCCTCTCAGGAAAAAGGGGTCTGAAAGAAAAATCATTAACATGGTGAAATACATCTTGATGTCATCAGATGTATTTCACCTTGTTAATGTTATTGTTATGTTAATGTTTTTGTTATTTTTTTAATGTTATTTTTTCAGACCTCCATTTTTAGGAAATACAGAATTGGGGGAACTATTTTTATCACGTCCACACAACATCTCTAAGGTGTATTAACGACATATTAAAATGTTGAAAATGGGTGGAATTCCTCTTATGTGGCTACATACCCATGGTGGCTACATGGGTGCCCCCCCTCCCCTCATGGCGCCCCAGGCAACTGCCTACTCTGCCTAATGGCAAAAAACGCCCCTGGAATGCTACACACTCCGCTGCACACCCAGAAAAAGCCTCTTCGGAGCAATTAGCCAGACCGCTGCAGCCTGTATAGCTGACCAGCCGGTTCCGAACTGCACGCTGTTATGAAACAAATAACAAATAAATAAACAGCTCTCCTCTCCTGCTTCATCCCAGTGGAAACTTGATGGATTACAGAGCGGTGAGACGTTGCACAGTAATGATGCTCAGGATGAGTGACAGCTGACACCGGCACGTCTGCCACTGTCTGAGAGAGAGAGAGAGAGAGAGAGAGAGAGAGAGAGAGAGAGAGAGAGAGAGGAGAGAGAGAGAGAGAGAGAGAAGAGAGAGAGAGAGAGAGAGAGAGAGAGAGAGAGAGAGAGAGAGAGAGAGAGAGAGAGAGAGAGAGAGAGAGAGAGAGAGAGCATGGTGATATGAGTGGTGGAAGAGGAACATACTTCTCATTGGTTTTTATTAGCACCGAGAAACGCTGGCGTTTATTGATGAATTGCGTCTCTGTTTGGGTCTTATTTTGAAAAGTTTCCCGAGAGGAATAATCCATCATCTTATGATGGGTGTTTTGGGTAGTCTTGAAGACACCCACTTCCGACAGGGGCTGATATAGGCATGGGCATGGGGGGGGCAATGCCCACCTAAATACCCAGTCTGCCCCCCAAACACGATGCCATGCAAAATATTCAAATTAAAGTGCTTATATTTAAAATGATTTGAAACACTACTACTGCTACTAGCTAACTACAGTTGTGTCACCACTAAACCAACAGCATTTCATCATTGAAAACAGAAAACTCTGAGTCAGACCTTTAGCTTTATGCATGCTGCGTGTCTGTTGCAACTTCAACAACAACTGATGTTATTATTGATGCTTTACTTGACTAATAAAAGTCCTGTAACTGAAAATGGTATGGGTGCGAATTCATCATGAAGCCGCCCCCATACCATTACATAACGGCCCCATAACATGTTCTCTTGCCCCCCCCCCCCCCCCCCCCCAAATGGTACATGTTACATCTGCCCCTGTCTTCCGAACATGTACAAAATGTCACACACACACACACACACACACACCCACACACACACACACACACACACACACACACACACACACACACACACAACACACACACACACACACACACACACACACACACACACACTGCACCCTGCCCCTCAGAGGCATTGCAGTATAGTATATGGTGGTGTTCCAGTGCAGTGAGTGACAGAGGGCAGAGCAGCTTTGAAAGGCTGGTGCTGGGAGCCTTCTGTCCTCTAGCACAGAGATCCTGCTATGGCTGACAGAGGGGATGTGTGGCATCCTCTCTCTCTCTCTCTCTCTCTCTCTCTCTCTCTCTCTCTCTCTCTCTCTCTCTCTCTCTCTCTCTCTCTCTCTCTCTCTCTCTCTCTCTCTCTCTCTCTCTCTCTCTCTCTCTCTCTCTCTCTCTCTCTCTCTCTCTGTTGGGTCTTTAGTTTCTGCATGTCTGTATGATACCCTACAGCAGTGGTTTTCAACCATTCTGCATTTTAGCCCACTATTTCTTCTGCATTTTAGAACAAGTAGAATAACTGTTGCCAGGGCCCACAATTTATTCATCATTTGAGCCACGGACCACCATTTGAGGACATTTTAGCCCCACAGACCCCAAAGCTAAAGATTTCTTTTGCTTTTGTCCACAATAACAGGCCGGATTTGGGAACAAAACAGGCAAAACATACAGACCAAATTTACCACGAATCTTCTAGTCTAAGGCTAATAAAGATGATGAATATTTTTAACTCTGAGAGTGTAAAAATGAAACCAAATGGACCCGCCAGGGTCCATTTGGTTTCATTTTTAGGTTCTCAAGAGTTACATCTGGTTAACCAACTTAGCTGGGGGACCACCTGGAACCCTCTCAAGGACCACTGGTGGTCCCCAAAATCATTTCAGGTTAGGCTGCAGGCTAGTATAGATCTTGCGTGTGCGTGCTTTCAGGCACACTCATGCACGTGCAAGGTGATTGTGCATGCCTCATTGCTATTTGCATTGATCCCTCTCTCTCTGTACTTAGCTAAGCCGTGTGTGTGTGTGTGTGTGTGTGTGTGTGTGTGTGTGTGTGTGTGTGTGTGTGTGTGTGTGTGTGTGTGTGTGTGTGTGTGTGTGTGTCTCAAATGGAGTGTGTGAACTCCTCCGAAGGAGAGAGAGTGTTCCCCACGGAGCTCTGCTCTGGGAGTCAGAGAGGAGCGCAATTAGAGGCAGAGAGCTCCACATATAGCGTTAACGAACGTGCAACCTTTTATCTGTGTCCAAATTACTCACTTGGCTGAATGCAATAAAAAGGCTCACAGCCCCTTTGTCCCGCTCTGCTTTGACGCAGAGATAAACTTTTCTTTTCTCTCTTTCTCTCTCTTTTTTTTTAATATTTTGTGACACGCGCGTGTGTATGTGCAGGGGCGTTTTTGCCATTTAGGCCGGCTAGGCAGCTGCCGTGGGCGCCATGAGGGGAGGAGGGGCACCAGGGCGACCACCAGACAGGCTTTAAAAGGTTCCCAGGCTTACAAGCCTCGCATGGATAACTAGAATTGAACATTTAAAACACATATAATATGTTCTTTAGCTTAAAAAGAGTTCATATTTTTATCCCTTGGGGGGGCACCATTTTACTGTGCCTGTCATAGGTATGGCGTCACAAATAGACCCTTATGGGTCCATTTGGTAAGGGGAGCTCTATGTATTTTGGGACAATATCGCTACACCCAAAAAGTAGTTCCGTGTGATAGGGGGTCAAAATTGAATGAAGGAGGTCCTAATATTTAAAAAAAATAATTCAACAATACACACTTTTGTAGATGAATTTTCTTTTACTGTGTGGGCCAGAACTCCACACATATTACCTGGTGACCAGACACCACTATATTAAGTATTTCATACAGCTTAATTTAAAAATAAAATCCGGACTATCCCTTTAACATTACACCTATGGCTACATGTTTATGCATAATATTTTATATTTACATGTTGATTTGGAGCTCTTGTGCTTCTGGTCCACCAGTAGACTACATCTTAGAGGAACATTGTGAATGTAATAGGAATAACTTTAGGCGATCGGGTTGCTGAACAGCTGACCTCGCACTGCAACGCACTTCTTTTTGTGCGTGTTTGCACTGTACTTGTGTTTTTGTCCCGCATACTAGTGCATATTTGTATTTAAGAGTTGCTCATAGCAAAAAAAATGCATGGATTTCATTGTATTTCCTCACTGTATTTACACACATGAAGAATAAACCTCAACCTGAACCCTGAACCTGAGCTACTTTTGTAGAAGGTGATTACTACTACAAAACATTGAATTTTCCACATATCTGCTACTCCTGGTACTTTGGGATGGGGGCAAGGCCAGTGCCAAGTATTGTTTATCCTGAGTCCTTTGCAGGAAACTGGGATTTTTTAATATATTTCTCTGTCCTGAACGCGTTTTGTGTATCTGTTGAAAAATAGCAGATCAACAAGCTCATGTCGCGCCAGAGTGGCGCGACTGCTTTTGTTGGAAAAGAAAATGTGCTGCAAATCCTGAATACATTATATTGGAAGCAAACATTTTTAAACGCAATTTTGCTTCTGGGGATTCCTAGAACAACATGTTTTCAGGTGGGGGGTCTGCAGCCAATATGGACAATGGGTTCCTTGGCATGAAACATGTTAAGCATCACTGACACGAACATAGATTTTTCAGAGAAACTAGAATCTTCAGATCAGCATGAAACTAGAAAGTCACAAACTAAATTACTGTCAGAAAGTACAATCAGGTGTCAAATAGAATATATTCTGATTTGCGCATCATTTTTCACAATTTTCAAAAATAGCAGAACAACAAGCTCATGTCGGGCCAGGTGGCGCGACACTGGGTTTTAATATATTTCTCTGATAATACTGCACCACTGTATGGAGGTCAGTGGCACAATGGAGCGTCCAGGTCGCTTTGTGTGGCGACCGCCTGACCTGCCGTTGGTTTTCTGATTAGACCTGTTTTGTAACAGTGAATTGATTCAATGGATCTTTTTTTTTTTTTTGAAGGCAGCGCAAGGCAAGACATTGAACTGAAGGAAACCATCAGCTCGTCGCCTTTCAGAATGCATTTCCCATTAGACTCGCTTTATTATTTATTTATTTTTACACCGCTTTTGAAGTTTTTTTTTTTCGAAGCTCCTTTGAAATGGGACATAATGCGGCGACCAGAGTGAGTTGGATGGATGACATAATAATGACACTAGCGCTGGTTGGTATGATGATGTCGTTGTAGCTTATCACGCCTGGTTCTCAAAGTTCATCAAAGTTTAAGGACAGACAACGCCCCAAATTGATTATGTACAGTATCTAGGGTTTATTGAATAAAACCAAAAACATTTGTTGGCAGCAGAGAGCAGCAAACGGACAAACTGCTCTCCTATGTCCATCTCTTTCCATTCCACAATCGCTCTCATGTCATTTTTTTTTTCTTTTCTTTTTTTTAATTTTCTCACGATCACGATGCCACACACCGTTGAAGAACCCGAGTGTTAATTTAACTCTGGTAAAGTGTCAAATGGGACACTTTGCTGGTACATTTTGACGCGTTCGTCGTTAAATTAACATTCAGGATTTTTTGCTGTGTATCTGCGTGGCACAGATGGCTGCTACAGAAGGCTCTCTCTGTGAGCGTGTGTGTGTGTGTGTGTGTGTGTGTGTGTGTGTGTGTGTGTGTGTGACATTTTTTGTACAGTACACACACACACACACACACACACACACACACACACACACACACACACACACACACACACACACACACACACACACACACACACACACACACACACACACACACACGCATACACACACTTCCCTTGGGAGACTCTTAAAGATTAACTGATTATTTCTGCTCTGGCTCCATGCATAAGAGACAATAAAACAGAACAATTTGCTGAGCATCACATTTTGCCACTGTATAGGAGCATTATATGTTTTAACAAAGGTTTTGGGTAACTCATCTAGTAGAGTGTCTAAGTACGTGACAGAGCCTGAGATTTCAGACAGAGTTATGCAAACTCTGTTCACTTCATGGGGACAGTCCAATGGCGGCTCCTTTGCATAGACTTCTATTGAGAATGTAGACAGCAAATAGGGACAAGTCCTGGACCGAAGGCAGTAGGCATAGAAAGGCATTGTGCTCAGGCAACAACCCAGTTTTAGTTAGAACCCTTTATTTTAGATAGTTCAGTAGTAATATTACAACATAGTTATTACAGAGACTGTAGCCGTTACTGTACAACACTTTAAAACAGTATGTTGCACAAATGCCTAAAATAGCTCTAATTTGTGTCGTCCTCATTGAAAACAGTGTATTTCAAACTCCTCCTTGTCCCTATTACATGAACAACGCTCGAGCGCTCAGTTTATGACCACTCAATGTCGCAACTGTGACACTAGATGTGATGAGATGCTGAACTTGTGACATCACACTTGAACACATTTAGAAGATTTAGAACCATGTTGTATATAGTTCTAAATAAAGCGTACTGCATGTTTCTATGTGGCTGAAACACCCCCTCTCTATATCTAAAGATTGGACAGTATTAGGACGTTGATATCCATTTGGCATCCATTCCTCCATACTTATAGGGCTAGAAATCACACCTTAGAAAACATGAGTGACTATTTCAAACAAGCATTCGATTTGTTTTCATCTTCAAGGTCACACCCTAGAGAGCACGAATGTTCAATCCAAGTGTTTTATGACTCCTGTCACTCTCATTCTCACTCTCACACTCTCTCACTCTTTCTCTCTCTTTCTCTTTCTCTCTCTTCCTCTCCTCTCCTCTCCTCTCCTCTCCTCTCCTCTCCTCTCCTCTCCTCTCCTCTCCTCTCCTCTCCTCTCCTCTCCTCTCCTCTCCTCTCCTCTCCTCTCCTCTCCTCTCCTCTCCTCTCCTTTCCTCTCCTCTCCTCTCCTCTCCTCTCCTCTCCTCTCCTCTCCTCTCCTCTCCTCTCCTCTCCTCTCCTCTCTCACATAGACAGTGGCTCTAATGAATGTGGAAAATTAAAATACCACTTTGATGAACTCTGTTACTCAATTAGTGCAATTAATTTTTCCTGTGGCGCCCGCAGACCAAAATGGAGTCACGGATGACTGAGTCACTTTGGCCGCCCGTTTTCTCTGGCTTATTTTAATTTAACCGGCCGCCTGTGAATACATGCGGTTTGTGTGTGTGTGTGTGTGTGTGTGTGTGTGTGTGTGTGTGTGTGTGTGTGTGTGTGGGTGTGTGTGCGCGCGCGTGTGTGTGTGTGTGTGTGTGTGTGTGTGTGTGTGTGTGTGTGTGTGTGTGTGTGTGTGTGTGTGTGTGTGTGTGTGTGTGCGGGTCTGCGTGTGTGCATGGGTGCACATGATTTCAAGGTGGGTGCGCTCATGTTTTCATATGTACAGGGGGCGAGAGAGAGACAGGGGTGTGTGTGTGTGTGTGTGTGAGTGCATGCGTGTGTGTGAGTGCATGTGTGTATCATTTTACTCAAGTTTCAAAAGAAATAATGTTTTTCTTTTTGCCCATCCACTGCGCAAGAGTAGTTTTAAGCGTATCTTTTCAGAACTAATACTGTTCATGGCTGATTGAACCCACACAGTATTACACAGCATAGTTTTTCTGTTTTTACAAACTATGAGAAGACCAGGGCTGTGTTGAACATGTTTTTCCTTAGTCTTCTTTTCTTAATAGAAGAGAATTTAAAGGAGCAAGCATGCAGGGGTTTGCCAAATTGCCATGCCCTAGCCTACATGTTCCCTAAGGACACTATGTGTTGTTGGAGGAAACAGCACTTACTCATCATGAGAGAAAGCAAATCATATCATATGCTGTCAGATGGAAACCTTAAAATCAGACCTATCCAGACTGTACTAGTCCAGTTCTCGGTGGTAAAACGGTAAACGGTATAAGGAGGCAAGGGCTGTGGCCTCACAGCTAGAAAGTCCTGGGTTTGATTTCCCGTGAGGGACACTGTGTGTGCTGGCGGCGTGTCTCCTCCTCCGCGTGATCAGTGCCCATACCTGAGGCGGGGGTTGGTGAAAGGGACTTTCTGTGTGAAGTTTGCATATTCTCCCCCCGTGTCCCCTATAGGATAGGTACCCTCGCAAAAACATGCAGTAATCCTGGTCTCTAAACTGCCTCCCCCTGGCCAGCTGGGGGGCCTGATGGAGGGGACAGGAACTGCCCCATCGGAATAACATGTTCCTTCCACGTGCTACGTCCAACCAGGGAAACTCCCCCTTGTCAGGTGGAAAGAAGGCAGCTTGGACTCCTCATGCATTGGAGGAAGCATGGGGCCAGTCGGCTGCATCCTCAAGTTAGTGGAGAGTTAGCCTGGTCTAGCCCTCAATGATTTTGGCCTTGGGGGGCGGGGGTGTCGTGGGATCCACACGGCGGAAGTGCTGCGCTCTGATTTGATCTCACTAACGTGTCGTCATCTCCGGCCCCTCCCACGCCCGTCCACCGCTGTTCTACGTCACATCATTTAGAGCGACGCGCACCCCGAAGGTTGACACGCCCCTCAAGGCCACTTTCCAACGCGCGTTAGTCCAGGCTTTCCGTTTTCGCGCAAGGCGAACGAAAATGAAAGCCTGGGTGTCGAGGCTAGTGGAGAGTGTGTCCAAGCCAAGGCCAGGATCACATTAGGTAATTGGCACTGAGTGAAAAAGTGGCTTACAAAATAGTGGAATATATAGTATATATAGAGTATATTTTCATGAAACCCTAAGAAAATGAAAGCCTCAATCTGCAATATAGCTTCAGCCCTGGTTGACCGTGTAGAACAAGAAGGAACATATGCTTACCACGATAATACCAAAAACCATCACCCATATTACATATTATGCTAATTGTTTTGTGTGTGTGTGTTGTGTGTGTGTGTGTGGGGGGGGGGTTATAACGTTTGCGTGCGGGGCCCGTTTTTCCTTCCATGCCGTTTCACAAATCCTAGATCCTTTAAGCTTAACAGAAAACATCTCAGTCGTTGCGGGAGGGTGTTTCGTCGAAGCTCTAATCCCCGCAGACGTCTCGTGTCTCGGGTCCTCAGGCGTCCCCCTCCTCCGCCACACAAGACGCTACGAGAAAAGAAACAACGACAAAAAAAAAAACAGCCAAGAAGAAAGACACGGCAAGGTCTAAAATAAACGTTATCACGTTGTTGGCAGAAGAATGGCCCCGGAGGGTGTTGCAGTGTCGCGCCGACTGCTCTGGCTTGCTTTTTACGAAGGCTGCTTGTTAACCATATAAGGCCATGGGGGGTGGGGTGTCACTGCTGTGAGCCAATGGGAGGGAGGGAGGGTCGGTGTGGTTGTATTACATCCTACGATGGCTTTTGCCTGTCTCTCTCTCCCTCTCCCTCTCTCTCTCTCTCTCTCTATCTACCAAGGTGTCCTTGAGCAAATCCGGCCGAACCACGCTGGGTGGTTGCTCTGCGGGTGGTTCGATCCCCCGCCATCCAATCGATGGTTTTAAAAGCCTCGTTAGCGGTGCGCCGACGAGGCATGTATAGACCCGCAGCCGCCGCTGAGGAAATACGGCATTACCGATGCTTCTCAACTTACAGGCCTAGATTACACACTCACGCCGCCTCGCAAGGTGAGGCGTTGTGAGCGTGTAGATCTGCTGTTTTCACAATATATTTGAAACACACGGACACTAAATGTGTTTCAAACAGTGTTTGAAAGACCAGGTTGTTGGTCATAGGATTTTGCTGTCTCTCACACTCTCAGGCAGTGGTTTTCAACCAGTGGTCCGGGAATCACCAGTGGTCCTCGAAATGGTTCCAGGGGGTCCCCAGACTAAGTGATAGAAAGATGGTTAACCAGTCGGTAAACATGAAACCAAAAGGACCCTTGCAGGTCCATTTGGTTTCACGTTTACGCTCTCAAGAGTTAAAATATTCACCATGTGAATTAGCCCAAATGTACACAATTAGAGAATGTAGAAGATTAATGGCCATTTTGATGTTTGTTGATATGGTATGTTTGCCTGTTTTGTTTCTGAAATCCAGCCTGGTATTGTGGACAAAAGCAAAAGAAATCTTTCGTTTTGCGGTCTGTGGGGCTAAAATGTTCTCAAATGGTGGTCTGTGGCCACTGTTCTTAGGTCATTATGCACAGTATTTACCTCATGATGAAACTGAACATTAGACTTCTAGACATTAGACTTTTGCAGCAGCTCTTCAGTGCGTGGGTCTGCCTCCCTCCCTCCCACCCACCCACCACATTCCTCCCCCTCAGACCTGTTAACCATGTTGCCATGCCACCAGCACCACCAGTGCGACGTCAGCGTACATGGCTGGCATAGGCCTTCCGTTGGACAGGCGGGTGCGCGGCATGGTGCCCCCAGATGGCAGGGGTGATCAGAACAGGCTGCGAGAGGCCGCCATGTCCTGCGATGTCACTCCGTTCCGCACGCACATGCACGCCCATGCTAAGCATGGACAAACACTTGCATGTACGCCACAATGTGCACTGTGCGTGCCCACACACACGCCATGCACACACATGCCTGTTCGTGCCATTTGCCAGAATTCGTCTCTTGGTATCGGAGTCGAGTGTGTACAGTGTGGTATTTATTTATTTTGTTTATTATTTTGGCATCGGTGCGTGCTGGCACCGGGAACGTTGTGTTCTATACGTGTCCTAATAATCTGTAGTAAGGGGATAGACCGTGTTGAGTGAGCCAGATACGAGCCTCGACGCCCAGGCTTTTCATTTTCTGACACTAGATACTATTTACTAACACTACTAGATACTAGTTTCTGACACTAGATTCTAGTTTTTCCTGAAAAATCTATGTTCCTGTGTCAGTGATGCTTGACATATTTCATGGCACAGACCCCCAAAAGTATCTGTTTGCCTCCAAATTAATATATTCAAAGATTTGCATTGACATTTTCTCTGATTTTACAAAAATAGCAGACCTATAAGCTCATAGCACGCCACTCGGTGGCACACTATGAGCTTGTATATCTGCTAATTTTCAATAGCAGTAGTATAAGGACCAAAAATGATTGTGAATGATTGAATGATTATAGTTTAATTTGTACAGTACGGTATTCTGGCTTACATGCATGTGTGCACATATTAACATCGCAACAAATACAACCGTAATTTCTTTCTTTCTTTCTTTTTTTAAACTTTACTTTGTTTAAATTCTGGTGACAGTGCTGTTCACTTCTTTGTTTATGGCTCAGAAAGAACTCTCTGTGGTTTTGACCAAACTTCTCTCTCTTTTGGAATATTAACGCTTCCGTGGAGACTGTAGCTGTGGCCCGTTCACCCAATCCGATGGCGGTAACCCTGAAAACGATAAATAATAAATGTGTCCTGTCTGCGACCCACACATGGATTCCCAAGACAGCAGCCCTGGTGCGTTTGGGAAACAGCAGCAGCAGTAGAAGCACAATACAGTCTTTGAAGTCCTAATTAATCCATTGTGTCCTGATCAGATTCTAGTTTCTGATGCTAGATTCGAGTTCACAGCGCTAGATTCTAGTTTCCGACGCTAGATTCTAGTTCCTCATGCTAGATTCTAGTCCCCCACGGTAGATTCTAGTTCCTCATGCTAGATTCTAGTCCCCCACGGTAGATTCTAGTTCCCCACGCTAGATTCTAGTTCCTCATGCTAGATTCTAGTCCCCCACGGTAGAGTGTAGTTCCTCATGCTAGATTCTAGTCCCCCACGGTAGATTGTAGTTTCTGAAGTTAGATTCCAGTTTCTGACACTAGATTCTATAGTTCCCGACACTAGATTCTAGTCCATGACACTAAATTCTAGTTTGTGACAGTAAATTCTAGTCCCTGGCGCGAGGTTCTAGTTTTTCTGAAAAAATCTCTTTCTGTGTCAGTGATGCTTAACATATTTCATAGGAAGGACCTCCAGAAATATCTATTATTTAGCTGCAGAACCTCATCTAAAAACACGTTGTCACCCCAGAAGCAAAGATCTGAGTTAAAAAATGTTGGCTTTCAAAAATAACGTATTCAAAGATTTGCACCACATTTTCACAATTTTTTTCAAAAATAGCAGAACTACAAGCTCATATCGCGCCACTCGGTGGCGCGATATGAGCTTGTAGATCTGCTATTTTTCAACAGCTAAAACGCCAAAACGCGCTCGGTACACAAATGGTTAACGGCCACTATAATGCAGGTTTGAGTGACAGGTGGGCAGCGGGGCCGTGCCACCCCGTGGTCCTGGCATGTTGTGGTGACAGTCTCTCCTGCTGCCCCGACAAGCTGCTCCACCTGGCACCGTGTCCACCGCAAACCTCTCATCTCCAAACATTTACGCTTTCATCCTCTGCTTTCTATGGTTCTAATTCAGCAGTGTTGCCAACTGCCCAAAATCCAAAATGCACTAGTGGCACTTCCAGAATGCACTGGAATGCACTTGACTAGATGCTTGATAGAGTTCAAATTGACCATTAATCTTCTACATTCTCTAGTTGTGTAGACTTACACAGCTAGGCCCAATTCATATGATGAATATTTTAACTCTTGAGAGTGTAAAAATGAAACCAATTTGGTTTCATTTTCACGCTCTCAAAGAGTTACACCTGGTTAACCAACTGTCCATCATTTAGCCTGGGGACCACTGGTCGAAAATGGTGAAAATGAAGGGTTTTATTTCTGGCGCCTGCCAATCATTTTCACCCCAACTCACCAGCCAAAAAGTACTCGATTTTGCCTCCAAGAGTTTTTCACCAATTTTGGCACTAGGGGGGTCTGAAAAAAGCTAAATATAGTGACAAATGCGCCAAGTTGGCAACACTGTATAATTGTACCCCCGAGGCGAGGGTATTTTGCATGTGCCTCAGAGTACAGGTTCAACACAATCTCAAGTCATATTAGTTTGCAATGCAAACTAATAGGCGAGTGCGCTCTGGTGCGGTCATTTTTCCGAATCATATCAGTAGGTGTGAGTGAGAGTGCGAAGCAGGGGCGGATGTAACATTTCCCAATTGGGAGGCAAGAGAAAATGGTATGGTTGCGGCTTCATCGCCCGTGTCGCTTCGCGCTACGGGCGATGAAGCCACACCCATACCATTTTTGGTTACAAGACTTTTATTAGGCAATTAAAACATCAATAATAACATCAGTTGTTGTTGAAGTTGCAACAGACACGCAGCATGCATAAAGCTAAAGGTCTGACTCAGAGAGTTTTCTGTTTTCAATGATGAAATGCTGTTGGTTTAGTGGTGCCACAGCTGTAGTTGGTTAGTAGCAGTAGTAGTGTTTGAAATCATTTTAAATATGAGCACTTTCATTTGAAATATCTTGGGTTGTTTTGCATGCCATTGTGTTTGGTGGGGCAGACTGGGCATTTATGCCCATGCCTAGATCTGCCCCTGGTTAGAAGCATAGATTGTGCAATTTTCTTATTGTGTGTGTGTGTGTGTGTGTGTGTGTGTGTGTGTTGTGTGTGTTGTGTGTGTGTGTGTGTGTGTGTGTGTGTGTGTGTGTGTGTGTGTGTGTGTGTGTGTGTGTGTGTGTGTGTGCGTGCGTGCGTGTTATGAGGGTGGAATTGGGCTGGGGGTGGGGTGGTGGTAGCAAGAGGAAATATAGCATCCAGTGCCATCTGTTTTCCAACCTGACAATTAGGACACAGCCTGAGAGGAAGAAGCCAAGTTCACCCTAATGCAATATTCTGTCTGACACGCACACACGCACACACACACGCACATGCACACGCACACTCGCATCCATACACATAGCAGCATGCCAGTGACCATAAGTGATTTATGATACGGTAAGTTAATATCATGGGCTCTAGATATTTTCAAAGCTATAGTGTCCTTACAGCTGGAAAACACACACACACACACACACACACACACACACACACACACACACACACACACACACACACACACACACACACACACACACACACACACACCCACACCTGTGAGCCTGAAGTGATTGCTTCCAAGATCGTGTGTGTGTTTGTGCGTGTGCGTGTGCGTGTGCGTGTGCGTATACGTGAAGGTCTTTTGGCAGGCACGAGTGCTTTGGCATATAATGTGTGTGTTAAGGTGCCTGCGTTTGTGTGCATGCCCCTCCATAATGTGTGTGTGTGCGTGCGTGTGCGCGCGCGCGTGTGTGTGTGTGTGTGTGTGTGTGTGTGTGTGTGTGTGTGCGTGTGCGTGTGCGTGTGTGTGTGTGTGTGAAGGTCTGTTGGGGGACACACAGGCGGTGGGTGGTGTTATATATGTGTGTGTGTGCGTGTCTGTGTATTTTACACCTTCATGCACCTCGGCTCTGCAGGCCTTCAGCTTATCGCCCCAACCACTACACGTTACCCCACCCGGACCCCCACAGTACACCCCCCACCCTGTGCATGCACCCCGTGCTGCGTGCACACAATCTGCCCGTTTAGTGTCAGGGTGGGTGGGAGGGAGGGGGGTGGTAGGATGAAGAAGCTTCGCGCACAAAGGCATGTCAGTGGAATCTCCCCCGCGGTGCAACCGGAAGCCTTGTGGGTTTTTGTTTGCTTCTACGTCTTCTATGCGAACGATTACATTTATACTTCTGTGTCTGTATGTGTTCTTAGAGCGTTTGTTGTTGCACACTTTGCCTTTGGACCTTGGTTCCTTTTTTTCCCCCGTTTTCCGATCCGATCCCCGATGCCACCCTTTCTGAGTTAAGCTAAGGTTGTCCCGATACCTCTTTTTAATGCGGAGGACAAGTACTCAGACCGATAAGATCGGCTTGATCAGTAGTAAGTGACCTACTGGGAAATATTCACTGATTTATACTAGCTCCTGTCCATACAGTATATGGAGTGGAGCTAGCCTGTTCTGACATCACAGCACTCCATATTTAGGTATGACTGAGACAGAGGTCCATATGGAGAGACACATGCAGGAATGTCCATGGTATGGGTACTTGCCAGGCATCGGTCTAGTCATTTCAAAACATAAAACGTTGCGAGTGAAGGTGTGCATGAGTCCCCATAATAATTATTAATGAAATCTGACTACTTACAAGTCAGAGCGCTTAACCTTCATTTTGTGCTTTATTTACCTTATTTCATCATCATTTTATGGTGATCAAAGGTAATAAACGCATAGATTAATACATTGACTGCCCCTACCTCCCGTCCCCTGCGCCGAAGAACACAAAGAATAATTCATTCCATTCTTTAACCCATTTTTTGATCTGAACGTATCGTTTGCCGATCGTCGTTTTAGTGCATTTTATTTCTGACAAAATGGGTGTGGCGATCTAGCTCTTCAAAATAAGGGTTTCAAATATAAAACTTGTAGATCCGCTATTTTCACTAATATTCGGACACATTCTGCAAATGTAAATCCCTCTAAAGTTTGGGAACCACTGGTCTATACAGTGCATTGTAAAGAGTGACAGATGAGGCACGCTCCTTCTCGGATGATTTACATAATTACACACATTATAATCCCTTCATCCATAATCTCGAGATTTGGCGCTTTTAGCAACAATTGCAGATGCACAGGTTTTTGATGGTGTATTGTAGATTATGGAACACCTGTTGTAGCTGAGCAGAGCTGCCTCTCCTCTCCCCACCACCACCACTTAAAACCAGATGACACCACGGCGGACCATGAATATGCAAATGTATGCATTTGCATAATCGTTGTTGATGATGTCAACTAATTAACGCGTCCCCGTAATCATTTTACACCACTTCGCTTGGGGCAATTACTCTGCTTATTGGTCTCTCACTCTCTCTCTCTCTGCATCTCTCTCCCCTCTGTCTGCAGTGATGTTAATTGCTTCCATTCTCATGGACAGAATCCTATTCTATTGAAGTGAAGAGAGGACATGGTGGAATTGGAGGAGGGAGGTGTGGGACAACAGACCACTCTCTTTCTCTGTCTGTGACGAGATGCTTTACTGTTATGCTGAGTAGATGATCGGGACAGTTAGAGAAAGAGTACTTTTTGCTTGTATCCCATTTTGAAATATTCTGGCTGGCAGTTGCAAGGGACTACCATCGCCCTTTTCCCTTGAACAATCACCACATACTGTATAGGTCTGATGTAAGTTCCTTTATAGCAATACACTTACACCAAATTACATCCGCTCTTAAAGTCCTGATTTACACTGGCAAATCTACCCTGAATCTGTCAATACAACATATATGAAACCGATTGGTCTAACAGGTCATGTGACTAATCGAAACCAATCAGATTCCAAGCTTAATGTGCCATATAAAACATTGTTATTTTCCAGAAGCAAATGCCTCAGTTATTCAGAAATAGTGTTTCTACCTGAGCTGATCACACTGCGCTCTTATTGACTCCAATGCATTCCACCAAATGTTGTAGTTTTATATAGTTTACTAGCTCCCATGGTGCGATGAATCTGCCGTCTGGGACAGGGCCGGATGTAACCCGCTCCAAATGCCCATGCCTAGATCCGCCCCTGGCCTGGGATTGCATGACGTCGCAAACGACATCGGTGACCTTAACCTCCAGTCCATCTACATTAGTTGCTCTGGCATCTCTCTTCTACTAGGGTATATTTTGCATTTGCCTGGCAAATCTGCCCTCACCATCCAGCATAGTGTAACAGGCAGGGGCGGATGTAACATTTCACAATTGGGGGGGCAGGAGAAAAAGGTATGGATGCGGGACTGCGGGTGCTTCGCGCCACAGGCAATGAAGCTGCACCCATACCATTTTCAGTTACAGGACTTTTATTATGTAAATTAAGTAAAGCATCCATCCAATAACATCAGTTGTTGTTGAAGTTGTAACAGACACGCAGCATGCATAAAGCTAAAGCTCTGTTTTCAATGATGAAATGTTGTTGGTTTAGTGGTGCCACAATTGTAGTTAGTTAGTAGCAGTACTAGTGTTTCAAGTCATTGTAATTATAAGAACTTCAATTTGAAATATCTAGGGTTGTTTTACACCCCCCTCCCCACCCCCCCCCCCACCCCATGCCCATGCCTAGATCCACCCCTGGTAACGGGAGCAGGGATTGGGTTAAGTTCAGAGAGCGAGGAAACATTTTTTTTTGTCATGTCCTCTTGAGTACAGTCCGACACATGGCGTTTTCTCAAGTGTTTTTGGGGGTGTGTGTGTGAGACGTGTGTGCGATGTCTATATCGGTGTGTGAGTGTGTGTGAGTGACTCGCAGGGTAATGGCCTATGGCAGGTAGAAAGGTGATAGATTGCCTGATTAGTGTCTCTGGCATGGGGCTATCCTACAGATGGACGGGTAGCTGTGGACAGCTGGCCCCCGTACACACACACACGCGCACACACGCGTAACAGGGGCGGATCTAGGCATGGGTATGGGTGGGCAATGCCCCACTAAATGCCCAGACTGCCCCACCAAACATGATGGCATGCAAAACAACCCAAGATATTTCAGTGCTTATACTGTATTTAAAAGTATTTGAAACACTACTACTGCTACTAACTAACTACAGTTGTCTCACCACTAAACCAACAGCATTTCATCATTGAAAACAGAAAACTCTCTGAGTCAGACCTTTAGCTTTATGCATGCTGCGTGTCTGTTGCAACTTCAACAACAACTGATGTTATTACTGATGCTTTACTTGACTAATAAAAGTCCTGTAACAGAAAGTTTCTGCTGCCCCCCACAATTGGGAAATGTTAGATCCGCCCCTGATACACATACGCACACATCTTACATCATCTTGTCGGCGTGGATACAAAGCTTGTATGTCCACCAGAGCTGTTACTTTTCGTTGACATTTCCACATGCGTGTCAGATCCACCACATGGACCACGGTGTCACTACGCGCCGTGAGCTTCCAGATCGGCACATTTCGCGACTTTTCTGTCACGTAGCAAGTGGCGTGTTGTGTGTTCGTTCATGGAGGAAGGTGAAGGTGTAAGCTCATGCACATGGTGGCCGCAGGACATGGATGAATGCTCACACACACACACACACACACACACACACGCACACGCACACACACACACACTGGCATGCCTACACACACACACACACACACACACGCACACGCGCACACACACACACACAAACGGTGCACTTGGACAGCTGGCAAGCAAAATGAAGTGAGATAGAAAAATTACATTATACATTGCATCCAAACTACGCATGCTCTCACATGCATGCACGCGCACACAGACACACAGACACACACACACACACACACACACACACACACACACACACACACACACACACACACACACACACACACACACACACACACACACACACACACACACACACACACACACACAGATGTATAGTTTCACTATACCGCCCATCTCTCCCAGCTCACTCTCTCTCCTCTCTTGTCTCATTCTCTTTGTCTCTGCTCATTAGTCATTGTAATTAGCAGGGAAGAGAGGCAGATTAGCTGTTGTTTACACACACACACACACACAACACACACACACACACACACACACACACACACACACACACACACACACACACACACACACACACACACACACACACACACACACAGTCTCAGTTTGTTGAGGATTTAAACAAGACAGAGTGACAAAAAGATTCTACAGTAACACCTCAACTACCCTGAGGAACTGCTCCAGAGCTACAGAACCATAATGTTCACCCAGCACCTCTGGATGGACATCTCTATACATTCTATACATTTCTATACATTATCATAAAAAAGACCTGCAGTTCCCAAGAAATGCAGGTCTGAAGAAAACCACTGACATGGTGAAACATCTTTATGACATCATCAAGATGTATTTTCACCATGTTAATGGACTTCTTTAGGTGCTTCTTTTTTCTGAGGGCGTACAAATGCAACCAAATGAACCCTAACGGGTTCATTTGGTTCCATTTGTTCGCCCTCAGAAAAAATGTTGAAAATGGGCAGAATTCCCCTTTTAGGCAGCTAGGAACATTATTCAAATGCTGTATTGTACTTTTGAAGTATGTGTACTTTACTTCAGTCGTTCCAGTTTCCAATGGCCAATACTTTTACTCCAATAAGATTATTTGCAAACTTGTAATTGCTACAATTAGTTAGTTTGTATATTCCGATCTGTTGTATTAGCACTTCAGGACTATTTACCGTATATTACGGGTATTTGAATGTTGCAGATCTACTGTGGTAAATGCTGGTGCATTTACCGATGTAGCACCGCTATGTAAAGCGCTTTACATGTGCATTATATTCACCCAATTATTCATGCACAAATTGCTGTAGAATTGGGCACGTCTTGCCCAAGGACACTTTGTAGACCGGAGGAGCTGGGATTTGAACCGCCGACCCACAGATTATTGGCCGACCTGCTCTACCTCCTGAGCCACAGCCGCAACCAGTGTTCTAGTGGAATTGATGCCACTTATGTACAGGAATGTGCAGTACAGTGGTGTTTCTACCGCTGTGTGTGTGTGTGTGTGAGACGTTCCATTAGTTACATAATGTGTTTCATAGATGTATTCAGGGCTCTATAGGGCTGCTAAAGTGTGAGTAAGTGTTTGTGCTCTCCTCTCCGTGTTGACCTGGGTTCAGTTGACAGCCTCCTCTTAGCCGGCGCTATGCAACATTCCTGCGGGCTGTTGCAGACGACAAACAAACAGACGAAACAAAAACAAGCCCATATTCCCTTGTAGCGCCACGGGACGTAATATTTAATTAATGGGCGAACGCCGCCGCTGCCGAAATGCTGCCGCCGAGGCACACTTTATTAGAGGAATGAAGGAAGTTTAATAATAAGAAGCGGAGGAGGAGATGGAGATTGAAAATCTCGCCGTCGGTCGGACGGCGGCTAGAAGAAGTAGAAGAGGACCGAAATTAAGGTCGGTCGGCCCCCGAGCGGTCAAAATGTAATTGCTTCTCCCCCTGCCACCCCCCCAAAAAATAAAACAACAGAAGTGAGGCACTTCTCTGGATGCGTGCGTGTGCGTGTGTGTGTGTGTGTTTGTAGGCACGGCCTTCAATTCGGTGAATGTTGCATGATTAGCAGCAGCTGAAAGGTAATATCCATCGATGGCAATCTGCTTCCACAAGTTGACATCAAAGCAATTCGCGACCACTGTGATATTATTGGATTTTTGTGCCTTTATTGATAATTACAGTCAAAGGTCGCCATGAACGGGAGTCGAACACGTGACATGTGACACTGCCTGGCCAAAGCCATGTAGACCACTTGGCCAGCGGGCGCCTCACATACTGTAACATACTCTTAACTCATTCATTTAACTCAGAAAATCATGAAAATCATTGTATATTATGTTCTTTCAGAGTGAACGTTATTAACTCAAATCGTTGCTTCTGGGACATCCCTGGAACTATTTTCAAGTGTGGGTCCGCAGCCAAGACAAAGATAATTCTGAAGATCCTTGGCATGGAATATTATTAGCATTGCTGACACAGAAACATAGATTTTTCAGAAAAATACAGAAGACATTTTACAGAATCTAGTGTCAGGTCAAAATTCTTTGAGAGTTAAAATATCCATCATCTGAATTAGCCCCAAGTCTGCACAACGAAGGGAGAGGAATTCGTTTTCGAAATCCAGCCTGGAATTGTGGACAAAAGCAAAAGAAAGTTTTGGGGTCTGTGGGGCAAAAATGTCCTCAAATGGTGGTCCGTGGCACAAGTGCTGCATAAAAAGTGGGCCCTGGTATGAAAAAGGTTGGAAACCACTGGCCTATAGTCCATACTCTGGTAACATGGGAAACGGCTCCAGACTTCCCTCTCCAGAGCAGCATTAGTGTCCTCCTCCTGGGGGATCATCCCGAGGCATTCCAGGGCCAGTTTGGAGATGTAAATCCCTCCATCTGGGCCCATTGCTCTTCCCCGGAGTTTACCCCCAGTGGGACGTGCATGCATGGAAGACCTACACGTATAGGCCTAGGGAATGGCTTAATAGGCACCAGCTGCCCGAACCACCTATAAGCTGGATCCTATCCAAGCGCAGCAGTAGTGAGTCTCTCCAACGTGACTGAACTTCTCACCCTGTTTCTCAGGGAGATTCCCGTCAACTCATTTTGGCCGCTTGTATCCGTGAGACCTTATGACCCCACACTTTATAACCATAGGTGAGGGTAGGGACGGAGTAGAATTATAGGGTTATTTAAAATTGTAGTATTTTATCAATTATTTGGAGGTTGGGGTTATATAAAATCTATGTCACACTTGCAGTATCCTCATGTTTGCTCAAAGGTCTAATGTGTGATAATCAGTATTCTTAGTGGTGGAAAATGTAACTGAGTACATTTACTCAAGTACTATACTATTTTGAGGTATTTGTATACTTTACTTGCAAATGCTGTGTCCAATCACAGCTAAGCCTAATGTGTCATAGACAAACCTCTCAACCAATACTTTTCCTAGATGATAAAATAATAAGGGCCCTATTTTGATTGTCTTAAATATCAGGTCTTAAGTCATAACTTAAGACTTAAGACCTGATACTTAAGACAATCAAAATAGGGCTCTAAATGTCACTGCACACAGCAGGCCTTCTTGATGGATTTGGGAGAGATTTCAAAGGTCTGGTTCCAAAAAAATAAGCCAGTATTCCATGTGTAATGTCCATTGTATTTACTTTGGAATGAATGTACCAGCCTGGAGAATGTCCGACCAACCCATGGTTGGACACTTGGGGAGAGGGCGGGGCTTACTGCAAGGTCTATTGAGCATGTCCAATTTCCAATGCCTTTACTTTTATACAGAGGCAAAGTTGTATATAATCCAATTTTACTTAAGGAAGAAAGTAGCTTTTTTTCCCACCACCGATCAATTTTAACATCACACGTCCTCCTTTCCTGTGCCAAAAGGAAGTAATTCAGGCAAACACCCAGGGGGTGCAGCTGCAACAAGCTGCCACTACGCCAACGGGGTGCAGCGCCGGTGGGCGGCGATGGTGGCGGCTTCGTGTCCTCTCAATAAATTACCCCAGCGGCAGGGGCGGATCTAGGCATGGGCATAGGGGGGCAATGCCCCCCTAAATACCCAGTCTGCCCCTCCAAACACGATGGCATGCAAAACAACCCAAGATATTTCAAATTAAAGTGCTTCTATTTACAATGATTTGAAACACTACTACTGCTACTAACTAGAAATTTGGCACCACTAAACCAACAGCATTTCATCATCATTGAAAACAGAAAACTCTCTGAGTCAGACCTTTAGCTTTATGCATGCTGTGTGTCTGTTGCAACTTCAACAACAACTGATGTTATATTTGATGCTTTACTTGCCCAATAAAAGTCCTGTAACCGAAAATGCCCCCCCCCCCCCCCCCCCCCCAAATGGGACATGTTACATCCGCCCCTGCCCAGCGGAGCTCAGACAGGCGGACAGGAACAACCCCCCTCCCCTCCCTCCCTCCCTCCCTCCCCCCCTCCCCCAGGGGGGCCTCCTCCTGTCCAATCACACCGTGCCGCTCGCCTGGATCCCGGCATCCGATAGGCTCCCCGCGGGGCGTACGTCTGGTGCCATGCTAATGTTGTGTGTAGTAGTGTAGCTTATTCACTGCTCTATGACTAATGTCGTTTGTGTCATCCTTGGTTTCTTCCCGTTTCCTAACACTCCCCCCCCACCCCCCCCCTCTCCCTGGCTGGCTGGCTGCACACACACACATGCATGCATGGATGAATGCACGAGCGCATATACACACGTGTTTGTAACTGCTCTACTTGTGAGTGCATTTAACGTTTTTTCGGATGGTGATTTTTTTTTCTTTAGATCCAAAATGCGGAAGTGCTCGATGTTAAAGCAGAATTGCACCCTAGGAGGATTTTTTTTTTACCTTTATTTGAATTTGATTTAGTTCCAAAAAGTGGTCCAGTTGTTATTTTGTAAAAAATAAAAAAATAAAAAATACTACTTTATATTGGTTGTTTCTCTATAAGCTATAGACCAGTAACTCTGGAGATCGTTACAATGCAACCAAATGGACCCTTCCAGATCTATTTGGTTTCATTTTACACTCTCAAGAGTTAAGTTATATTTAAACATCTGAATTACGTAATTTTCTAGAAAATGTAGAAGAAATGTATAAGAAAAGAAGAGTATAAGCAACTAAATAATGCTAAATAAGTACTTCTTTTTCTAGACACTGATTTATTTACTCATTTTGGAACATATTATAGCCAAGTATTCATCAGAAAGCATGAATGGAATGAAAAATATAATACAATAACTATGGATGTCCTGATACTGTATCGGTATCGGATCGGCTCTTGTTTGTCATATCGGTATCGGCAATACTGTATCGGTACCAGAAAAGTATCAGTATTGGCCCTCATTTGTCATTATCAGACCATTCAGTATTGGTAACCAGTATAGCCAGTGATCTGATACAGGAGTAAGGGGTTGGCACTATGGCAGGTAAATAAAATGTTATGGAATTTGCTTTGGAGTTGCCCAAGTGCACATTTGAGTGGGAGTCTGCTATAGTCGCTATATCATTCTGCTATTTGGTGGACTTCATATAAGATTTGTTTTATATTTATATACATTATATTATTGTCTGGTAATGGTATATGGGGGCAAGTGCCCCCGTGGCACTCTCCTGAAATCGCCAATGGCTAAATGTATGAGCCCGCTTGCAGTGCCATCTGTGTCCAGTAGGGCTCAACGCTCAACACTGACCAGCCCTTCTAGGAGCGTTCTCTCTCTATATATATATCTCTCTGTCTCCATCAGGCTAATCAGGAGAAGAGAAGGGGTGAAGGCAGAGGGCTTTACTAAGCAGGATGGTAATGTCATTTTAAGAGCAGGGGGAGCCACTCCCATTACTTATTCTAATGGAAAGTTAATACACACACCTGCTGCACCCTGGGAAGTGCCATCAGGCAGAGAACCTTGTATCTCCTTGTTTTAAGATTTTTACGTTAGGTTTGAATATATTTGAATAGCTTTGCTTTTTAACACTAACACCCATCTATTCTTGGGGTTCAAAACAAAAACCTGCAGCCAAGTGCATATCAATGAAGGGCTGTCCTTAATTGACTTAAAAAGGTTTGGGAAACACAGATGATTTAACTACCATCTGCGCGGGCCATCCAGGAGAAACACAAGATTGGATCAAAAAATAGTAACATTTTTAGGTTCCAGTATAGGCATGGCATACATTGCTATAGCCTCCCCATGGCTGGAGAAACAGCTCTACATGGTGATGATACTCTGCAATACACATGCTTGTGGTTATTAGTGTTTGTTTGTTTGCATGTTTGTTTGTTTGTTACTCGCGTGATCGGAGCAGGTGCAATCAGGTGATGTGTGCACTTGTCCGTTGTTCAGTTCTTGGCCTTTGTGAGTGCAAATGTGCGCAATGCGCAAGTTTGCACTGGAGTTTGTTTGTTTTTGCTCAAAATGGGATAAAATTTGCCTGACACTCAGTCTGAATTATCATTTTGTTCCGCTATTTCAGCAAGTCGGGATTAGATTGGACTGCTTACACCCCCCCAATTTAGCATTACTTAGCATTATTAGCATTATTAACAGTACTTGGCATTAGCATTACTTAGCATTATTAGCATTACTTTAGTGATATCAAAAATATCATACCAGCTCAATAGCGTGCCACAGAGTGGCGTGGTTTGGGCTTGATATTTTTGGAAATGGTGAAAATGTGGCGCAAATCTTAATTCCCACTTCAGTATGGGTTAATTCTACTTTTCCAACAAACAGTCCAACTGTATATTCTCTCACACTCACTGTATCAGACTATACTGTTGGCAGAATGCTGCGTCAACGGCCTGGTGAGTCATGACTGACACGACGGTTGAAACCACAACAATAACAGTGCACTCTGAGGGAGTATTTGTATGAAAACACAACACAACCAGCGTCGGTTGGTTGTCTCGGAGGATGGACACGTAAGCGTTTATTTATTTATTTTTTCCTTCTTTCCTGTGCTTGAGTTTCCAATCAGAGCGGCGACGGACTGTTTTCGTGTACAAAAAAAAGTTTTAGAAACGGGTGAAAGTGCCAGCTAGATCCCAGAGAAAGAGAGAGAGAGAGATGGATAGCTCGAGGCTTTTCTCCCCCCCGCCTTCCTCGCCCGTCTCTGACATGAGATGAATTTTTCACTTTCTTTTATTTTCTTTTCCTTTCTTTCTGTGTTCATTTGTCTTGTTTGGCTTCCCTGGTATCCCTGAGTTAGTTTCGGAAAGGAAACACAGGCAGACACAGTCTCCACTCCCTCTTTCTCTCTTGCTGTCTCTTTATTTCCCCCCAATATCTTTCTCTCTCTCTCTCTCTCTCTCTCTCTCTCTCTCTCTCTCTCTCTCTGCCTCTCTCTCTGTCTCGCTGGACTTCAAAACCGATATTCTTGCACGAAGGTACGTACGGTACGCGGCGTTGTTGTCTCAACATCTTCATCGTCAACCGTCAAGACTGTCGGACGGGTTGCTAAGCAGTAGCGTACGTTTCGCTGACGAGTGACAGGCAGCTAGGAGTCGTCATGCCAGCCTGTCATGAACTTGGCCACGTCTCTCTTCTCCCTCCCTCTCGTCATATAAAGCAGTGGTTTTCAACCTTTTTGGCACCAGGGTCCACTATTTATTCAGCATTTGAGCCACAGAGGACCATGCACCATTTGAGGAGATTTTTGCCCCACAGACCCCAAACTAAAGATTTCTTTTGTTTTTGTCCACAATTCCAGGCTGGATTTGGGAAACAAAACAGTCAAACATACAGATCAAAATATGACCATTAATCTTTTACGTTGCCTAGTTGCGTAGACTTGGGCTAATTCGGATGATGGATATCTTAACTCTTGAGAGTGTAAACATTTGGTTTCATGTTTACGCTGTCAAAGATTTACATCTGGTTAACCAACTGTCCAGATCATTTAGCTGGGGACCACCTGGAACCCTCTCAAGGACCACTGGTTGAAAACCACTGATATAAGGTGCCTATAGGTTATAGCACGCATGGATCACACACACACACACACACACACACACACACACACACACACACACACACACACACACACACACACACACACACACACACACACACACACACACACACACACACTTTGCCAAAAATAGTGCCTCTCGAAAAGCTTTCTGTCCACATCATACAATAGTCCTCCGCCCACTCTCTCTCTCTCTCTCTCTCTCTCTCACACACACACACACACACACACACACACACACACACACACACGCACACGCACACGCACACGCACACACACAAACGCACACATGCACACACAGCCACCAATGATGTGGATATGATGAATGTTGCGGTCCCTCATGCATGTCATTAGCCCCGTCTGCCTGACTGCCTGGGGGCCGGGCTGCTGGTGGTGGCCGTGTTTCTGTGTGTGTGTGTGTGCGTGTGCAGGGGGTGGGCTTTGGGCTTTCACTGTGAGATGCATGGACGGACGGACAGACACACAGAAAGACAGACAGGCAGTCACTCAGTCAAGACGGACAGACAGACAGACAGCCCTGTCCTCTCAAGGTCAGTGTGATGGACCCCACCCACCCACACTGGGGTGAAAGGACTGGGGGGGAGGGGGGTTCGCTAAAGAACTCACGCCTTTTGACTGCCTTAAAAGGATAGTTCAGATTTATACTTGAAATACTTGCCATTACTATCGTGGTTGCAACTGTATTCATTGATGTCCAGGCTCCCGTGGTGGGAGTTTTGCTCTGTTTTTTTTTTGGTGGAATACGAAGTGGTTCCGGTCATTTTTTTGTGGGGGGGTGAATGAATTACAAAAAAACGAACTCTGGATCTGGAGAACTCTCCATGGTATAGATAAAAGGTATGATGTCCAGGGGGGTCCCTGCTGATTATCCGGTGCTGCAGGCGGGAACATTGGGGTTTTCTGGATCAAGGATGGGTACGTTTTTAGCTTGCTAGCAATGACATTAGCAGATCTACGCTGGGATCAGTCCCATTTTGTGTTGCGTTCCTGCGCACAAAATAATCGCTGTTTTATGCATCGATGAGGCGTATGGTATAGCGCTCTCTCCGTCAACCCGCTGATCCACTGTGAACAGCAAACCAGTGTTGCCAACTGCCAAAATCCATCAGATCAAAATGACCATTAATCTTCTACATTCTCTAGTTGTATAGACTTGGGCTAATTCAGATAATGAATATTTTAACTCTTGAGAGTGTAAACATTTTCATGCTCTCAAAGAGTTACATCCGGTTAACCAACTGTCCATTATTTAGCCTTGGGACCACTGGTTGAAAACCACTGTCATAGGAGGAAAAACGCTGAAAAATTAGGGTTTTATTTCTGGCGCCTCTCAATCAATTTCACCCCAACTCACCAGCCAAAAAGCACGAGATTTTCATCCAGGAACTTTCCACTAATTTTGGCACTATGGGGAAGGGGGTCTGAAAAAAACACAACACTGCATGCAGCAAACTGCTGTTTGTGTATCTTTGTTTAGTGTTGTCTCTATCTCTCTCTCTGTTTACAGCTGAGAGGATGCCTATAGCTGTTGTCTTGAGGACCTTGGCCTCCCGCATGGCCCCCCTGGGGTGACAAGTGCTCTGTTTTCGCAGCAGCAGCCACACAACTACGCACAATAAACACACCCTCCAGCTAGCGTGGCGCGGCGCACTACTGGGTTCAGGGTTCAGTCGGTTGAGAAAAACAGACGGAGGCTATACGATATTCTTAGAACCGCTTACTGTGGATACTACAGCGTGTTAGGACTACTTTGTTGTACAATGGTGGGAAGTGCATTTACTTAAAGGAGAATTCCACAGCACAACACATTAGGCATCAATCTACCTTGATCGCTGTGACATCATATACTGTATAGTGTACGTGATTTTTGTCATAGATGTCCCCTTTTTTACATTTCACCCCTGAGACCCCCCTCCCCTCCAACAGTTTGCATGGCTGCAGGTTGTCTTTATTCTAATGTGGGGACTTATTTTTTTCACATATCATATTTTAATAGTATACTGATACTCATGCATGCGTTTTATGTCATTCTGGGGCAGACTTTACTTGTAATCCCAGAGGTAATCTACTGTATTCCTCCTCATCTCCTCCGCTCCCTTTGGCCACTCTCCATTCCAATCACTCAGGTTAAAACTCCTGCCGCACGAGTGACACCTGAGTTTTTTTTTTTTTTTTTTTTTTTTTTTTTTTTTTAATCATGTAGTAGCCCAAATTATCTTATAGTGTATGGCTTGATGTGATGGAGAAAAAAAAGTTTGTAGCTACTAAAATACCCACCTTAGAACAAATACAACCTGTGGCAATGCAAACTGCATTGGAAGGAGGAAGACTTCATGGTGAAATGTAGAAAATGAGGCGTCTGTGACAAAAATCAAGAGCATTATGTATCATGTCACAGGAATCAAGGTAGATGGATGCCTAATGTGTTTTGGTGAGGAATTCTCCTTTAAGGACTGTATTTTGAGGCATTTGTTCGTTACTTTAGTCTCTCCAGATGTGAGATGTGAGAGGAAATGTAATGGACGCTGTAGGAGCTAACGTCAATATCATGGCTTGATTCACCCATTAAAGAGGGTTAAGTGACTCAAGGGGTTAATTAGACTAATCGATGTAGTCGATACTAACACAACTATCACAATGATTTCATGAAGGATAGAAATACCGACCCAGGCGTGACGACGTGCCACGTTTAAATTTTCATGATGGGTCAATGTGTCTGTATATAATTATAACACCAAATAAAGTATAAATAAATATACACAGCTGATTGATTGTCCATAGTAGGACACACATAGCGATCTTAGAAGTATTTTTCTTTCGCATCGGGATGCAATGATCATTAAACTTTGAGCAATAAACCTCATCCATCTCCCAGATTCCCTGTCCAGTCGTCATGAGTTAGGACTTCGAATTAATGTACGATTAGGTGCAGGCTATAATTTAATTTGTAGATGTGAGTGGACTTAATTTACTAAACTTTCTTTTGGAATATTTAATTTTAAAAGAAAAAAAAAAACATGTCTCACAGACGTTAAGGCGCATTAGTGATTCGTGTGAATGGGGAAAAAACATGCTCTGGCAACAAGATCTGCACATATTTACGCTCTACAGTGAGTGGAAGTGCATCGGGCCAACAGCACGTGCACCAAGGACCACCCCCAACTCGATCATGACTGGAGAAAGACTCCCTCTCTTCCTAATTGGATGGCCAACTCACCTGCCACGAAAAATGAAACTAGGGAACTAGCATTTGAGACAGTTAAACTTAATCTCGTTCCTAAGTGGTTCAACAGACAGCAGCGGTGGTTCAGTGGTGAAGTGTCTGGATGGTAACCGCAAGGTTGTCAGTTCAAACCCGGGTTCCCCCAGAGTTAGTATCGAAGTGTCCCTGAGCAAGACACTTGCTCCCACTGTTTGCTCCGGCTGTGCTGAATGGCATCCACATTCTATGTAAAGCGCTTCGATAAAGGTACTATATACTGTAAATTCACCACATGGTCAGCACACTCTAAAGTAGTCAGAATTATACAATAAATTTAAAAGAGGGATATTTGAATTAAGTCACTAATATACCTTTAATGCCAAAATGCCAGTGCCAAGTGTTAAGGTTGCCTATAGCTCCGGTCTAGATTATTTTATTAACCCATTATGTGAAGAAGACTATAAGACAGTTATTGGCGCTTCTAAATGACAGTTTCCATGTATCCATTTTGCAGTTACAGTACTTAGCCCTGTCCCTATAGAAATAAGCTTTTGGCGGGGGAAAGTAATGGCTGCGTGACAAGACTAGGGAACGTGTGAAATGGGCTTATGTTGCAGATTGATACGTCCAGCTAATCCCCGCGCCCGTGTTGTGACAGGTGTGTGCGCTCAACCCCTTTGGCGAACGAAAACCCCTCCGTTGGCGTGGCCCGCGAAGTTGGCCAACCAACTTCCCCCCCCCCCCCCCCCCCACCTCCACCCCGGCCCCACCCACCCAACTAACTTACTAACTAACAGGGGCAACGGACGACTGTCTGCCTGCCCGCCTGAGCCTCATGGCTCTTCCACAAGCCGGGAAGCAATGTTTACCAGTTAAAGGCCCTGCGAGACCTCATTGCTTGGACGCGACTCGCGGAGGCCATGTGGGGGCTTTGTAGAAGTGCCAGGTACACAAGCACAACAAGCCTGACACCGTGCCATGCTCCTACGCTCATATGCACACACACACACACACACGCACACACACACACACAGACACGCACGCACACACGCACGCACACACACACATACACAGTGTACTAGACCAACTGACTGTCCACTTCAAGATTTAAATATGAATTGTATGTAGACAGGTTGGTTAATTTCACCCATTTTGATACCAGGGCCCACTATTTATCCTGTATTTGAGCCACGGTTTAGTTTCTCGGTGCCGGTGAGTTTATTAATGTTGAGCTCGTATTTTAAAGAGCTACGTTTCCAGTCCGGAAATGGACATTTTATGAAAGCACACTTCATCGATTGTTGTTCACCTATAGTAGTATGATGGAAGCCTCCATAGTGACTGCTCCGAACTGTTTTGAATGGATGTGAATGGAATGTTCATAGACACAACGTACAATCCTGTATTACTAACAACAACAACTAGCCAAACGATGCTTCGGCGATTAGCATTACAACAGACGATCGTCGCCCATGGCGAGGGGTTGTGACTATTGTTTTAGACCAATGAATTGACGGCTATTGGCGGCAGTGTTGGACCTTGTGTTAATTCACTTATGAGAAAACTGAAACAAAAACAACAAAAACTGGAGATGCGAGGATTCTCCCCAACATCAGAGGGTTATGCTTCTCTTGGCTTTCGCGCTTGGCACACCTCCAAACATATAATAACAATCAAACAAGAAAACCGGAACATACATCTCAAACACCAAAGCAGCATAACTAAGCCTCGGGGCGTGCAGTAGTGTAGTAATGTGTGTGTGTGTGTGTGTGTGTGTGTGTGTGTGTGTGTGTGTGTGTGTGTGTGTGTGTGTGTGTGTGTGTGTGTTTTTTTTTTTTTCCTTTTTTTGAAGGCATTCAGCTATGATTATGCTCTAGTGTTTTCTGCCAAGGAAAGGGTGAGCCGCCACCTGGAATAAAGGCTGCCCGTGCCAACGCTTTGAGAGGCTTGCCAAGTTGATGTGCAAGTTCTCTCTCTCTCTCTCTCTCTCTCTCTCTCTCTCTCTCTCTCTCTCTCTCTCTCTCTCTCTTACACACAAATTTACATTTCCAGCGAAACACAGGGATCAAAAAGATCAGCGTAATATAAAAAAAGAAAAGTTTGCCAAGTCAGAATTGTAGCTTTGTTGTTTTATTCGCAAATCGTTGCGTGGTGCGAAAGGAAACCTTGTAAGTCTCCAAAGCTGTTTGTGCGCTTGTTTGTTGTTTTTTATCCTTTATTATTATTGTTTTATTGTTTTACTTCACTTAAAGTAGTAGTATTATTCTTTTTTTCAGCTAATAATCCCTGCTATACAGTGTGCTGACCATATTCCTACAATCGGGATCGAGTGGGGGTGGGTCTTGGTGTACATGCTGTTGGCCTGTGGGACCGGAGGGTTTTCCAAATCACCCAAATCACTGAATGCTCCTGAAAAATATACGTTTAGAAAAGTTGAGTAAATGTATATATGTGTAGTTTCTTTTCAGTGGGATGTGATGGGATCTCTTCATCAGTATAACATGTAGGCCAGGGCCAGGTTGGGGAGACAGGACAGCACTACACCAGGGGTTTTCAACCTTTTTGATACCAGGGACCACTATTTCTTCCGGATTTGAGCCACGGACCACCATTTGATGACGTTTTAGCTCCACGGACCCCAAAACTATATATATATATTTTTTTTTTTGCTTTTGTCCACAATTCCAGGCTGGATTTGGGAAACAAAACAGTCAAACATACAAATCAAAATAACCATTAATCTTCTACATTCTCTAGTTCTGTAGACTTGGGCTAATTCACATGATGGATATTTTAACTCTTGAGAGAGTAAAACTGAAACCAAATGGACCCGCAACAAGGGTCCATTTGGTTTCATTTTTACACTCTCAAGAGTTACATCTGGTTAACCAACTTAGCTGTGGGGACCACCTGGAACCCTCTCAAGGACCACTGTTGGTCCACGGACCACCTGTTGAAAACCCCTGCACTACACTTAACCTCAGGTGAACCGACCACATCTCCAAAGACATGTTGTAATTGGCACTGATGGCTATCAAACAGCAAAGTGAGATCTCTCTCTTTCTCTCTCTCCCCGGGACATTGTTTCTATCTGAGCAAAAGTAGATAGATAGACCTTTATTGATTCTGCAGGGGGTAGAATGTAGTTGTCATGGCAATGAGGCATGCAGCTACTACGGTATGAAAAAAAAGGACAGACCCAGAAAAAAGATGACCACTGCGAATTGGAGTAACACGTCGTTTTAATAGTATTGATGAATAGAAAACAACAAAAAGAGTAAGCAGGTACTAATGGTCAATGCATAGAAGGGAAATCTTTGCCTGCTCCTCCTCAGCCCTTGAGATGCCACGAAATTAAGAAGTAAGTTGGAAGAGCTATTAAAGGGATATTTCACTTTCAACAGTCAAACAATATATGCAAAAAAAAAAGCAATGAAAACCATTATCCAACCATTATTTATTCAGTCCTTCGGGAAAAAAAGTACTTATTGTGCATTATAGCACAGCTTTTCTGCTGAAACTTTCACCATCTCCCACCCGGAATAATGGATTTGGTTAGCTTATTATTGTTTTATTCCATCAAGCACACTGCTATTCTCTCGCATACATATTCATTTATTGCACCTATATTATTATTATTATTATTATTCTTTTCCACCTGGTTCTTGGCACCGCGTTTCTCACAGCTATACAGAGGCCATTTGAACTATAGCAAATTTGCAACAATCAAATGAGTTGGTATCACTACATGCTTCTCTCTATATGAGAGATATGTCATGTGTTTTTGTTTTTCAGAAAGAATGACAGCTGGGATCTCCTGGGAGTAAAGATAGTTTACTCCCTATGGAGCATATATCTACCTACGTGTCACATTATTTTCAAAGTATACGCTCAACTAGAATGGTTCCTTCCTATTATGTCAACACCGGAAATTTATGCGCATATTTTGCTGGATAATATAGAGATATTGTAGGTTTATAGTCGGCATACTTACTTAACATGTGCATTGTAAAATTGAGATTCTTAG
>CM076988.1:13205217-13212717 GCA_039105355.1 Benthosema pterotum | reverse complement strand
ATTCCAAATCACTGAATGCTGGATGATCCCCCTCCAGTAACATGATGTGCACATGCACACACTCAGTACGGCGACAGCATGTACAGCACCCACACTCGACCCTGATTGGCGGAAGGCTTTTCCTCCTAAAGCCCCCAAAAGAGTGAATTACTTAGTTTAAAACAATGTCAATGTATTTTCAATAGTTACCATATCGGTTTCAAGTCATTGAATCTCGTGAGATCGTGTCACTGCCTCCCCCTGGCCAGCCAGGGCACCTGATGGAGGAGACAGGAACTGGTTGGAATAACGTGTCCCTTCCACACGCTGTGTCCAACCAAGAACCTCCTTGTCAGGTGAAAAGAAGGCAGCTTGGACTCCTCATGCATTGAAGGAAGCAATGAGGCCAGTCTGCTGCCTCCTCAGTTTGGTCACATTATATACTGTAATTGACACAGGGGTGAGATATGGGTTACGAAATTGTGGGATATAAAAAACAAAATTAAAGAAGGGCAGGAAAGTTGTAGAATTCGGGGAGGTCGTCGGGTCAGGGCGAAGCCATATAGCGAGACCTGAACGCGGAGAGCCATTATTATTGTCTGGCTCATCACAGAAACAGCCTGAAAAACCCTGTGTGTCTTTTAACAAGAGAACATGAACACGCTCAGCAGCCTCGCTTCTCTCTCTCTCTCTCTCTCTCTCTCTCTCTCTCTCTCTCTCTCTCTCTCTGCCTTAGTCCCCAGACTAACAGTCAGTTGTACTGTAGTTAACAAACACAACACATAACGTCTGTCTGGATCGTGAAATCTTTGCACATGCGTCTTTCCTCCTGGGTCTAATTTGTGAAGTTTCTCAAGCGCAAACATGGTTACCGGTATATACAAGCTTTTTGTTTTTTCGCAAAGACAATCATTTATTGTATAACACGCCCGACTCAAGCAGCACAGGCACAGGCAGGCAGAGTTTTTTTTTTTTGGTACATTCATCCCCCCCGTTTTTCCCCATGTTTTGGTGCCATGCTTACAGTTCAAACACGTAGTACTACGGTCTCTAATCTAATTTCACATCGTCTTGCAATGATTGTGCGTCATGTTTACTTTCTTTCTTTTCTTTCTTTCTTTCTTTCTTTCTCGGGTACACACACACGAGAGCCAGAGGATATTTACATACTATATGCGAAGATGCGCAGAATCCCTCCTCGGGTTGTATACACGCGGGTAAGGTTTAGCGCGGAAAACAAATGAGCTCTGGAACCCCCCCGCCGCCCCGCTGTGCGTGAGAAAGTTGAATAACTCGCGCTGTAACGCTCCGCGAGGTTTGTTTAGTGTTGGTTGTAGTGCGTGAACATGCTAGATTCCTTCTGTGTGTGTGTGGCAGGGGCGGATGTAACATGTCCCATTTAGGGGGGGGGGGGGGGGGGGCAAGAGAACATGTTGGAGGGGCAGAGAAAATGGTAGGGGAAGCTTCATCGGCCCGTGTCGAGGATTTGGAAGGCCTCACCCATACCATTTTTGGTTACAGGACTTTTAAATAGTCAAGTAAAGCATCAATAATAACATCAGTTGTTGTTGAAGTTGCAACAGACACGCAGCATGCATAAAGCTAAAGGTCTGACTCAGAGATTTTATGTTTCATGATGAAATGCTGTGGTCTAGTGTGGCCACTGACTGTATAGTAGTAGTGTTTCAAATAATTTTAAATATAAGCACTTTAATTTGAAATATCTTGGGTTGTTTGCATGGCATCGTGTTTGGGGGGACAGACTGGTATATGGGGGCATTGCCCCCCCATGCCCATTGCCAAGATCCGCCCTGGTGTGTGGGTTCGGCGCACTTTGCGCGTGTATACGAAAGGTATACACGTTTCTTCTGCTGCTTCGTGTTGTGGGATGTCGCTGCCGCGAGCCGTCAGTGCGCCACCCAACGAGAGTCAGGAGAGCGTCGGAGGCGGAGCCCGGCCCAGGAGACCTCGACCCGCCCTAGGCCGCGTCATTGACGGCAGGTACCAACCGCGTGAGCTGCTCCATCAGCTTGACTACGCCACAGCCGCGTTGGACAGCTGACAGAAAATGACAGGGCAGGCGGGCTCTCGCTCTCATTCTGCCCCTGGCTCTCGGAGGGAGCACATGTGTGTGGCGCAGCGATCTGACGGTAAGGTCCCCACACACAACCCCTCTCATTCCTACCCTGTATTGTGGATGCATACTAAAGCGGTGTCCTTTCATTTGCAGGCACTGCCCCCGGGACTGTGAGCTCCCGACACGGGACAACCCCCCCCCCCCCTGAGGAAATATAGGGGAATAACGGAAAAGCAACGAAGCCTGACTATTTAAGTTTAACCCATACTTACCTCTGATTTAGTATACTTACCTTTGATGAACTCTCATTTTGCCCTGACCAGGAAGACCTTTAAGTTTGCACATGAACTTTGCAACAGCAGGCTGGCGCTATTATTCTGTCAAAGAAAAACTTTAATAAATGTTTGAGTTTGCAACCCTTCTCCGGTGTCTTGCTTGACGTGGTCCGTGGTGGTGCCCACAAGTGGTGGAGAATGCGGGCAGACATCGAACCACGCTAAGCAAACTCAAACATGGAACATACACAGGCAATCACGGCGCTGTTGAAAAGCCATGCTGAATTACAGAGGAGTCAGGTTGAACTGCAGAAAAGCAATTCTGAATTACAAAATGCAGTGCAGGAATTAGTCCGCCGGCCAATACAGACCCGCCCCGCGCCCCCCGTGCCCCCGGGGATGTATTAACAAAACTTAATCCCGATGATGACATTGAAGCCTATTTAGATGTGTTTGAGCGTACGGCTATTCGAGAGAGGTGGGCCCCGAGGACTGGGCCTCCCTGCTTGCGCCGTTCCTGACCGGAGAGGCGCAACTAGTGTGCCGCGGCCTTCCCATAGCCGATGCGAGAGACTTTCGGAGACTGAAAGCCGCCATCCTCTCTAGCCGGGGGTACAGCCTGCCTGCCCGGGCCCAGCGATATCACAGTTGGACCTTTTCCCCCTCCCAGCCCCCACGCGCGCAAATAGCCGCCTTGGCCCGTGCAACACACAGTTGGTTGACCACCGAGGGTAATCCCCCCTCAATTGACAGACTAATTATTGATAGAGTGATCAGAGCAGTGCCGTCAGATTGGCGCCGTTACGCCTCCCAAGTCAGCCCCGGTTCCATAGATGAGCTAGTGGCATTGTTAGAGAATTATCAAGTCATGTTGGAGATGATGAAATCCACAGGCGCGCCCCGAGGAGAGACGCCAAAACCCGCCGGCGCCAATGAGAAGACCGGCAACACTTCACGCCGGGGACCCGCCGCCGGCCGCCACGGTGGGAACCAGGCAGCTGCCGCGGACCAGTCCACCCGGCCCCAGGCCCCGCGCCGCTGCTACGTGTGTGGTCAGGCGGACCACCTCTCATGGACCTGCCCGGAGAAGGGGGGGGACATCAGCATGCAGTCGGCCGCTAGTACGGACGGAGCGCGGCCATGTCTCCACACCAACAGCGAGTCTCACCGACGCGCGCGCCTACCGGTGAAAGTGGACGGCACCGACACCCATGCGCTGCTCGACAGTGGCAGTGTAGTCACGCTCGTCCGTCCGGAGTTGGCCGGGCCGGTGGGAGATGACACCATCCCGGTCACATGCGTCCATGGCGATCTGCGCCTGTACCCCACCAGCCGAGTGCACGTCCAGACCACACGGGGAAGCGCGGTCGTCCAGGCCGGCGTGGTGCCTAACTTGCCTGTCCCACTCCTCATCGGAGCAGACTGCGAGCTGTTTGCCCGACATTGGAGACCCGGGCTAAACCCGACACACTCTACACGCCGCCGCCGAGGCGGGCGCCGCCGCCACGGCGATCCGACCCCCCTGCCCGCCTGTCCCGCCTTCGGACCCCCCACCGATGAGCCCGCGAGTGACAGCTCCTCACGGCCCGACGAGGCCAGCCCGGCCGAGGAGGAGGAGGAGGAGGAGCCGCCGCCGCCCCCGAGGCAGGCGGACGACGCTGCGCATGAGAGCGCGGACACGTTCGAGGAACTTCCCCGGCCAGACGAAGCGGAAACAGGGCGGAAAGGAGAGTTCGCCAACGCGCAGTGGAACGACCCCACGTTGGACGGAGCGCGCCGAGATGTGGTCCGGATCGATGGGAAGAAATGCGACGGGGTGAGTGAACTAACGTCCCCTCATTTTCTCACAAAGAATAATCTGTTATATCGGGCTGTGAAGGGACAAGATGGTGAATGGATCGAACAGTTGTTAATCCCGAAATCTCATGTCACACGGGTGCTGTATTTGGCGCATACACACCAATTGGGAGCACATCTAGGGGTAGATAAAACATACGCCCGCATATTGATGCGCTTTTATTGGCCGGGGGTTAAACGTGCAGTGGAGGATTTTTGTAGAAGTTGCCCGGAGTGCCAGAAGACCGCCCCGCGGCCGTCTTACCGTAACCCGCTGGTACCACTGCCGATTATTGGCACGCCTTTTGCGCGCCTGGGGATGGATATAGTGGGACCACTGCCAAAATCCACGCGGGGACACCGCTACATCCTCGTCATTATCGATTACGCAACACGTTACCCCGAGGCCATTCCGTTGCGCACGGCCTCAGCCAAAGCCGTTGCGCACGAGTTACTAATGATGTTCTCTCGCGTCGGCATAGCGGAGGAAATTTTGACTGATCAGGCCACGAATTTCATGTCCCGCCTATTGAATCAATTGTACAAGTGGCTCAAAGTGAGGCGGATTCGAACCTCAGTCTATCATCCCCATGCGACGGCCTTTCGGAGCGTTTTATTTCCACATTAAAGAGAATGCTACGAAAACTGATAGATGTAGACGGGAAAGATTGGGACCAATTAATTCCCTATGTCCTCTTCGCAATACGCGAGGTACCACAAGCCTCTACCGGATTTTCCCCATTTGAACTAGTCTACGGGAGGCGCCCCCGCGGCTTGCTGGATATAGCGAAGGAAGCCTGGGAGAGCCAGCCCTCCCCCCATAGATCGGTGGTGGAACATGTAGAGCGCTTACAGGAGCGCGCCAAACGAATTTGGCCCATGGTGAGGTCTCACATGGAGGAAGCGCAGCGAGCCCAAGCACGCACGTATAATAAAACCGCCACACCCCGAGAGTTTCAGGTCGGAGAGCAGGTGTTGGTGCTGGTGCCCACCAGCGAGTGTAAATTCCTGGCTAAATGGCAGGGCCCATATGAAGTGGCGGAGAGAATCGGATCAGTTAACTACCGGGTGAGCCAGCCCGGCCGACGTAAGGCGCACCAGATATATCATATCAACCTTTTGAAAAAGTGGCACGCCCCCGGGCCCCTCCCCGCCTCAGTGTTGTTAACAGGTGTCTCCTTTCAGCTCCCGGTCCCCGTGCCAGTCGGGGAGGACCTCACGCCCTCTCAGAAGCAGGAGCTGAAAGAGCTGGTGGGCCGGTCAACCGATGTGTTTTCAGAGCTGCCGGGCCGGACCCACGTGGTTCAGCACGACATATGCACCACCCCCGGAAAGATCGTGCGGCTGAGGCCCTACCGCATCCCAGAGGCACGGAGAAGGGCCATCAAAGAGGAGGTACAAAAAATGCTGAAGTTGGGAGTAATTGAAGAGTCATATAGTCCATGGGCCAGCCCCATAGTAATAGTCCCTAAGCCAGACGGCTCCATTAGATTTTGCAACGATTTTCGTCAATTGAATGAGGTGTCACTGTTCGATGCTTATCCTATGCCGAGGGTCGACGAGCTGACAGAGCGGCTGGGCCCCGCCCGCTTTGTCAGTACCCTGGACCTAACGAAGGGCTACTGGCAGGTCCCCCTCACCGACCGGGCCAAACCGAAGACGGCCTTCGCCACGCCGGATGGGTTATTTCAATACAACGTGCTGCCGTTCGGGGTCCACGGAGCCCCGGCTACGTTCCAGCGCCTGATGGACCGGGTGCTCCGCCCCCACCGTGAGTATTCGGCCGCTTACATCGATGACATTGTGATCCACAGCGCCACCTGGGGGCTCCACCTGCAGCACCTGGAAGCGGTCCTAGGGGCCCTTCGACAGGCGGGCCTGACGGCGAACCCCAAGAAGTGCCGGCTCGGTCTCACTGAAACCGACTACCTGGGCTATACCATCGGAAGAGGGTGCATTAGGCCACAAGAGAAAAAGGTGGAGCGCATCAGAAGCTGGCCACGCCCCTCGACTAAGAAGCAGGTGAAGGCGTTTATGGGCCTTATTTCCTATTACCAGAAATTTATTAAAGATTTTGCTACCATTGCAGCTCCGATGTATGACCTCACGAAAAAGAATGTACCACACCACGTCACCTGGACAGCGGAGGCTGAGGCAGCCTTTCAGACATTAAAGGCCGCCCTGTGTGAAGAGCCAGTCCTGGTGACCCCTGACTTCCAGAGACCCTTCGTTCTCCACACCGATGCTTCTGGCACAGGCATCGGAGCGGTCCTATCCCAAGCCGTGGGGGGCGAGGAGCATCCGGTGACCTATGTCAGCCGCAAGCTGCTGGACCATGAGAGGAGGTATAGCACCGTGGAGAAGGAATGCCTGGCCGTCAGGTGGGCCATCCACCACCTGAGATATTACCTGTGGGGTCGACGGTTCACGCTGGTCACCGACCATGCGCCCCTGAAGTGGATGGCGAGGAACAAGGACCGCAACGATCGGGTCACCAGGTGGTTCATTGAACTCCAAGACTACCGGTTCGATATTGAGCACCGCCCCGGCAAGGAGATCGCCCATGCGGACGCCCTGTCCAGGCGTTACGAGGACCGGAGCGGTGAGCCCCCCACCACTGGCGGTGGGCTGAGGGGGGGGATGTGTGGGATGTCGCATGGCCGCGAGCCGTCAGTGCGCCACCCCAACGAGAGTCAGGAGAGCGTCGGAGGCGGAGCCCGGCCCAGGAGACCTCGACCCGCCCTAGGCCGCGTCATTGACGGCAGGTACCAACCGCGTGAGCTGCTCCATCAGCTTGACTACGCCACAGCCGCGTTGGACAGCTGACAGAAAATGACAGGGCAGGCGGGCTCTCGCTCTCATTCTGCCCCTGGCTCTCGGAGGGAGCACATGTGTGTGGCGCAGCGATCTGACGGTAAGGTCCCCACACACAACCCCCTCTCATTCCTACCCTGTATTGTGGATGCATACTAAAGCGGTGTCCTTTCATTTGCAGGCACTGCCCCCGGGACTGTGAGCTCCCGACACGGGACAACCCCCCCCCCCCTGAGGAAATATAGGGGAATAACGGAAAAGCAACGAAGCCTGACTATTTAAGTTTAACCCATACTTACCTCTGATTTAGTATACTTACCTTTGATGAACTCTCATTTTGCCCTGACCAGGAAGACCTTTAAGTTTGCACATGAACTTTGCAACAGCAGGCTGGCGCTATTATTCTGTCAAAGAAAAACTTTAATAAATGTTTGAGTTTGCAACCCTTCTCCGGTGTCTTGCTTGACGTGGTCCGTGGTGGTGCCCACAGTAGGTAAAACAAAACATTCTTCGGCTGTG
>CM076988.1:13185217-13202717 GCA_039105355.1 Benthosema pterotum | reverse complement strand
AGTAATAATGGTTCTGCACCAAAAATAACCTCTTGGGGTTAGCTCAGCTTGCCATGCACTTCCAGGTCACGGTGACACTTATTAGGCTTTGCATAATGAAGTGCCATCACAGTCTTGAGGAGAACATCGCATCATTTTGAGGAACTCCTGTAAACATCCTAATCAAGCTTGTTTTTTTAGTGGTAACGTTGATTACCGCATGCATTGTGTGCTTATAGATCAGATGTTTGGAAATGGCTGGAATGTGTGTTAACTGGAAGTGGTGTACTGTATGTTTTGGAGTAGTAAAAGTACTATATTTGCCTATGAAATGTAGAGTAGAGTATAATTAGGGATATCCTGATTATGTTTTATTTATTTTTCTCTCGATCCAATTCCGACCATTTGATTTTGAGACATGGCGTTAACTATGATAAAGAGAGAGGATAAATTACGGGGGTGTGTCGCAGGCTGGTTCCGGAGGTTTGCACATGCTCAGTGTAAACAGGAACTGCTATGGTGGAATGTTCCAGCAGAGGCGCTAGAATTACTGAACCTGAACTCAAATGATAAAATATATATATATAGAGAGAGAGAATACTATAATGCTTCTGTCTTTAAATATTATGTCAATTTAACTACTGTGTGGAGGGAAAAAGCTGTTTATAACAGACTGAAAGACAAGGGCAAATGCCCTACATGGAAATGTTTTGTAGATTTTTCTTTTGTAGATTTTCCATATTGTTGATACTTGCTTTGATTGCAGTAGCCTACATGAGTTCAACTTGTATTTTTATGAAATGACAAAGAAACATGGATACTGTTTATTCAAGTGCTGTGGATGATATAAAACGTTTGAAAGGGGAAGAGTGATGCTGTTTAATTCACAACTACTCTGGATCTCATTATTTACATCACAAGTTATGGGATTTGTATCTAGCGCCTCTGCTGGTACATTCCACCATAGCAGTTCCTGTTTACACTGCGCATGTGCAAACCTCCGGAACCAGCCTGCGACACACCCCCGTAATTTATCCTCTCTCTTTATCATAGGGCGTTAACTGATTTTTTTTCCGATGCGGTCTTTATCTCAGAAATACAGTTCACTCTAGTCTGTTGCTTATAGTCAGGTGTGGCTTATATACAGTATATGGAAAATTCTGTGTTTTCTTTCCCAAATTCAGCTGGTGAGGCTTAAATTACAGTAGTGAGATATTTTTTCCTTTGAACATTTGAAAGGCAACAGACTAGACCAGGGCTGGATCTATACCATATGGGCACTTTGGGCACGGGCCCCAGGCACCAGTGAGCCCTATAATAACATCATTATTATACAGTCTATTTTTCACAAACATTTCCCCCACTAATAAGGCTGAAATATTGAGCTGCAGGTGTGCTAATCCAGAGGTGTTAGTCAGTGGCGTTTCTCAGCAATTTGGAGCCCCAGGCAAGATTTTCCTTCCAGGGAAAATACTGTGATCATGTTTTAAATACCATGCTTCAAATAGTTATAGAGGACAAGTATAATTTATTTATTCATGAGGCTTATTATCCTGGGATCCTTTTAAAGCATGGGTTTTCAACCTTTTTGAATCCAGGGACCACTATTTATTCAGCATTTGAGCCTCGGACCACCATTTGATTACATTTTCACACAAAATACCTAATATTAAAGAATTCTTTTGGTTTTGTCCACAATTCCAGGCTGTATTTTGCCAACAAAACAGTGTAAACTTCTTAATTAAATGGTGCTAATTCAGATGATGAATATTTTAACTCTTTAGAGTGTAAAAATGAAACCAAATGGACCCGCAAGGGTCCATTTGGTTTCATTATTGCAAGAGTTACATCTGGTTAATCAACTTTCCATCATTTAGCCTGGGGACCACCTGGACCCTTCACCTGTTGAAAACCCCTGTTTTAAAGCATGTCTGGTGGTCGACCCGGTGCGCCCCTTCTCCCCCTCCCCTCATGGCGCCCCATGCAACTGTCTAGTCATCCTAATGGCAAAAACGCCCCTGGTGTTAGTCACTGGCGTGCACAAAGAGTTTTAAGGGCAGGTACTCAAATGTAACCACGAGGGCACTCTAAAGCCGGGCGGCGGAAAATTGAGTTTTGGGGGGCTAAAAACGCATAGAAAACAGCTTTTCAGCATCTTTTTGCTCTTTTAAAAAGGGCATGTTGGTCCAGAGAGGGCCACTAGGGGGTGCTCAAACCCCCCCTTGACATCTATGTATGCACGCCTATGGTGTTAGTCCAGCCTTGTCAACAGGGTTATTTCGTTTGCAACTCCTAATGTCAAATCCCAATATAAAGTTCTTATATTGGGGTCACTGTTAAATAATAATGATATATTAACATTGGCCAGTTATTTGGGGACGTCCCCCCAGGCAAAAGCCTTGAGGCTCACCAGATTGGCTCCGGGGGGCCCACATAGTGACAGGTTCCAACTATACTAACTATAGGCAGAGTGCACATGGCTGAAGTTCATGGAAATGTCAGAGAGCTCTCAGAGATGTGATTGGGGAAGAGAAAAGTCAAAGACAGATGGAAAGTGTTGAATTGATACCACTGGGAACGCGTTGAGTCAGGTCTTAATCCCCCCGTATATCTGGGTTAATCTCATCATTATGAAATCTGTTTCTTTTTTCCTCTTGATGGAGATCAGGCCCACCTAAGCTTAGAGTGGATGAGAATACGCAATCGTTCAAAATGCGCCGTAGAGAATACATAAGCGTGCTAAAAAGCCCAACACCTGCCCTGACTTATTATGTACTATGTGCACTGTAATATATTTATTTTGTCATAACTTTTTTTTTGCTTATTTTACTAACTTGAAAAAAAAAATATTCAATTTGTTCAACTAGCCGATTAGCAGCAAGTATGATAAACCCAACATCAAATCATTGTCAACCACTTATCCATAGTTGGATCGCAGGGAATGAGCATGAGCTCATTCCCTGGGGGGGTTCCAAGGCCAGTGAGTCGACGTGAAACAAGGGCCTCACAAGGGAGATGCCCGAGAGGCATCCTAACCAGATGCCCGCCAACCACCTAAGCTACTTTTCAGGGTGAGGAAGCAACAACTCTAATCCAAAAATGGTTGTCAGACTACTAACTCGACCAACTCATGACACATCGCCTCGGTTTTATGTACAAACGTGCATATGCCTTACTACATGAAAACGAGATCGCCAGTTTTCCCTCAGTCATTTCATCCTGTATAGACATGAGCTTCAGTGTGACCACTACAGCGATTTAAGAAGAGAACAAACTCTAAGGCGAATGGTAGAAGGTTTCTGTCCGACAGAGTTACGATACATGAAGAAATACCGCTTTAATGATGCATTTAAAACGGAGGAAAAGTCTGTGAATGAAAAAAGTCCTACTCCATGTTGATATTGATGAAAGATATGGTTTCAGTATATAACACAGGGGGGGTCACGCACGCCGCAGCCTGGACTGCCGCTAAGTTCTGTCGTTACACAAGTCTACATCCTTTTGTGGATTGTGTGTGTGTGTGTGTGTGTGTGTGTGTGTGTGTGTGTGTGTGTGTGTGGTGTGTGTGTGTGTGTGTGTTTTAATCTCACGAGGCTGGGGCAGGAAGGACATACTTAATTACTGGAGCCCAAGGGAGCCGCTGCCATCTGCACACATTATGGAAACCGGCAGCGCCTCAGCCACTTTACAATGCACTTTAATTGCCACGGCCCACGTAAGAAAGTTACGCACATGTGTGTGTGCGTACGTGCGTGTGTAACCTTCTTACATAGGCTGGCAATTAAGAGTGCGCTGCAAAGCTCGTATACAAGGCGTTTCTCTTGTACGCTTGTACTTTGTGGCGTATAGTACGCATACTGTATACACACAGCATCAATGTCAGTGGTGTGAAGTCATTGAGATCAAGGAATGCACCGTCTCAAAGAAAGTATATGTACTGTACAAACCGACCTGTTTATGTGTCTTATGCGTCTGTCCTCCTGGGCATATAGTTGTAGCACTTTTTCCTCAAAGATCACGCAACATGCAAGACAGTAAGTGACAGAGGCGTCAAATAGATCCATGATAATGAAAACTAAGGAATGCAACCCCCACTATATACAGTATCTGCATGATATTATAATGATGTCCTGCAGTAGGCATACCGTACTATCTACAGTATCTCTGAATGATATCCATGCAAAGAGTCTTCTCTCTACAAGAGTTTTATGGATACTTGCATGACGATTGTGAGGAAAGAGGGACAGAGAGTAGGGGAGAGACATGCAGCAAAAGTCATCATGACCGGGACTCAAACACGCGACACGCTGTCAGGCCAAAGCCTACTGTATATACGCTATATTCAGTTCCTTAATCTTGGCAAGATTGACATGAAAAAAAGCACAATTATAGTTCTGTAGATCTAATGAAAGTACAGTCATTTCTGTACTATAAGTCGCTGTTTTTTCCACCTGCTCTGGACCCTGCGGCGTATACAGCGGTGCAGCAAATCTATGGATTTTACAGGTAATGGCCATCAAGAGTGACTCAAGCAGGAAGCTTATAGTCAGGTGCGGCTTATTTATATGGAAAATTCTGTATTTTCTTCCCCAAATTCAGCTGGTGAAGCTTAAATTACAGTAGTTAGAAAAATAGACTGTATAATAATAATATAACATAAATAATGATGTTATAGGGCTCGCTGGTGCCTGGGGCCCATGCCCAAAGTGTCCATATGGTATAGATCCGGCCCTGCTTGTTGGCATTGACCCCAGGCAGAGGTCGAACCCCCAAACGCTTCCGCTTGTCACAACAATGAGACGGGCGCAGCAGCGTCATTTAGCATCATGTTCTCCCACGTCCATCAGCCGTGTGCATGGAGTCACTTCTCATTGGGATCTGGTCATTCAGGTTAGCCTGGGCAGACCAAAGAGCATCTAGGCATCATGTTTGTTAAAATATTGGAAAAAAAAAAAATAGCAGATATACAAGCTCATATACCTGGAAATATTTTCAGGTGGGGGTCGGCAGCCATATACTACAGATGATTTTGGGGACGTGCTTGAAATATGACATGAAATATTTAGGAACACTGACATAGATATACTGTTTTTATTATTAATGTTATCATTATATGATGATGATGATGATTAATTTTTTATTTTATTTTATTTTTTACAAAACTGTTAGAAGCAGTTCCCTGGTCTCAATGGATTGATAGTAATATATTCATACCACGCTACACTTAATTATAACCATCTTATTTTGAAAGCTGTTTTGTTTGGAAACGCAGAAGAAAGAAGCGTACACGAATGCGCGCGCACATTGACAGGCAATCTCTTGGGGGCGTGTGTGTGTGTGTGTGTGTGTGTGTGTGTGTGAGTGTGTGTGTGGTGGGGGGGCGGTTAAGGTAATCATGCTGCAACACCTCTGGCAGGCCTAATTAAACGGCCGCAGCTGTGCTGCAGCGCTCCACATCTGGAGCAGGTATACCCCCGGGGCGTGGCCCCGCCCCCCTGGTAATGCGCACGCGTTTGTGGAGTCCCGCGCACGTACGGATGTATCCGCCCGATCGTGACTGCACTGCTAAAACTTTGAGCGATCAACAACAACAACAACAACAGCTTTATCCCAAAAGGGTTGGATTTTAGACCTGATATCTCAATAAATAGCCACTGATTCTTATATCTGTAAATTGTTAACTGGGGATTTCTCAGGGGCGGATCTAGGCATGGGCATGAATAAATGCCCTGACTGCCCCACCAAACACAATGGCATGCAAAACAACCCAAGATAATGGTATCCATTTTTGTGTGGTCGAGAGCGAAGAAAATATCACACAAATTGCCTAATGGCGGGCTTTCGCGGAGATTCTAACGAACATGACCTGTGATTGCCGCAGTCAAAGAGGTGCAGTGTTCCAATCAGAGTGAAATCACTGTCCTCATTACCATGGAGGTGTCACCCAGGCTTTCATTCTGCTCACAACGCTCCCATTCCCCAATCTGTTTCCAACACTGGTGCTTAATTAAGCCTCTCACCATTAAAAAAAAAAAAGAAAAGTTGTGCTACAAAGCCACCCGGGCCTCCAATCGCACGTCGAACAACGCAATGAATATTTGATACCCATGTCAGCGCGGAACCCGCGTGACAAATTGCCCCTCTCGATAAAAACTCGCCTCTGTGCGAGCACACTTCAATCTCTGCGTAGTAGTAGCGTGTACCGGCCTCAAAAGTGTTCGATACAAAACTTATTGTCGGGCTGCTAATTTGCTTCGTCGAGGTGGGTCCGGTTGTCCCACGCGTTTAAAGGTTTGTCCTTCGCACGCACGCACGCACGCACGCGCGCGCGCACACACACACACACACACACACACACACAGTAATTCCCTATACTGTATGTCAGTACTATACGTCAGTGGCCCTGAAAGGATTCCAGGTGGTCCCCAGCTAAATGGAAAGTTGGTTAACCAGATGTAACTCTTTGAGAGTGTGAACATGAAACGGTCCAAACGGTTTCATGTTTACACTCTCAAGAGTTAAAATATTAATCATGGGAATTAGCCCAAGTCTACACAACTAGAAGATTAATGGTCATTTTGATCTGTATGTTTGCCTGTTTTGTTTCCCAAATCCAGCCTGTTATTGTGGACACAAAGCAAAAGAAATGTTAAGCTTTGAGGTCTGTGTCCTCAAATGGTTCTCAAAATGTCGTCAAATGGTGGTCCTTGGCTCAAATGCTGATTAAATAGTGGGCCCTGGTATGAAAAAGGTTGAAAACCTGTACTATACTGCCTATACTGTACGTTGTGCAAGCACAGAAACAACGACAGCTAGACATCATGCATTCACCAACACACAGACACACATACACACAGTCTGAGGTGCCATAGATAGTCCTACTCTGCAGTTCTGCAGCTTAGTCGGGACACATCCCCCCCCACACACACACACACACCCCGGCTCCTCTTACATCTTTACCTTAAGTGACAAAGCCCCAGTAGCCTTCTCAATTATGTTGTGAAGGTGCAGTCAGCAGGAAAGAATAATTGCACTGGGTGTTCCTCAGCTCCCCCGAAACGGAGTGGAAGCTCAGGGCAGAGCTGTCAGGGGGGCTCCCAGGAGGACACACACACACACACACACACACATGCGCTGCTGTGCAGGTGCACACGAATGCACGTGCATGTGTCGCTGTCACCCACAATGAGTCGAACAATATGTTTATTCATTGCATTCACATTTGCGTGCGTGTGTTGGTGTGTGCGTGCATGTGTGCGTGTGTTGGTGTGTGCGTGCGTGTGTTGGTGTGTGTGCATGTGTGTGTGTCTGTGTGTGTGTTCGCAACGAGTCTCTTATAATATGCACACTCCGGCTGTGTATGCTAGGCTGTGCGTGATTGGCGTCAGAGTCCATTATTTTCGAGTGTCGGGGTAAGTTGTGTCTATTATTACCCCCCCCCCCCCCCCCCCCCCCCCCCCCCCCCCCCCCCCCCCCCCCCCGCCCGTCCTCCATGCCTTATTGCCTGGCACATGTCACCTGTGTTGACGAGATGCGATCCATACGGCCTGCAACCGCGGCGGCCTGTTGACAGCGCCGAGTCGGTTGGGACCTGTCAGCCCCGACGCGTCAGTCGTCCTCTGCACACACAACACACACACACACACACACCACACACACACACACAACACACACACACACACACACACACACACACACACACTGCAGACACGCGCTAGCGAGAAAAAAACACATGCAGCCAGCTGGCCAATAAGCCCCTGGTTGTTGGTGGTGGTCTGGTGGGGATAGGGAAGTGTGAAGATGGCTGGAAGACCACCAATACACGACCATGCAGCCCCCCCACCCCCACCTCCTAACACCAGAACTAATGGAGAGACAGCCCTGGTGCATAGAGAGGAATTAGCATAATGAAGTGTGTGTGTGTGTGTGTGTGTGTGTGTGTGTGGGGGGGGGGGGTTGGGGGGGTGCGTGTGCGTGTACACACGGTGTAAGTCTGACAACAACTGACCTGTAAGGGTCCTTTTTGCACCCGAGTATCAGGGTCGAATTGAAACTCGAAAGTAAAAGATGGTATACTGCGTGTAGCCTATGCTTAAATTCATATTTATGATGGAATGATGATGGATGACGGTCATGCAAGGAAAACCCTCTGAAGACTTTGTTGGCAAAGATAATCGGCTCCAAAATCTTCCAGTGTTGGTCCATACCCTCTATCTAGTGAGCCGCTTCGACCTCTATCCATCGATTGAATAGACACTTATCAACAGAAATGTTCCGATCCAATCGTGCCGGTATAGCAGATATTCAGATACCCGCCGGGCAAGTAGATATTTTGTATTCATTGCATCGGTGGATCACGGATACTACTAGTAGGGCGGGGCGAAGGAAGTTTTACTGAAGTTATGTTTAGGGTTAGTAACCGCATAAAGCACCGTCTAACCCTAACCCTAGCCTAATCCTAAACCAAACATAACGTCAGTAAAACTAGGCTATGCCTACACCTAATCCCAACCCTAAACTTAACCTCAGTAAACTTATGCCTAAACCTAACCTAACCCTAACCATAACTTCAGTAAAACGTCCTTTGCCCCGCCCTACTAGTAGTATCCGTGATCCACCGATGCAATGAATACAAAACATCTACTTGCCCGGCGGGTATCTGAATATCTGCTATACCGGCACGATTGGATCGTAACATTTCTGTTGTGTCTATTCAATCGATGGATAGAGGTCGAAGCGGGTGATCTAGTCGCACCCCAGTGTACTGTTTTCTTCTGCCCTTAGTTGGACATTTCTTCAGTCCCTGTCGGTCTGTCTTTCATCAACTCAATCTGTCTGTCTGTCTGTCTGTCTGTCTGTCTGTCTGTCTGTCTGTCTGTCTGTCTGTCTGTCTGTCTGTCTGTCTGTCTGTCTGTCTGTCTGTCTGTCTGTCTGTCTGTCTGTCCGTCTGTCTGTCCATCTGTTTGTCTGTCTCCTGTCTTTGGGGATGCATTTATACACTTGGTGGGAAAAGCAATTTCATTTTGCTAAATACGTTTTGTATAAGCCTACTTATTTGTTTTTGTTCAATAACAGGAACTTCTCTGTCTATATCCAGGTTTTTATTAAACAGAAAACAATCCAATTGACATATTTTAATATGTATTATAACGCAAGGCATAATTTGCAATTAAAGTGATTGGTTTTATGCACACCTAGAGCCATGCTGTGCTATAAATCCAAAGTACCATGCAATGAATTAAAATCAGATCTCTGATAAAACGCTGATTGAGCTGGCCAAGCAATAAAGCACTGGTAATAGTGAAGCTGTTTGTGAGGAACAAACTCCAAAATCAGGAGAGAGAGGGAGAGAGCGTTTGCTTTTTTGTAAAACATAATTTCACAGAATACTGTATGTTCTGCTAGGACTTTGTCGCCACAACATTTCCCCCGGTTGGTCCACACTGGGGGAAAACGACAAAAGGTGTTTTGTGACACCAGTCTGTTTTCAACTGCTTGTAATTTCATAATGGAACATCTGAGAGACTCACTTGTATGTTTACCCCCGACAAAACCAAGTAGCTGATAGCTGTAGGGGCAGGTTGGAGGGTGCACAGCATTGAAATAAAGGGACGTCTGTGACAAAAATCCACCGCATCAGCTCGTACTTTACTACACTGATAGGGGTTGATTAAAGCAGGTATATTTATACAGTAGTACTGACACCACAAATGTAGTTGTTGTAGGCTTACTCTTGGCTTTGTTGGGCAGTTGTACACATAGAAAAGGATATTTCCAGCTCCCGTAAATATCTGCAGCTTTCCTTTCGATTTTTTTAATCTGACAGCAGCATCAGAGGAATGGAGGAGGGTCTGGGGTCATTGTTGAACACATCACACCCCCATTAAGAGGGGTCATTCCTTTTCCTCCCACTACAAGTATATATACAAACTGCTGCACACGCCGGGGTCCTTTCAAGCCGCCCTACGCATGGGGTCAGGGTCGGGGCAGGTCAAGCCATCCATTAGTCTGTCCGTTATTGAAATTGATGGCCGGTGTCACCGCGGCACGCGAGGAGGGGGAGGACAGGCCCGAGCGAAGGTGCAACGATGCGCCGTCGTAGATAAGAATGAGAGTTTGATCTGTATCGATTTTGTTTGGGGGAGGTGATGGATGTCCATCCTTCAAATGCATGCGCGCCGAGCAGGCACACACACACACACACACACACACACACACACACACACACACACACACACACACACACACACACACACACACACACACACACACACACACACACACACACAGCCGATCAAATTCAATATTAATGCGAAGGCCGCGCTCGCGCCGGCAGCTACAAAGCCACAGAAACAAAGCAGAAGTGAATATCTGTCGCAGTAGTCGCTATTTAATTGAGCCGGTTGACGTCATCAAGGAGTGGGTCAGATAAGCAAAGAACAAAAACACAAAGGGAAAGGTTAAAAAGGAACGTTGAACTTAGCCGACGGAAATAATTAGTTTTTCCCCCCAATTACAAGCAAAGAACTGTCTGCCGAGCAAAAGGTGAGTGAAAATGTGTTAAAACAACACCCTTTGTATTAGCTCTTTGTCGTTTCGCGGCTTTCTATAGCTGCAGTCACCTCAGCATGGATTGCAGCGGTTCAGCCTTTGTTCAGCAGTTTTGAGTGCACTCATTGCATACATACATTATTCGGTTACATATTTTTCAGAAAACGCATCTTTTAGGCATTCTCTGCTGAATATTTTCTGTAGGTGAGTATTCAGTGCATCGCTAGTCGAGGCGGTCAAGTGGGCCGCGGTCCAGAAAAGGTCCGAAAACCACTGCTTCAAGGAGTTAATAAATTAAGACCCCCCTCTTGACTGTGCGGCGTCGTGTACCTTCCCGGATCAGAGCTTAATCACAGTGTCTGTTAAGGAGCTTGTAAAGTATAATGCCTGGTCCATCCAGCTCTGTAAAACTGCAGAAAAATCAAAGTTCCAGTGGGATATATTTAACGCTCTTTCATGAACTTTCGCCAGCAGGGGCCATGGAGTCTTTAATAAGTAATTGATGGTAATGCCCCTGCTGGCTTTACTGAGGTAATTGATGGCGTCTTGCTAAAAGAGAATGAATTCCTCTTGTACTCCGAAAGACTGTTATGGCTTCTCCACACCCACACACGTGACTTGATCTGAGTTACGTTAATTGGCCTCTGGCCATAGAAACTGCAGCGGCGGACTGGCCTTTCAGGAGGCTGGCCATATGGAGGAGAGTCTCTCTGGCTGTGTGTGTGTGGTGTGTGTGTGTGTGTGTGTGTGTGTGTGTGTGTGTGTGTGTGTGTGTGTGTGGTGTGTGTGTGTGTGTGTGTGTGTGTGTGTGTGTGTGTGTGTGTGTGTGTGTGTGTGTGTGTGTGCGACTGTACTCCAGGGGGGATCGGGGGGGGGGGGGGGGGGGGGGGGCAATGCCCCCCTAAATTCCCAGACTGCCCCACCAAACATGATGGCATGCAAAACAACCCGAGATATTTCAAATTAAAGTGCTTATATTTAAAATGATTTGAAACACTACTACTGCTACTGACTAACTACAGTCGTGGCTCCACTAAACCAACAGCATTTCATCATTGAAAACAGAAAACTCTCTGAGTCAGACCTTTAGCTTTATGCATGCTGCGTGTCTGTTGCAACTTCAACAACAACTGATGTTATTATTGATGCTTAATTGCATAATAAAAGTCCTGTAACAGAAAATGGTATGGGTGCGACTTCTTCACCCGTGGCGCGAAGCGACACGGGCGATGAAGCCGCACCCATACCATTTTCTCTTGCCCCTCCAACATGCTCTCTTGCCCCCCCAAATGGGACGTGTTACATCCGCCCCTGCTGTACTCGCACGGCACGCGTTTTGTTCTCGTATAAATGCAGCCAAATGAAGGGAGAAGCGTGACAACTACAGAGCTACCTTGGGGCCTTATAATAGTCAAAGCAAAACATGTTGTTTGTAGTGTGGAACAAACACAACTCGTGTTTCACGGGATAAGAGCCAGATCTTTCAACTGAGATTTTTGTCTGCGTGTAGTTTCTTTTCTTTACACTTGAATCAGAATAAGAATCTAGTTTATTTGTCACACGCAGGTGTAGCCTACAGCCGTGGGTGAAACTGTTAGAATTTTTTGCGAGTGCTCTGTTGTTTTGAAGTATTCCGTTTGGAGAGAGAGGACACAGCGGCATTTATATGCCGGAAAGATTTCCTTTTTAAAGCAGGGGAAAAAAAGACATGTACTGGTGTCTATGCTTAATGGAGATATGGCCATGCAAATGCTAAAACCACTGCAAGGCTGTGACGCTTTGTGGTCAGAACAACATATGGAATGAATTCTGTACTGGCCATGTATGAAATGTTTCTTCATGTACAGGGTTTGACGAGGTCAGATCAACATATGTTGATCAGCTCCATATATGTCTTGAAGGTAGGGTTTGACCCATGGGCCCAGGACAGGTAGGGTTATCTTTTGGGCCTGGTGACAACTCTTGTTTTCACCAGCTGTAGACAGCTCGCCCTGACACTGGCTGTACTAATAACCTTGGAAACAGTTTAGCGTGTGAATGGACAGGAATCAGTCAAAAAGGAGACATTGAAGAGTAAGGGTGGATGGGAAGGTGGGAGAGTTGCTGACCAGTATGGATGATATCAGACAACTCCATGTATGGTCATATGGGCTTAATATAGACAACTTTAGGCTTCATCATCCCTAGTGATGTCACATGATGTCGCAAGGCATGACTGTACAGTATGTGGCGTGGGGTGATGAACGGACAGAAGTCCCGACTTCCGTCAGTGGCTTTGGGGCACCGTGAATCCAGGCTCTCGATCATCTCGCAGCGCGGATGAGAGCCTGGAGATTGAGGCTAGGTCAATACAGGACACACACGTGTCCACACATCATATGTGACACTGCCATCCCAGACTCAGAGAAAAAACCTACACACACTGTCAAGCCCGATAAAGACACAATGGTTTCTAGAGTAGAACGATGTGATACTTGCAGACAATCAGACACTTTTCTTTTACTTGCCCAAAAGGCGGAGCTCCTCAGATCCTCATTCTTCGCCGCGGCCAAAAAAGTATCAAGCATTTCCATCTCAAACGCACATCAGATGGAATCTGGATGTCTTTATGTCTGGCCGAGCGAACCCCCTATCCTTTTCTCTTTTTTTCACCCCTCCTCGTATTCTCTTTGTATCTCACTTCCTCTCGCTCCCATTCCCTTAGATTTAAGAAATATTATGGCCAGACAGTCAGTCGGTGCATGTCGGATTTTAAAGACTAATGGTGCGCTTACTGCGCTGTTACTTTAACGAACAGGCCTTTTTTGTTATATTTGATGTTTCTTTTTTTTTGTTACAGAGGCCTAAAGCTTTTTTTCTGATCATTTTCTCTGCACCCCCCACTTCCTCGTCTCCCGTACGTTCTGGCACTCATAGAGCAAACTATAAATCTGGGTTGGTTAATAAATAATGTGGCTGGATTTTTGCATAAAGAACCCATCCATCCAGCGGTGGGGTCAGTAGTTTACGTGGTTCCCCACACTGTGGCCCAGTAATGGGCTCAAGGGGGTATTGCAAGTGGTCCTCCCCCAAATAATCTCATTCTATGTATTTGTTCAATCTGGGGACGCCTGTGGCTAAGGAGGGGGTAGAGCAGGTCGACCATGATCGACCGTGGGCCGGCGGTTCGAATCCCAGCCTGTCTACATGTTGAAGTGTCCTTGGGAAAGACATGGAACCCCAAATAGACCTTGCACTAAGCCCCGCCCTAGACCTTGCAGTAAGCCCCGCCCTCTCCCCAGCAGGAGGCCCATTGGTCGTGGCTGGTGGTAAATTAGTCCCGACTGTTACTATCGGTCGGCCAACCCGGCGACCGTTTTGCGGTTGCGACAGGTATCCTATCAGCGTTAGCGTTCGGTTTAGGCATAGGTTTTACTGGGATTATGTGCTATATACTGTAAGTGCAACATTTACCTATTACCAACATTTATAAATCTTTATTTGTATAGCACCTTTCATGACATAAAATGCAGCTGTAAGTGCCTATTACCAACATTTATCTATTTTTGAGTTTCTGAACTCTATAGTTCACCATCAGATCTTTTTTTGTTATACAGTATGCAAAATGTGAAAATTCAGTTATTATTGTGCTGCTCACATTTACATGCACGCATGTTTATTTGGTGACTCTCGATAAGCATATAATCCAGTTATGAGTCATTATTTCTCACTGAATTATTGCACCATAGGAGATTAGACTGTTATCAGTGTGATAAGAGTCTTAAGCATGTACACACACACACACACACACACACACACACACACACACACACACACACACACACACAACACACACACACACACACACACACACACACACGCACATGCACACACACCCCTTCACAGTAGGCCTACATACATTTATTCCAAATAACAAATTGGCCGCGCCACAAGCAAAAAAAGGAAATAAAACTCACCCTAGTCTGTCCTGTGAGTAGTGTTAAGTACAAAATAGATTATTATTAGCTCAAATAAATGCCAAACTTATTGGGGCTGAGCCTAACACGGCCGCAAAGCGGCCGTAAAGCACAAATCAAATGCAAGCTAGACGTTTTATCACGTCGTAAACAACCGACGCAAATGATGCTCCTCTGCTTCGCCGATCTCTTCCCCATGCATCACTCGCCCCTGTCGTTTTCCCTCCATCTTTCTTTCTTTCTTTCTTTCTTTCTTTCTTTCTTGCTTTCTTGCTTTCTTGCTTTCTTTCTTTCTTTCTTTCTTTCTTTCTTTCTTTCTTTCTTGCTTTTCTTGCTTTCTTTCTTGCTTTCTTTTTTTTGCTTGTTGTGGATGCATTGAGCTATATACTGTACTAGTGAGTGAGTGAGTACTATTGAGTGAGTGAGTGAGTGAGTGAGTATAGTGAGTGAGTGAGTACTAGCAAGTGAGTGGCTACTAGTGAGTGTTGGAGTATAGTGAGTGAGTGAGTACTAGTGAGTGAGTGAGTGAATGAGTGAGTGAGTACTTGTGAATGAGTACTAGTGAGTGAGTGAGTCACTACTAGTGAGTGAGTAGTAGTGAGTGAATGAGCGAGTGAGTACTAGTGACTGACTGACTGACTGACTGACTGACTACTAGTAGTGAGTGAGTTTGTATATTACTTTACTGTAATGTGTTTACAGGGAAGTAAAAATCAGCAGTATGTGACAGACATTGTGAACTGGTAGATTTGTTCCTCTCTCTCTCCCCCTCCCTCCCTTCCTGAGTCATCAGACAGGCGTTGTCATGCTCGCTCGCTCTGCCGTCCCGTCGCTTCATCTGGTTTTTAAGTTATTGCTCCCGTTTTTTAATAAGCCCCATGGATCGTTGGAGGGGAAGGGGAGGGGGGGGAGCGACGCGGTCCCCCGGCCGTTGATTATATCGAGAGGCCGTTGTTTTATATCCTCCCGAACGTCAGATTTCTGCTATTTACATCCCTCAACTCGGCACGCAGGCAAATGGTTATTGATTCTGCCAATGATGAATGGCAGCGAGCTGCATGGAATATAGAGGAAAAAAAGAAAGACGAAAAGCTAGACAAAGCACTGTGTGTGTGTGTGTGTGTAGGCGCGCGTGCGTGCGTGTGTGTGTGGTTATCAAAGTGAGGTCGGGGGGATCACAAGGGGTCCCCTGCACCAATGTGAGTAAATATAGAGCATCTAATAGCAATTGTTGTAATTATATACTGTACAGTAGCACCTTTGAAGATGGAGTGCTGTGATTTTTGTATTTTTTACAATTGTGTACATGTTTTAGAGGTAACAGCACTTAATTATGCGTTGTCTTTATTATGTATGTCCACCTTGGTTCCATTTATAGCCTCCCAGGAATTAAAAAAAAGTCTTAAAAGATCATTAACATGGTAAAACACAACTTGATGATGTCATCAATATTGTCATCAATATTATCCATGTATCATATTGTCAGCCATGCATGTATCGCGATATGTATCATATAGTGGCGACAAAATGTAGCGTTGCACCCCTACCCCGGAGCCACCGCTGCCCCACAGACAGACAGACAGACAGACAGACAGACAGACAGACAGACAGACAGACCCCGAGGGGAGGGGGAGAGGGGGGGGGGGGCAGGAGGACGCTGGCAGCATAGCAGTATATGGCGTGTCATGTGAGAGATGAGTGACATTTGGGTTTCGTGCGCGCGGTGCGGGTGGAAGGTGGCAGGTCCCTGGATGCCAGCCAGCTGTCTGGCTGCAGATAGAGAGAGAGAGAGAGAGAGAGAGAGAGAGAGAGAGAGAGAGAGAGAGAGAGAGAGGCAGCAGGGGTGGATGTAACATTTCCCAATTGGTGGCGGGGGCTGGGAAATGGTATGGGGGCGGCTTCATCGCCCGTGGCGCGAAGCGACACGGGCATACCATTGTTGGTTAAAGGACTTTTATTAGGCAATTAAGCATCAATAATAACACAGTTGTTGTTGAAGTTGCAACAGACACACAGCATGCATAAAGCTAAAGGTCTGACTCAGAGAGTTTTCTGTTTTCAATGATGAAATGCTGTTGGTTTAGTGGTGACACAGCTGTAGTTAGTTAGTAGCAGTAGTAGTGTTTCCAATCAGTATAAATACAGGCACTTTCATTTCAAATATTTTGGGTTGTTTTGCATGCCATCGTGTTTGGTGGGGCAGACTGGGCATTTAGGGCGGCATTGCCCCCCCCCATGCCCATGCCTAGATCCGCCCCTGGAGAGAGAGAGAGAGAGGCAGGCAGTCACACTCGCGTGACGTTCATTTGGCTTTCGTTTGCTCATTACATTCAAGAGAAAATGATTTCCCCCTCCTTGTGAGCGTTCATTCATTACACCCCGGGGGGCGTATGCGTGTCCCCGTCTGTGTGTTGCACGGGCGCATGTACGCGCGTGCACGTGTGTTTCCATGATATATTTGCGTTATATGTGTGCTGTGCCTGCAAGCCACATACATGTGCATTTCTCGAGCACACGCACGCGTGTGTGTGTGTGTGGGCGCGCAGCCCAGAGGCGGATGTAACCTTTCCCAATTGGGGGGGGGGGGGGTGGAAGCCGCACCCATATCATTTTCAGATACAGGACTTTTATTAGGCAAGTAAAACATCAATAATAACATCAGTTGTTGAAATTACAACAGACACGCAGCATGCATAAAGCTAAAGGTCTGACTCAAGAGAGTTTTCTGTTTTCAATGATGAAATGCTGTTGGTTTAGTGGTGACACAACTGTAGTTAGTTAGTTGCAGTAGTCGTGTTTCACATCATTTGAAATATAAGCACTTTCATTTGAAATATCTTGGGTTGTTTTGCATGTTTGGTGGGGCAGACAGGGCATTTAGGGAGGCATTGCCCCCCCCCTGCCCATGCCTAGATCCGCCCCTGGCGCAGCCGCGCAGCCTTGTTTGTTTTCTCTTGCATCCTTGACATTGTGTGTCGTATCTCCTCACTGCAGTGGTTCCCAAAATAGGGGTA
>CM076988.1:13142717-13180217 GCA_039105355.1 Benthosema pterotum | reverse complement strand
GAAGTCATGCTGTCTGCAGATTGATGCCGCTGGTCATTAGAGCCACAGGGAGGATTAGGAAGGCTGTCTGCGGAGAGACTGAGGACAGCCTAATTAAACCAAATGAATGAGCATCCTGCCAGCCTTGTTTGTAGACTCACACGTGCACACGCGTGCATGCACGGGTTGCACACACACAAATAAACACACACACACGCGCATTCTTACGTCTTAAAAAGAACGGGCTGCCCAAAAATGTTGCCTGTCTCTGATATTTTCCCTTTTTCTCTCCATTCGTCTTTTTTTCTCCCCCGTTTCGGATTGTTCAGTTGCTTTCTGTCTGTTGATGTGAAACGTCTTTTTATTCCCCAAAATTACTCTCTCCACTAACAAAGCCCTGTGTCGAGCATATTTTTTTTCCTGGTTTATCGCCGGACTGAAAATATTGTGGATGAACAAGTAATTCCAACATGAACTTGTCTCCCTTGTCTCCTCCTCGACTGCTGGTGTGTAGAGATGGTTATTTAAGGCACACAATATTATAACTGTCACTTATTGTGTCGGCGGAGCGTGCTGTGTCCAGGGGCGGATGTAACCTTTCCCAATTGGGGGGCAGGAGACAATGGTATGGGTGCAGCTAACCCTCCCCATACCATGAAGCCGCCCCCATACCATTTTTGGTTACAGAACTTTTATTAGGCAAGTATAAGCATCAATAATAACATCAGTTGTTGTTGAAGTTGCAACAGACACGCAGCATGCATAAAGCTAAAGGTCTGACTCAGAGAGTTTTCTGTTTTCAATGATGAAATGCTGTTGGTTTAGTGGTGACACAGCTGTAGTTAGTTTATAGCAGTAGTAGTGTTTCAACTCATTTTAAATATAAGCACTTCAATTTATAATATCTTGGATTGATTACATGCCATCATGTTTGGTGGGGCAGTCAGGGCATTTAGGGGGGGCATTGCCCCCCATGTCCATGCCTAGATCCGCCCCTGGCTGTGTCATTTTATCACTGAACTGTACGTGTGTTGTCATGTAATGCGTATTGTCGGTCACTCATGTGAACTCACCCGCGTTCTAACACAGATCTTATCCGCATGGACAGACAAGCCAAATGAACAGATACTGTATACGCACCAGTCCTTCAAATGGGAATAAAAGACTATATAGATAACTTGATCTTACACTACGGTTGGTATTGTGGCAGTGTTTGAGGTTTCTATTTCTTTATAGCGACAGTTTAAGGGACGACTGGAAAAATAATTAAAAATGTCCACATACTCTTAGACTTCATTTCAAGCACTTCCAGTAATGCTACGCATGAGGCCAATGATCTCATTTTGAGGTGATATCTAATATTTCGGGTGGCCGTTTGATAACGGTCGCGACGTGCGCCACGATGTACGTAACAATTGCAAATTGATTTCGCCCCTCCTGGTTGTGAGAGTCAGTGGCGTTTCTAAGCAATTTGGAGCCCCAGGCAAGATTTTCCCTGGAGCCCCACCTTAAAGGGGGCTCCAGGGAAAATCTCCTGTGGCATCTGACAGGCACAGTAAAATGGCGCCCCCAAGGGATAAAAATATGAACAATCTTTAAACTAAAGAACATATTATGTGTTTTAAATGTCCTATTTTAGTTATAGAGGATAAGTTATAATGTATTTATCGATATGAAGCTCATTAGCCTGGGATCCTTTTAAAGCATGTCTGGTGGTCCCCCCCTTTGTGCCTGGTCTGCCAATTCTTCCTAATGGCAGAAACGCCCCTGGCGGGGGGTGGACTTTGTTTACATTGGGGAGGTATTTGGACGAACTTGCACATGCAGGCACCTGCTATGTTTGTGTAAATGGATTGTCGTGTTTAAAGTGACATTGAGAGAACCAGTACAGCCGACCCGGCCTTGTGCCTCGTCAATAGAGAAGGGTCACATTTGAAACCTTCAGTGGATTGTATTTGTTGTTGGATGTTTTTCTGAGCCTGGCTATAAGACCCAGGGCTCAGGTAAAGATATACCCTGGCATGCTTCGTCAGCAGCATTCGTGCAGCGTTATTATCCTTTATTTATTTATTTTACAAATCAAGTCAAAGTCTTATTTGAACGTATACCTACCTACCCTACGTATCGTGCCGCCGCCGTGCCTCCTCCTCCCCCGCTTCTATCAAATTCTCTCTCCCAAAGCCTCGGTGTTGGATTGAATCATATAAACTGGCCTGATCTGGCTTTTTGCCTCTGCCTCGGTGCTGCTCTGTAGTTCTGAACTGTGTTTGATTGCTGGTGGTTGAGGATTTTTTTTTTTAACTACAGAAGAAAAGGTGAAAAGTGCGTGTGTGCGTGCGTGTGTGCGAGACGGAGAGAGAGAGAGAGAGAGAGAGGGAGAGGGAGAGGGAGAGGGAGAGGGAGAGGGAGAGAGAGAGAGAGAGAGATGGGTGGAGATGATGAGTCTTGTCATGCTGGGTAAAAAGCCATCCTCTATTGTTGTTGCTCAGAACCTTCCCAGAGGCTTTAGAAGCCAGGTGTGTGGGCTGGGTGTCAGCCTAGGCCATGGGCTGTGTGTGTGTGTGTGTGTGTGTGCATGCGCGCGTGTGCGCGTGTGTGTGTGCACGCGCGCATGTGCGAGAGAGTGAGAGGAGGGATGTGGATAGATGAGTTTCTCTAGGAAGGAATTGCGGCTGAGAGCACAGGTGTTCAGCCTAGCTTCTGAGAGAAAGAGAGTGTGTGTGTGTGTGTGTGTGTGTGTGTGTGTGTGTGTGTGTGTGTGTGTGTGTGTGTGTGTGTGTGCTCTGCATATGCAAATGGGTGTACCATTGGTGCCATTGCATTATATCAGCAGTTAGAATCTATTCATGCTGTATTGTCTTTGATTAAAGGTAACATAGGCAACTTTACTTTCACTTGTGTATTTGTGCCGCTGTACCGCAATTAGTTAATGAAGTCATAGTAGTGTAGTAGTGTGGAGGGAGACGTCCACTCATTAAACTACAACGTTGTATAGTAGAATTTGAATGGTTTCATGATCAATAAATCGTCACTTATTAAATCAATTTATCCGACCGGCATGCACGTTACATAAGTCCTTGTTTGTTTAATTCAATTGGACACCGAAGAAAACGAAAGCAGAACTGAGAAAAAAAAAAAAACAGTCCTAGCCATAAACACTGTTTCTGTTTTTCTGTGTTTGAGTTTCAAAGGATAATAATTTATTATTGAAAATCCAGTTCAAACAAAGCAGAGCAAAGTAAATTCCCACAGCAGGTCATTAACAGAAACTCGCAGGCTCTCAAAAACATGAACAGCAGGATGAATACAATAGAACAGCCTTTATTGTGGCCATACAAAGATTAAACGTTATAGTCTTTGTATAACAAATGTCACAATCAGGCTTTTTTTAAAAAAAAATCATATTCCTTCTCCAGATACTTTTTGAGTGCATGCGTCTTTTAGTTGCAGTTGTTGTGTCCTTTTCCCAAACGTCCCAAACTCCCTATAGTCACGCACGGCTGATCTTTGAGCAACTTTTGCATACTCACTCGAGCACCGCAAGCTGCTGCCGAACATACAGTAAATAAAAATATATGCTGCTGCTATAACTCCTCTACAAAAATAGAGACGCATTGGATATTCAGCCACCAAAACTGTATAATATTGTTGTTGAATAGCTGAATAGCAGCAGAAGAAAAAAAAAACTCTTCATTTCGGTTGAGTTTAGAGCCGGAAACCGAATAGTCACAGAACCTACTGTTATACACCCACAAGCACAAGCACACGTGCGTGTGTGCGTGTGCGCGCGCACGCGCGCGCACACACACACACGCACACACACACACACACGCACTCAGAGTGGAGGTATAGTCCAACACTTGCCGGAGTTTAAGGAGCGGCACATTGTAATGTAGCCTGGTGTTATCAGTGGGTAGAAGAAGTGGTCTGGGAGAGGATTAAGTTGTAATTCAATTTGAAGGGATTTCATTCAGTCGGTTTGGGCTGGAAAAGCCCAACTTGATGGAATAAGCCAGAAGAGAGAGAGAGAAAGTGGGTTATGCAGCAGGGATATGTCTCTCTCTCTGTTTTGCATGCATAGGCTATACGCATGCAGCGCAGCTCAGCTCATGGAGGCATGCATGGAGAAATACAAAACGGAACTCTGCTTGCAAGATCATTGATCTGCCTTTGTTTCTATTTTTCACCATGCAGCTTTGTTCCTTTGTTTCTTTATTGATTATTTAAGGGGGAATTCCACCCATTTTCAACATTTTACAATGTACCTTCGAGGTGTTGGGTGGACATGATGAAAAAGTTCCCCCATTCTGTCTTTCCAAGAAATGGAGGTCTGAAGAAAACCACTAACATGGCGCAACATCTTGATGAAATCATCAAGATGTATTTTCACCATGTTAATGGATTTCTTTAGACGTTTCTTTTTTCGTCATGAGTCCGACCAAAAGGATTTGTTGACAGCATTAAAGTTCTGAACCGTCTGCAAGGCAAAGAAAGTGTCTGTCTGCAGGAAAACAGCTGCAGCATCAGTAGAGACAACTTGAAAAGTTGAAGCAGTTGAACCAGTGCGTTAACTTTAACTTTGGAACGTTAACCTTCACTGAGCGAGTGGGAAGGATAGAGCCTTGTGTATTCCTCCATGATTTCCCCTGGCCATCAAACTAAAGGGGAATTCCACCCGTTTTCAAATTTGTATGTCGACTCAACATCTCTAAGTTATGCTAATGACGTAATAGTAAAATGTTGAAAATGGGTGGAATTCCCCTTTAAGTAATTTGATGAATTCCATACATTTCTTCAGGTACTTCATTTGGTAAAATCGGGTGGAAACCTCACATCCAAAAATGTTACCTTTCAGGGGGGAGAAAAAAAAAGTAGAAATAGATGAAAACTCAACACGTTTGGAGCTTGTGGAATGAACTTTTGATCCCCCTGTGTGACGCTGCAGTAATGATCAAGCAGGGGTTGGGTGTTCATTTATGAAAATCACAGAGAGTTTAAATATGCATATAAGAGGTTTCTGCCCGACAGCAATGATAATATGCATGATTTATTCAAACCCGTAGAACAAAGCATCACCATCCGCATATACTGTATATATACTGTATATAACTGGATAGCTAATTCTAGAGTACAGTATATGGGTGGCATCATGGGCGGATGTAACATTTCCCAATTGGAGGTGGGGCAGGAAAAAATGGCATGGGGGCGGCTTCATCGCTGCGCCCATACCATTTTCAGTTATACAGCACTTTTATTAGGCAAGGAAAGCATCAATAATAACATCAGTTGTTGTTGAAGTTGCAACAGACACGCAGCATGCATAAAGCTAAAGGTCTGACTCAGAGAGTTTTCTGTTTTGAGACTTAAATTGTGATGGACCAATTGGAGACCAATATTCAAAGTGAGACTTAAATTGTGATGGACCAATTGGAGACCAATATTCAAAGTGAGACTTAAATTGTGATGGACCAATTGGAGGCCAATATTCAAAGTGAGACTTAAATTGTGATGGACCAATTGGAGGCCAATATTCAAAGTGAGACTTAAATTGTGATGGACCAATTGGAGGCCAATATTCAAAGTGAGACTTAAATTGTGATGGACCAATTGGAGGCCAATATTCAAAGTGAGACTTAAATTGTGATGGACCAATTGGAGGCCAATATTCAAAGTGAGACTTAAATTGTGATGGACCAATTGGAGGCCAATATTCAACCAAGTGAGACTTTTTTTGCTGTGACTTTGGAATCTGTTTGGATCTGCCTCACTACCTCAACACAGAGGCCATAGAACCAACATATTGTTATCATTCCTATTAGGCACTACAGAGTCATCTATGTGTGTGTTCAGTATGAGTATTATCAGTGAATCATCGTCATCATCATCATCATCATCATGGTCTCCCGTCCATAACACTCATCACCATAGTGACCGAAACGAGCTGCCTGTCTATGTACTGCCGAGGCCATTGTATCACTGTCTGTCTGTCTGTCTGTCTGTCTGTCTGTCTGTCTGTCTGTCTGTCTGTCTGTCTGTCTGTCTGTCTGTCTGTCTGTCTGATTTCTGCCCTCCTCCGTTTCTCTTATTCTCTCTCTCTCTCTCTCTCTCTCTCTCTCTCTCTCTCTCTCTCTCTCTCTCTCTCTCTCTCTCCCTCTCTCTCTCTCTCTCTCTCTCTCTCTCGGTCTCTCACCCCCTGCTTCATCTGCCTCGCTCGCTCTCTATCTCAATCTAATTCTCTTTCATTTACTGAATCACCCGCAACCCCTGCTACCCCACCACCCACCCACCCCGCCCTCCTTCTCTACTTTCCATCTGTCTCTCCTGCATTCATCTCCACACTCATCTCTCTCTCTCTCTCTCTCTCTCTCTCTCTCTCTCTCTCTCTCTCTCTCTCTCTCTCTCTCTCTCTCTCTCTCTCTCTCTCTCTCTCTCTCTGTGTGTGTGAGCTTGTGTTAAATAAATGAGGTGGGCCAATAGGCTGGGCCGGCCGTGCTTTGTTGGAGCAGTGACACCACTGTACAGATAGTGGGGCCTATTGTCCCCGCTGGCAAGAGTCTCCCATACATACAGTATTACACATCCACACATGCAGCACAGCAACGCACGCACCTAGACACTATGACACGTGCGCTGACTGACTATACAGCAAAAAAAGAAATCACTTGCAAGCGTGCACACGCACACGCGCGCACAAGCAGGCGCACATCCGCAAAAAAAATAAATGAGCAGAGATTTCACAACTCTTGTTGCATAGTATATGCACACACTCACACTTCACAGCAGGGGCGGATGTAACATTTCCCAATGGAGAGGGGGGGGGGGGGGGCAGAAGAAAATGTTATGGGGGCGGCTTCATCGCCCCCATACCAGCCGCCCCCATACCATTTTCAGCAGTGTTTCAGAATACTTTTAAATATAAGCACTGAAATATCTTGGGTTGTTGTTTTGCATGCCATCATGTTTGGTGGGGCAGACTGTTGGGCATTTTAGAGGGGCATTGCCCCCCCATGCCTATGCCTATAGATCCGCCCCTGTTTCACAGTTGTCAAGTAGACGTGCCCTCGCTGCCACCCCGCACATCAAGAGAAAAGAGAAAAGGAAACTGCTCAGCATGATGGGGGGGGGGGGGGGGGTATGGGGGGGTGATAGCTTCATGTAATCAGGATGAATTGTACAAGATCGAACAAAGAACTGAGATAGAACTGCGGAGAGAGTAGTATAGTGTCATCTCATCCGCCATAGTGTCAGAGCTCTGGGTTGTGTGTGTGTGTGTGTGTGTGTGTGTGTGTGTGTGTGTGTGTGTGTGTGTGTGTGTGTGTGTGTGTGTGTGTGTGTGTGTGTGTGTGTGTGTGTGTGTGTGTGTGTGTGTGTGTGTGCATGTGTGCGTGTGTGTTTGTGAGTGTGAGAGAGAAGGAAGAGACGGTTGATGTGACAAGAATGGAGAGAAACATAGAAGAGAGAGACAGACTGACTGACAGAGAGACAGACAGATACAGCTATGGGCGCAACATAAAAGCAACAGTCAGTGAGAGAGAGGGAGAGGAGAGGAGAGGAGAGGAGAGGAGAGGAGAGGAGAGGAGAGGAGAGGAGAGGAGAGGAGAGGAGAGGAGAGGAGAGGAGAGGAGAGGAGAGGAGAGGAGAGGAGAGGAAGGACACTTGACAGATACTCGGAGCGTGTTTTATAGAGCTGAGCAGTCCCGTCCCTTCACTGACGTCGCCCCTCGCCCCAGAAATGATTTCCCCGTTCATATTCCTAAGGCAAACGGATTGTGTGCACATCTTACGCCTATATTCAGGCCAGGTGCTGGGCATCAAGGCATCAAACTTTAGAAAACGGAAGGAACGCCCGCACACTGTTTTTATGCTCCAGAAAACACACTTTTATTTAATTCAGGCAACAACGCACTGCAACGTTTCGACCCTAAGATCTTCGTCAGGCATATTTGCCTGAGATCTGAAGAAGACCATAGGGTCCAAAATTATTTACAGTATATAAGGATATTTTTTTTACACCACAGACACAAAGTCAACTCGGGTTGTGACAAAACAACGAACACAATGTTTTGGGCCAATCAAACAATTTGTAAGAAGTAAAAAGTGTTGTATCCTGCCTTTTTCCCCCTCTAAACATTTGATCGGTCAAAAATACTGTGTTTGTTGTCCACAACGTAATTGTACTGTATATATAATAATTCTATATACAGTACAGACAGATGAGTGAGAAAATAAACAAAGCAATCACTTGTCCTTCACACTGACTATGTTGTCAAATTCCACTATACTTGTGCGCACACAGCAACACACACACACACACACACACACACACACACACACACACACACACACACACACACACACACACACACACACACACACACACACACACACACACACACACACTTGCACTCATATCTCAATAACGCGTTATTGCCTGCACACATCCTCCAAAAAAAATTGCAGGAATCAAACTGGATCTGATTTATAAAATCACCCGCTGTCGCAGCCACTCCAATTTCTCAATAGGTGTGCAAGATGTCACAGAGAAGCAGGGGCGGATCTGGGCATGGAGGGGGGGGCAATGCCCCCCTAAATACCCATTCTGCCCCCCCAAACATGATGCCTTGCAAAACAACCCAAGATATTTCAAATTAAAGTGCTTATATTTAAAATGATTTGAAACACTACTGCTACTAACTACAATTTTTGCACCACTAAACCAACAGAATTTCATCATTGAAAACAGAAAACTCTGAGTCAGACCTTTAGCTTTATGCATGCTGCGTGTCTGTAATGTCTATATAAATAAAAGTCCTGTAACTGAAAATGGTATGGGTGCGACTTCATCACCCGTGGCGCGAAACGTCACGGGCGATGAAGCCGCACCCATACCATTTTCTCTTGCCCTTCCAGCATGTTCTCTTGCCCCCCCCAAATGGGCATGTTACATCCGCTCCTGCAGAGAAGAAGCAATGTGCTCGCTCAAATATGGCATTTTCATCATCATTTCACTCACACACACACACACACACACACACACACACACACACACACACACACACACACACAACACACACACACACACACACACACACACACACACACACACACACACACACACACACACACACACACACACACACACACGCGGGAGTGTTGTATTATAATGATAGTATGTAGTGATACTGACAGGAGCCAGATGGTGGTAAGGTGGTGGAGTGTGTGTGTGTGTGTGTGTGTGTGTGTGGGGGGGGGGGGGTGTAAGAGCCATAGGGGCATTTGGAGAGAATAAGTTCAGCTGAGTGGAAATAGGTCGGGCTAATTACATGCAATGTTTGGATTCGCATGCACGTGCACACGCACCCACACATACTTGGTATTGGAACCTGGCACCTCCAGGTGTAGTGACGTTGTTTGTTTGATTCAACTGCATAATGCGATTGCTTACATAACGTTTGTGTGTGTATAATGAATGTGTATCGTTCTTGCTGTTTATAAGTTTGCCTATAGTTGCTGTACTGCAACTGGCAACTTGCTTTGCTTGCATTGATGTGAGGAGTTTATAGCTGTCTTGTATGGTGTAACCTCAGAGTAAATAATTATAGAGAGAGCACCCTGAGGAAATCTTGAGGCGAAATGGACATAGTGGCCAAAGTTGAGAATGCAGTTTGAGAGCATGGGGCCAGTAACATGAACGCGGAATAGGCTCCGCCCCCTCCATAGCTCTCCGCTCTGACGCACGCACACGCACGCGCGCCGATCGTGCATGAGGTCGCCCGCGTTCATGTTCTCGGCCCCATTTTCCCAGAATGCACTCTGTTTTCCCCCGGAAATAGGGGAAAAAATAGGAGTGAAATCGCCTCATGGGCTGAGTGAGCAACTCAATGCAAGTGGATGAGAGGGGATCTCGGGTGCCCTCTCTATTTAATATATACTCTAAGGGTGTAACCCACTCCCATACCACTACCACACGCACGCGCACGCACTCACGCACGCGTGCGCGCGCACATGCACACACACTTGCAGAAAACACACGGAAAACATTGTATCTTCATATGTCAAAACGTTTTTGTCTCCGGAAATGAATACCTTGTTACAAAAACTGCTTACAGTATTACCAAGCGCTTGTTGCCCATATCGACATTGGATATTACTGGTAGTAAACTTACTTTATTTCGGTACAACATAGAAAAAAGAAATACACTTACTAAGTAACTAAGAAAGTAAGAAGTATACATGCAATTTATATACAGTAGATGCATCGTCGTACCAACCCACTAATTTAGTGGCGCCGAAATAGCATACTCTGAAGCTTTTGAATGCTTACCCCTTCTTGACATATCTCAATTTATTAAAGTAAAGCTTAGTGTTCCTTTGGAACAAAGACTTTCTTTCTTCCATAGTTTTCCGAAAAGCAACCGTACTGGTGGAAGTACATGCAAGGTTTTCCCAGCCAACCACAACAATGCCAGTGATTGAGCGGCCATGCCCTTGACGGAAACCAAGAATGTAGGTCGCTCGCGTCGGAGGGAAAACGATGGGAAAATGATAGAGTCCTCTCCTGCGTGCGTGTGTGTGTGTGCGTTTGTGTACGCCTCCTCACCACACTGTCCATGAGAGGGGTGCACCCTCCCCCACCCACTCACTCACTATACTCGTCACCAGGGTCTGTCTGAGGTCCATCCTCGTGCGGTTTGCAGTTAAATTAACACCCTCAAATTGCTCCGCCCGCACAGGATTGACCCTTAAATCGACGGGGGCGAAGTCTCTCTGCAGTGACCTGCGTGACCGACGCGTCGTCCCAACACACCCCTCGGTTCCTCTTTTATTCCCTCAACACCTCCGCTCTCAGTCCGTGGGCACTGCATCCGCCCCGCTGTCATCTCCACCCTTTCTTTTTTCCTCCGTTTGAACCTGCAGCGTTTCACTGCCTATATTCTGTTTCTTCTGCCTGACGTTTGCATGCTCTTCTCATATTTGTGTCGATATACCTGCCTCTCTTCTTTTTTCTCTTGTCCTTACATCTCTCCATCTTACGCGTCTACTGTATATTCCCCATGCGTTGAAGCTGTTTGAACTCGCACACCAGGGGCGGATGTAACATTTCCCAATTGGTGGGGGCAGGAGAAAATAGTATGGGTGCTACTTCATTGATGAAGTCGCACCCATACCATTTTCAGTTACAGGACTTTTATTAGACAATTAAGCATCAGTGAGTGTGTGTGTGCAACAGTTGAAGTTGCAACAGACACGCAACATGCATAAAGCTAAAGGTCTGACTCAGAGAGTTTTCGGTTTTCAATGATGAAATGCTGTTGGTTTAGTGGTGAGACAACTGTAGTTGGTTAGTAGCAGTAGTAGTGTACTTTAATTTGAAATATCTTGGGTTGTTTTGCATGCCATCATATTTGGTGGGGCCGTCTGGGCATTTAGGGGGGCATTGCCCCGCCATGCCCATGCCTAGATCCGCCCCTGGTCGGAACCTGAACATGTTGTAAAAACCAAACTCTCTCCCTCTCTGTCCTGTCCTCCCTGCAGTCTGCCCCGGCACAGAGAACAAGCTGAGCACGCTGTCGGACCTGGACCAGCAGTACCGCACCCTGAAGAAACGTTACGAGAACTGTGAGGTGGTCATGGGCAACCTGGAGATCACCAGCATCGACCGCAACCGCAACCTGTCCTTCCTCAAGGTAGGAACCAAACGACAACCAGCACACCCACAACCATAAGCCACGGACAATGGTTGATTCCCACTTCCGGCTAACAGGGTGTTCTTCTTGCTTGTATTCTGTTGTCAATTGGGAGAGATAGTACATGGATCTGAATTCCCAGTAGTCCAAATATGCGTGGAAATCTATTATCAGCACTGCTGGTTGGCCGCCTTGTTTTAAACTCTGTGTCCACGCTGCGAAGTGCTCGCGGTTATGTTGATGGTGAGGGTTAGAAAGATGGTTAGTATTTTTGGATCAATGGAACAACGGCATGGTACCCTCCAGGAGGATTTTTAAATCCACCATTTTTAAAGCTAAGAGGTATGAGAAAAAAGTATCGAGTCAGAGCGGACAGGAGGCAGGTTAGGTTTGCTTATGCCACCAGTGATCACCTACTATTAGTGAGCAATAAGGAGTTAAACTTAAAGGGATATTTCACTTTAAAAAAAAATAATAATTTTATTGTCTACTCATGGTCATGTAAACACAGACAGGCAGTTTACAAGTTGCTTGATTCAGTATTTAGATATTTGATGTTCATTTCAGCTGGACCGTATGACTTAAAACTCCATTTTAACCATGATCTGATTACATTATAAGTGAAATATCCCTTTAATACATCAGTTCTGTCACAGGTTCAAATCCCGCAGTGTCTCGAGTACACCTCACTTATTTATTTAGTACATCTCTCTTCTTATTTATTTTGGAAGACAAAACTTTGACATGCCAGGCAAACGACGTAGGCGTTTTGCCAAGCATGTTTTTTCCCCCGCATTTCCACAACATCTCCCTGCAGTTTAGGGACTCCATCCATATCCTCTCATCCCATTTGCGCAGTTTTTGGGTTATTGCAGCGAGCAAATTGGAAACACCTGCTGCTGATCAATTAACCCTGGCACCGCTCCTGGTGATTCACCCCCCCCAGGTGCAGGTGCGATCTTAATTTGAGCGCCAAAAATGCTAATAAACTTTTATACATTCTGGGAAAATCTGCTTCCTGGCTACCTCCCCGGCGGAGGCAAATGGTCAGGCACGTGCACACATAGACGGGGAAAGGGGACTTCTGCCCCTGCCCCTTTTTTACACATCTGTAAATGGAAACAAAACCAACTGTCCTCTCCAGACCATGATTGCAGCATTTACTATGGTGAAAGAAATGCAAATGTGTCCCCTTACCTTTCCATGCCATAGACACGCACACTTATTTACTCAAGCAACGTTTCGGTCCTCCGACCTCCTCAGGCATAATTCAAATACAGGCGGACAGATACAAAATATAATTCCTGAGGAATACACAACCAAGCAACCATATATACAAACAGGTAGCAGTTGTAATAATCCACACAGTCATAACTTTTAAAGTTACAGAGACATTGTGGTACAAGGAAAACAATAGGTATATATAAATATCTCTCCTTCCCATACACGTTTACTGAATTATCGCCTATGCAGTGCTAAATGTACAGTAGCCAACACAGCACCTGCCGCATGTCCAGTAGCCGAGTGCAGGGTGGCGCCGGAAAAAAACAGTGAATTTACAAGCGCTGAGAGCTTGTAGGTCGACTATTTCCTTCTGCACACTTGGAATTTCAATCCTGAGTGCAAAATAGAGCGCTGCAGCTTGTAGATCTGCTAGTCCGAAAGTGCGCTCATATGGAATCTCAGCCCTATGCCATTGCATCACTCGCTGCACCAAAGTCTGTGCCAATGGTCCCTTGTTTATGTGCGATCTGAGATGTTGCTGGTGGTCAATGCACCGAGGATACGGACAGACAAGCAGCTTAGTTAGTTTGTTTCATTTTACGTATACCAGACCACACTCGAGGACAACGTGAGCAGGATGTAAATGCGCTATGACTCAATCTCTATCTAGCACGCACACGCAGGCGCGCGCATGCACACACACACACACACACACACGCACACGCACACGCACACACACACACACACACACAAAGCTCCAACTTCCTTGTGATTCACAGAGAGAGAGAGAGCTGGCTCGCCTTGTTTCTCAACTTGAAAAGACTTGAATGAAAGGATGTGGCCTACTTTGTGACCCGTACGCTGAGGTAGCACATAAAAGGGCTGTGAGTGTCAGAGTAGCTTCTAGCGGTCTGTGACGCTCTGCTCCGCTCCGTTAACGTCAGTGAGTAAACTGTGTTGATTGTAGAAGTTTAGCGCTTCGAGCGAGCAAGAGATAAAGCCATTTGGGCGCTATGGGCTCCTGAGCCAGCCTGAACGCATACCACGGGTTCGAATCCCAATCCCGACGGACTCTGGTGTTTGACTTTCCCAACATCTACTTTCAAATTATCACTAAAGGCAGGAAAAAGCCCTAAAACATGTTATTTTGCATGTTACTGCATCATCCCAAGAAGACAGTTTATTCCTGTATTGGGAGAGAGAATGCGTTGGATAACCATATGTTAAAGTGCAAATAATAACATATGTTTGTTTGTTTTTTTTTAAATTTGTATTAATTTTCGACAGATTATTTAATATTTGAGACATTAGACTCCTCCCAAAGAAAATCCTGGCTATAGAGGCGGGAGCCCAATGTTGATCCCCGGGGGACTCCGGCACACACAGGACACACAAGTATATTTATTTACACACTTCTAGCCATGATTAATCTGGATTTTAGCGCAGCCAGACATAATAATGTACAGCAGTGGTTTTCAGAGGGTGGTCCTGCAGGGGTCCTTAGGCTATACTTCAAAAGGAGTTCCATATGCACCCTTTGCAAGGGTCCATGTGTTGTACATGTCAGAGTTATGGGTTATACTGTAGGTCCTTGAAATAAAAACTAAAAAACTTCGAGAGCCACTGATGTTACAGTATATATGGCTTACATTTTGAACATTGCTAGTGGTGATTCTTCTGTGAGAGTGGTTTCTGGCTCCCCGCTGCGATGCTGTGCATGGGAAACTTCTTAGCACCGTGGAATATATACACTGTGATTAGGCTACGGTATAACATGCTGCACGTGTCTGTCTGTGAGCAGCCACTATAGTGTTATTGCTGGGCAGATGAATGGCGGTGGTAGTGCACACACACACACACACACACACACACACACACACACACACACACGCACACACACACACACACACACACACACACACACACACACACACACACACACACACACAACACACACAACACACACACACACACACACACAATGAATGAACATTAAAGCACCACCACAAGCCTATTCCCACAGGGGCGCGTGCACGCGTGCGTGTGCACGTGTGCATGTACTGTATGTGTACAGAAATAGGCATGATCATTGCTGTTGAGCAGAAACCTTGTACCTCCATTATTTCAACTTTTTAATGTGTTTTCGTGAATTAATTTACAATGCACCATGAATGCGCTACTTTGTCATTCAACAATGTCGTGCAAAGTGCGTAAAGAAAGACAGACCCGTCCACAAGCTTGTCGGGTTGATTATTTTCTCTAATTTACAACCCTTTTTAAATCATTTAAAAAAAGGGAGCTGTGTGACATACACGGCTTCCACACGACATGCAGCGACAAATACCGCATTGTGTATACATCAATCCCTGAGATTGTGTGTGTGTGTGTGTGTGTGTGTGTGTGTGTGTGTGTGTGTGTGTGTGTGTGTGTGTGTGTGTGTGTGTGTGTGTGTGTGTGCGTGCGTGCGTGTGTGTGTGTGTGTGTCTTTTATAGCCCCGCTTGCCACCGGCGACCCCTTCCTTCCCCATCATTCCCCCTCCCGCTGCGTAATGAAGTGAGGTGTGCTCTAATTACCGTGCCAGCGCTCCCAAATGAACACCATAAACAGTCCCATCAGGGCCGGGCGTCATTAGCGCAACAATTAGGCATCTGGGATGGGTGGTGGGATGGGGTGTGTGTTGGGGGCGGGGTGCTGGGAGGTATTGCTGTTGCCATAGAGACGCCATCATCTCATCACTCCCCCCTGAGGGATGGGATGGACAGAGGACGGACAGGACGGACAGATATTTATTTTAAAGATGGAGTGCCATGATTTTTTTTCCCACCCTAAAACATGATCATCAGGCATTATTGTAATATGAAAAAAAACAGCGTACAGTATATGTTAAAATGACGGTTTTATGTGGGCAGGCTCACCAGCTCATTGGGTTTGCCTTGTGGGTGGTGATGGGTGGAGATTTACCTAAACTGAAGCCACATCCACAGCTGTAGTCGTATAATAAAGGGGGAGGAGTTAGGGGAGGGACTGATGATGTGATGTCACTATATTACAGTTTTGTTTTTGTTTTTTCATTGATATGTTTGACTGGAAAGGTTCAGCCCTCAGGAAGAAACCCTAAATACAAAGTGAAGACATAATTGCACATAAAAACTACACCAATGACAGCCTTCCATCGTCATTTCCAGTCATCCCGGTTCTCCATACATCCGGCCAACTTGCTGGTGTCCTGTGTTGTATCTGTAATTCACAATTCACCACCAAATTGTGATACATTATAGAACCAAAGATCCTTCATCTCCACTCCTGCATCTTTCTTGAGCACATCCACATGTGGGACATCCTCGCGACCGGCGGCGTTTTGCTGGCTGGCAGCCTTTGATGTCTTTGGCAGTGTCCTGCAAGTCCTGCAAATTTACAAAGCTTTAAATGGTCTTGCACCTTCCCAGGCCCGGATGTAACATTTCCCAATTCGGGGGGAAGCTTCATCCCCCTTCATTCTTTAGTTCTGGACAGGATTTATTATCTTGTAGCCTACAGGGCTTATATTAGTCAAGTAAGCGTCAATAATAACATCAGTTGTTGTTGAAGTTGCAACAGACACGCGGCATGCATAAAGCTATAAAGGTCTGACTCAGAGAGTTTTCTGTTTTCAATGATGAAATGGTGTTGGTTTCGTTTTGTCTGTGCAGTATGAAACAGACTAAAGTTATAACCAGTGCTAATGTCATTGCCAAATATCTTTTTATTCACAATTTTGACGTTGAATTAGGGGGTCATTTACCCCCGGACACCCGTCGTGGCGCCGGGACTGATCACACACACACACACACACACACACACACACACACACACACACACACACACACACACACACACACACACACACACACACACACACACACACACACACACACACACACCACACACCACTCTCAACTCAATTGATTTACTTTCTAATTTTTCTTTTTGCTAAGATCCTCACCAGTGCTTGGTGAGGATCATAGAACAGGAAACTGAGCTTTAATAATGCATTGTCAGTTTTTAAGGGACATTGATTTTCTTTTTATAGAGAACATTACTTTTTTGGTCTTTGTAAAAAGCTCTTTGTAGTACCAATGTTGCTATTTTGGCCCACTGCTGTATAATGTGGGCCAAACTAAGAGAGTGTGTGTGTGTGTGTGTGTGTGTGTGTGTGTGTGTGTGTGTGTGTGTGTGTGTGTGTGTGTGTGTGTGTGTGTGTGTGTGTGTGTGTGTGTGTGTGTGTGTGTGTGTGTGTGTGTGTGTGTGAAGATATTATGTGTTTTAAATGCTCAATTATTAGAGGATATTATTAGAGGATAAGTATAATGTATTTATCCATATGAGGCTTATCCTTTTAAAGCATATCTCGTGGTCACCCCGGTGCCTCCCGTCCCCTCCCCTCAGGCGCCCTAGGCAACTGCCTAGTCTGCCTGATGCCAAAAACGCCCCTGCATGGCCGAGGAGGCTAGGGAATGGAAGGACAGCCAGGTAGCACCAGAAGGGTGAGGGAGACATGATAAGTCACTTCAGTGACGTGTGGAGGAAAAAAGAAAACATCTGCTGTGCTAAAAATGTCGGTCGTGCCCCGCTTGTGTGTGTGTGTGTGTGTGTGTGTGTGTGTGTGTGTGTGTGTGTGTGTGTGTGTGTGTGTGTGTGTGTGTGTGTGTGTGTGTGTGTGTGTGTGTGTGTGTGTGTGTGTGTGTGTGTGTGTGTGTTTATACATATGCACGTGAGGGCTGAAGATAGTGGAGACTTTGATAGGTTTTTAGCCCCGGTAAGGTGGTGACAGAAAGATTGATGACTTAAACTCTCTCTCTCTCTCTCTCTCTCTCTCTCTCTCTCTCTCTCTCTCTCTCTCTCTCTCTCTCTCTCTCTCTCTCTCTCTCTCTCTCTCTCTCTCTCTCTCTCTCTCTCTCTCTCTCTCTCCTCTCTCTCTCTCTCTGTATAACAGGTGAAGTTAATTATCTTTTTTACCCTCTGAGTTTTTTTTTTCTTTTACAATATTCTGCATGTGCCAAGCGCCGTTTTTGGAGGGCGAGACGGGTGTCGGTTTCTCCCGGTGTCAGATCAGGAAGTTAATAGTGAAAGATCGTTATGTTTTTTTTCCCCCCCTGTAATTAACTGAAATAATTAAATTAGAAATAGATTTCTGGCCTTGGCACTGCTTTGCTGCATTGTCCTCTGTGGCAAACCAATGGAACTCTGACGAGGTCAGTGGATGCGACACACGCACACGCACACACACACACCTGAAAAGTCTTGGAAATGAGGGACTGTCTCACGCAAAGAGGGACAGACAGACAGGTAGGCAGACAGGCAGATCGACGGACAAGGAGGGGACAGAATCATTTTGCGACTGCGGCACAGGTCGCAACTCTTAAGAAAGGGTTCAAACCCTTTTTTAAAAAAACGTTCTGAAGGATGCTAGCAGTCACGTTCTTTTTCCACCTGCCCCGGTCGCAACATTCCTAAACATTCCGTAGGGGTCGCGACAATTTACAAGTGGTCAGGCGGGCAGGAAGACAGGCAGCCAGTTTTGTTTTTATTATCTCCCTGGTATATTCTAGATCAGTGACACTGTGACCACAAAAGCAACCCAGTCATGTTCAAATGATGATTCAAAAAATAAAACCAAAGGTGCTGAGGTCTTATATATATATATATATATATATATATAAAACCTCACAGACTTTTAATGTTTAGGCCACTCTCAATGTCAGCACTAGTGGTTGAATGTTAAACGAACCTTAAGCATAAAGCTTTTGAACTCACATGAAAGAAGTGAGCAACCTTGTCTGAATCCGTACTTTATCGAGCCTAAAAACGTCCATGGAATAGGTTATTTAAATTTAAAAAAACACATATATTTTTAGTTGCGTGAGCAGAGCAGGCGCAAATACGGCGATGCATGCTCGGTGTTCCGCAATTGCTCCGTTGGGGTATGACATAATGTGACTTTATAGCTAAGGTCCTGACTATTAGCCCGCTCCGCTCACGCTCAAGTTGGTCATGACCTACTTGTTCGCAACGTGCAAGTTTGCGTTTTACCGGGTGCTGATCTAGTTTAAAATATAGACACAATCTCCGCCAACCTGGTTCCCCATTTACTCATGCCTTCAGGAGACATGAGGAGAGCAGCGGACTTGAACTCATGCCTTCTGCATACACGAGTGGGGGGAGCATGTTTTTAGCAGTCATATTGTGAGTGTGGGTGACCATTCCATAATCTATGTAAATTGCTGAAAAAATGGATGACCTGCGCAAATCTGCATTCCTAGAGACTTGCACTGCAACACTTTGTTTTGTGTCGCGTCAGACCACAGATCCATGGCCAGCTTGCATAACATGAGAACTGTCTTGAGACCACTTCAATGTCAGTTAGAGAAGTTAGAGAGACACGCAGACAGGAAGGAGACAGTGATAGTGTGCCTTTAATATAATCTAGTTCTACATCACCAAAAGAAGTGGTGTTACCCTCAGCGAGATGGACCCAGAAGAACCAACCCATTCCACCATCCTGGCGGCTATCAAGGGGCTGGACGCACTGAAACATGTCCTATCCTCTCTGGCTAGTCGTATTTCTGATGTAAAGCAGAATGTAAACCATCATGGAACACGCATAGCTCAGCTGGAAGAAGTATTCAAGACGATGTCGGAGTCCAGTTCAACCGATCAGAGTCTATCTGCAGCTGTAGCAAGGAGTGAGGTCCAAGGTGTGCAGACTCAGGTCTTGTCTTCTGAGCATCCATACGTTCCTGCTTCCTCCGTCCTCCAGGAATCCACAGAGGAGAGCCCCAGTGACGACCTCTACCGCCAAACACATAGGAACGAACAGACCCCATCAGCAGCCTGTCAAAGAGGTGCAGTTGTACCTGAGTCTGAGGATCATCGACATCAGTTAACCAACACGGATAATGCAGTTCTGGCGGGAGAAGGAAAGACGAGCCAGCCGAGTTCCGCAGGAAAGAAAACCACCCACACCTGTGAGCATTGTGGCAAAGGTTTCAGTAAATTAAGTTATCTGCGGTTACACCAACGGATCCATACCGGACAAAGACGGTACCACTGTCAACACTGTGACAAGTGTTTCAGTCAGTCATATAACTTGCAGGCACACCTGCGTATTCATACCGGAGAAAGACCGTACCGCTGTCAACACTGTGACAAGCGTTTCCATTGGTCAAGTGACTTTTACAAACACCAACGGGTCCACACCGGAGAAAGACCGTACCAGTGTCAACACTGTGACAAGTGTTTCAGTCAGTCAAATAACTTGCAGGCACACCTGCGTAGGCATACCGGAGAAAGACCGTACCACTGTCAACACTGTGACAAGAGATTCAATCAACCAGGTAACTTGAAGAAACACATGCATCTCTCTCACACTGTCTTCATGAATCCAGGGAATGTGTTGGATTTATAACGGTACATAGAATGCAACTTGTGTTATTATCACAAGAAGAAATAAATGCTTAAACATGTAGCCAGGTGTGTACTCTATAACATGTACTCTGTACGCGCAGCTGCGGGAGAAGTTGAGAATGACACACGAACTGACCCGGGGTGTGCTTGCAGAGGCGGGGGCTCGCCAGAAGCGGGTCTATGATTCCCGGTGTGCAGGGAGGGACTTTTCTGAGGGAGCTCGCGTGTGGGTGTTTAACCCGTCCCGGAAGAAGGGCGTGTCACCTAAACTTTGCAGCAAGTGGACTGGGCCATGTACTGTTTTGCAGAAGCTGTCTGACGTGGCCTACCGGGTGCAGATGCTGGGGGGGCCGCAAGGTGGTCCTTCACCGGGACCGACTGGCACCTTATCAACCACGGGTGGAGACGGATGAAAACCAGGGGGAGGTTGAGGGCCCTTCCGTGTCGGATGTGTCTCCGAGGGGGACACCGGAGGGTCTGAGGCGCGGACAGCGACGGAGGCGGTTGCCTCGACACCTCCAGGACTATGACGTTGGGTTAGGGGTTACTGGGGACAGTTAAACCCCTTAGGTGGGGGCAATGTAGTGTCCCAGTGGGACACTGGCATTATTATTTGTTTAAGACTGTTGATTTATGTGTCCCTTTAAGTTGGAGAAGTATTTCCGGGGGATAACAGCATTTCCGGTGGTTAGAGCGGGAGTTTAGCGCGTTTTTTAGTTACAGTGCGCTCAGAGCTATTGTGTGTGTGTGTGTGTGTGTTGAGCAGCAAGCGCTAGTGAAGTGCTTCGTAGTAACATTTTGTTCATTGCAGTGTTGTTGCACGGCTATTTTCTTATTAAATCCATTAAAAGCAAGAAGTTGTCATGTCGTACATCGAGGAGGACCCCTCACGCCATTACATTGGTTAGGGTTGTAACTGTACAAACAGTGTTTGAAAGAAATGGTAATGGTGTATATCTGGAATGAATTTTAGGTCTTTAAGTCCATCCCCTGAAAAATGGGAGCGTTTATATTTTTGTTGAGTATATATATACAGTATAGTATACATCGTTTCTTTTTTTTGTGACATTCATTTCAATTTGTTAAAATTTAATTCGTTTGCAAAAAATCTACTGAATGTTAAAAGTTTTTCTTTATTCGGTGCACTTGAGCTCATAAAAATCTAAATGAATAAATAAATACAATGGAATTTTCAAATAAGGGTAATAATAATAACTAGTCCTATACCCGTTGTGAAATATATGATCTGGAAATGATGTATAGATGACATTGATTGGGAGGGAATTGTTGATGCTGGAAAGTTGGGTTGAACTTGGGCACAAAAGTAATGTTATAGAATATAGACCTATAGGCCTACATACCTACATATGAAGTAGTCTATGCTCAGTCACACAGCCTGGTAGGCTACTCCCAAAAATATTTTTTGAGTCGCACAGATGAAAGGCTAGGGCAGATTGTGTGCACAATGTGGATTTTTTAAGCTCTGGCTGGAGAAATGCGTGGCTTTAGCAACCGATGATGTGAGCTTGTAGACTGGCTATTTTTGGGTGTTCGGAAATGCGCCCTAAACGGACTGGTGTGCCCTGTTGTCGTTTCATGTATAGCTGGTGTATTTGGGGCATTTGGTGGTCGCCGTTTGTTTATTCACACTTGTGTATTTGGTGCACGCACTGAGCAACCCTAGGCTGGAGACGGGGTTGGCCGGCTATGGGTAATCACTGTATTGGGTCCCCTAACTTCTCCGTGTAAAAGTTTGGAGAGAAGTGGATGCCGTGGCCGCCGTGCGTAATGAATATCCAGACGTGTAGATTTTAGTGGTAGAAGAAATGAGTCGTAGCCTCGTATGTGACCGTAGTAGCGCGTACGCTGGAGACGGGGTTGGCTGTGTGGAAGGCATGATTGAGTCACAGCTGTGTCTGTGTCGAGCGCTCCCGTTCAATGAAAAGCAATCCAGCTGATGTGAGCTATGGCTAATGGCTAAGCACTGTACTGTGGTCCCCTAACTTTTCCGTGTAAAAGTTTGGAGAGAAGTGGATGCCTTGGCCGCCGTGCGTAATGAATCCAGACGTGTAGATTTCAATGGTATTAGAAATAAGTTTAGGTGAGCGTATTAGCGCGTGTTGTGTCCTCGCACCGTGGCCGTGTGGCAGTCGGAACAGCGAGGACAGAGAACGCAAAGGGAGGTGATTCCGTGTTGCACGACAAACTGTGACCACAAATAAATGTGTGTCCGTGTCACGTGATCTGCGCGGTGATGAGCTTTTAATGCAAATCTATTAAATTAAAAAAGATCGGTATAATGTTAAGTGTTTGTAAGTAGCGCACATTGGTGCTGGATGACAGGGCTGTGCTACGCGAGGTTCATCGAGGCTGTCCGTGCGCCTTGGCATGTGTGGGTGATCCTCATTGCACAGTGCATTTGCGCAGGTAACAGACAGACAGACAGACACACATTCCTAGATATATATAGAGAGATAACTACATTTTGGGAAAATTGCAAAGTGTGGTCGCCCTATGACAATCCTATTGGCTATATAGCCAATAGGAGGGGGCGTGGATGATGTAATGATGCATAATTAAAAGTGTTGTCATGAGTAATATCTCCTGGAGGTGTCTAAAGGTACTCTAGAAACAAGAATACTAAAGTAGCACAATAACAATACTGTAGTCTGGTTGTCAACTACACATAAATGTTTGTGCATGCAAGGCGCAAGTCGGCCGTGGGCATGTTGGAAACCTGCTCAATGGGGGCAGGTAAAAGTAGATAGGGATCACTAATGGTCCGGTTTTGATGACGTAAACAATCTGGGTTCCAAAATCCTCATCATCATCATTTATACATAATTGAATGTTCACAGTGTCACTTTAATAATTCATATGTAGTATTCAGGACATAAGGGGCTTGTCAGGGGCGGATGTAACATGTCCCATTTGAAGGGGAAAGAGAACATGTTGAAGGGGCAAGAGAAAAAAACGTATGGGAGCGGCTTCATCGCCTGTGTCGTTTCACAACACGGGCGATGAAGTCGCACCCATACCATTTTCAGTTACAGGACTTTTATTATGCAATTTGTAACAGACACTCAGTATGTACAAAGCTAAAGGTCTGACTCAGAGAGTTTTCTGTTTTCAGTGATGAAATGCTGTTGGTTTAGTGGTGACACAGCTGTGGCAACACGTCTCTCCACTTAAATGGAACGAGCAACTTCGATCGCCGGCAGGGCCGCTATGAGGCTGGAAAACAAAAAAAAAATATATATATAATATATATATGCCTATATGCTTCACACCAACGTCCCACGGGCTTTAGATCATACCCACCCACCAGAATCCCAAATTGAGGCACATGGAGGGTGTCGGTGGCAGGGGGGATACCCTGTTTATAAATATACTATCAGCACCACATAGTAGAGAGACACTCATCAGCCTCATCAAGGTCAATTCACAGCCAGACAGAATTCCCTCCACGAAACCCTCCAAGGTCAACACCGCTCTCTCTATTTTCTGTGCCGATGATAACGTTGGTTTGCAGGGACCCCTTCTCTCTCTTTAGCATATACCAGGGTTTTTCAACCTTTTTGACACCAGGGCCTACCATTTATTCAGAATTTGAGCCAGGGACCATGCACCATTTGAGGACATTTTATCCCCACCGACCCCAAAACTAAAGATTTCTTTTGGTTTTGTCCACGGTAACCAGACTGGATTTGGGAGGCAAAAAAGTCAAACATACAGATCAAAATGACCACTAATCTTCTACATTTTCTAGTTGTGTAGACAAGTTGTGTAGAATTCAGATGAATATCTTAACTCTTGAGAGTGTAAAAATGAAACCAAATGGACCAGCAAGGGTCCATTTGGTTTCGTTTTTATGCTCTCAAATTGGCGGTCCCAGAATTAGGGTCGAGGTCCCAGAGATAGAAATGCCATTGAAAGGAGGTCTGTAAACTAATGCACGTGACACTAGGGTCCTTGAAATTAAAACGGGCTGAGAGTCACTGTTGGACTCTTACTGGGGGTCCCTGGCATATCATTTGAGTTCTGTGGGCTGATTAGTGCCAGTTTGGGTTTCCTTGACATGAAAAGGTTTGTGGAGGACCACTGGTATATTATACTCTCTGTCTGGTCTGTCTGCTCTTTTCGGCCACACGCTGTCAGCCAATCAGAATGACCCATTTTTTCCCAAGAAGGTGTGTTCAGGGGAGCTGGGAGCAGGGGCGGATGTAACATTTCCCAATTGGGGGGGCAGGAGAAAATGGTAATACCATTTTCAGTTACAGGACTTTTATTAGGCAAGTGAAGCATCAATAATAACATCAGCTGTTGTTGAAGTTGCAACAGACACGCAGCATGCATAAAGCTAAAGGTCTGACTCAGAGAGTTTTCTGTTTTCAATGATGAAATGCTGTTGGTTAGGGATGTCCCGATGCCACTTTTTCATTTCCGATCCGATACCACAATTTTTGTCTTAGCCGATACCGATACCAAATACTGATACCAGAGAATAATATATATAATAACATTCAAAAGAAAAAATACCTTTTATATGAAGTCACCAACTGGGAATGACATACTCCTCTCTCAAATGTGCACTTGGGAAACTCCACATGACCCAACATTTGACTTAACTGCCATGGTGTCAACCCCTTACCCCCGTGTCTGATCACTGGTTAGGCATATTTGGCAATATGTGACCCGATAAAGACAAATAACCAATACTGATACTTTTCCGATACCGACATTCAGTATCTGCCGACAAAAAAGGGACAAAAAGAGCTGATCCGATACTTACGGTATCGGGACATCACTACTGTTGGTTTAGTGGTGACACAGCTGTAGTTAGCTAGTAGCAGTAGTAGTGTCACAAATCATTTTAAATATAAGCACTTTAACTTGAAATATCTTGGGTTGTTTTGCATGCCATCGTGTTTGGTGAGGCAGTCAGGGCATTTAGGGGGGGCATTGCCCCTCCATGCCCATGCCTGGATCCGCCCCTGGCTGGGAGGGAGGGAGGGGGGTTGGTCCCGGTCAAGTGGCCCGGAGTGGCCCCAGGACCGGCTAATGATGTCACCTAGACTGAAGGACTTTTCCATTACACAGAGATCAATCAACTGGTCACATGCTCTGTGGACACCGTGCCAAGGCCGGAGAGCAGCCTAGGGCGTGTGTGTGCGCGCTGTGTGTGAGTGTGCGTGCGTGCGTGCGTGTGCGGCGCGCGCACACGGGGCCGGCACACCTAGCGCACTCACACTCTCGTCCACTTATACATGATTCATGTGCAATCATGGACAATCATGCATATATTCATGCGCACGTCGGTACGCGCGGGCCCTGACCGTTCCCTGCGAACGCACACCCACACACACACACTTGCGCGCATGCGTGCACGTACGCACAAATACCTGCATATGCACTGCTCTCGGCCTATACTGTATGTGGCTCGTATATATTCCATAAACATGTATGATTTTATTCAGGATTATATGAACCAAAACAGCACATGCATACAGGCAGGTGCACACACACACACACGCACGCACGCACGCACGCACACACACACACACACACACACACACACACACACACACACACACACACACACACACACACACACACACACACACACACACACACACACACACGCACAGCAACTTAAGCGTTTTATGGCTACCCCAAATATGCACCGCATGCACATGCACGTATTTACACTCCACTTGCATAGTCCATAAACATGCACGGTACACATTTATGCAGCATTAAATGAGCAAATGCGCACACACACACACACACACACACACACACACACACACACACACACACACACACACACACACACACACACCCACCCACACACACACACACACACACGTGCACTCAACAGTAAATACAGCCAACCAATAAATGTTCCCTTCTCTCTGAACAGAATGGTGATGCAAATATACGGCTAGTAATATTATCCGGTGTGTAATGTTGCTGTCATTGTGTTTCACCACTCTGACACATGTGGTCCAATGGCACACTTCATGATGGAGTCAGCTTTAAAGGTAGGGGAAGGCACTCTATGTTGTTGTAAGCCATTGCCCGACTGCGGTTGTCATAATCGACTAATGATGGTCAGGCCTCATTCACATAATATGTGAATGATGTATTATATCAGTAAAGTTTGAGTCCCAACCGACAAGCTGATTGCTGTTTGTTTTCTGTTCCATTTCACTATCAATGGGAGTCTCATGGTTTAATCCAGGGGTTTTCAACCTTTTTGACACCAGGGACCACCATTTATTCAGCATTTGAGCCACGGACCACCATTTGATGACATTTTAGCCCCAAAGGCCTAAAACTAAAGAATTTAGTTAAAAGAAAGATGAATATTTTAACTCTTGATAGTGTAAAAAATCTAAAAATGAAACCAAATGGACCCATGCGGGTCCATTTGGTTTCATTTTTACACTCTCAAGAGTTACATCTGGCTAACCAACTTTCCGTCATTTATCCTGGGGACCACGTGGAACCCTCTCGAGGACCACTGGTGGTCCCGGACCACCTGTTGAAAACCACTGGTTTAATCAGTAAAGTTTGCCCGATGCTTGGGTCGAGAGCAGAAAAAACAGATAAGGCAAACCAAGTGACTCCCATTGAAAATGAATTGGAGCAGCAATCAGACAGCAATCAACTGGTTATAGTTGGGAACTCATACTTTACTGATATGTGTGAAAAAAGCCTGAAAGTTACAGCTACAGTGTGGGTGTTGATACCAGCATCACAGGAATCCGTAATCAAATCGTTTTTCATCATATTCAAGGACCTTTGTGGAGAAATTAAACACCATTCACTTTGCTGCCAGAGGAGAGGTGTATCTGTGTACAGCTCATTGGCGCCGTTAATGTGTCAAGGAAGGCAATTATGTTTCTGCAACTGTCAAATAAAAGTCGTCTAACATGTATTCTAACTAATAAAATAACAGTTTAGTGGCACTCAACATGTCACCCCAGACATAATTTGGCTTTTGGGGAAAATTAATTGCGGAAGCTTTGCAAATCATTCCATGTATGCTGTGGGTGAGTTTACAATAATTCCAACAGTAGTTGCTTGGATTCCCCCAATAAATCGTAAAAAAAAAAATCGAATCGAAAACGAATGTCAACTAAACCTTGCTTTGATCGATTATTTGAGTAGTTGACTTATCTAGGTCTGCCCTAATCCCAAGTGGCACACTTTACTACGTATTTAGATGGAAATAAGCAAATTAACAATAAAACCCAACACCCAATGAGAGGTTATGGTAGAGTAGATATTTTTGCACAAAATATCACCTCATACCAAATGAAGGTATAAGAACTTTCTAGTCCAAAATTGGCCACTCAAAACAGCCAAACAACTTTGCCACACCTCCAAATTTTTGACTTAAGACTTAAGACCTGATACTTAAGACAAACAAAATAGGGCCCTAAAGGTAATGGAGGCAACTTTACAAACTTTACAAACACCGTGTTTGTAAATAGATTTGTTTAAAATCAGAAGCTAACTCCACCTCACCTCCACTCTGGCCACGTTCACCCTGGCCGCTTTCGTGTTGGTCTGGAACGTCCGGGGACCCCACAGGGTCCTCCCACACCGAGTTGCACTTCATACTTACTTCATACGGGTGTGCAGATGATTTTAATTCATTCCTTCTTAGCTCCATCATTATTAGTGTGGGAAGGAAGGAAAAAGGTTCCCAAAATGTTGAGTGAGTTTTTTCCTGTGTTTGTGATGAATCGTCCACATTGGAAGCCGTTGCCACGCTGAGCCACTGGCTCCATCAATCTCCTCCAGCCTGACCGGTGTGAGATAGCGTTGACACCTACCGCAGTTCAACATAGTTAAGTCAGATTTGAATAACAAATAGATTTACCACGTTTTCTCTAGTAGCTCATTCTGATGAGCAGATCTGCTATTTTTCAATAGTGAAAACATAATGCTTAAAGTGATTAACACTTAGCCTCTGGTTCTTGCTAATGAGCAGTCAATCACTCATGTGCAGTGTGAATTAATCAGTCAGAGCTACTGCTTGCTATTCCCTAATGCGTGCGCGCGTACGTGCACGCGCACCCACGCGCACCCACAAACGGATGCATGGCAGCCGTACACAAGGGTTGCCGCCGAGCAAATTGTCCCATTGACACACGCGTGCGCGCGCGCGAACGCAAAGCATGCGCGCACATAGGTGTTGTTGTAATGGGAAAAGAGAGGGAGATGAATGACATGGTCAGTGAGGTGTGTATAGTCTGTTTGGATGTGTAGACTGAAACATTACTTCATGGCCCCTTATCTCAGACAAACACCGTGCAGAGAGAGAGAGAGAGAGAGAGAGAGAGAGAGAGAGAGAGAGAGAGAGAGAGAGAGAGAGAGAGAGAGAGAGAGAGAGAGAGAGAGAGAGAGAGAGAGAGAGAGAGAGAGAGAGAGAGAGAGAGAGAGAGAGAGAGCTAGAGAGGATTGAGAAACTCTTGCACTAAAGGCCAAATGATCTTCAGAAAGGCCATACTGTGCAGCGAGGAAGTGTTTTCGTGGTCCACATCTTTTTGGGCAATACTGTTGATTGTCTTGTCAAGTGCAAATATGACCTACATTCCAAAATGCATTTTTAATACTTAATGTCATATTGCATATCTCCCTCAAGCTTATTTCTGACGATTTGAGCCTCAAGCTTATTTCTAACGGTTTGAGCCTCAATCGCCACTCCTATAACCAGTTTTGTCAAATCCTTCTGGACTTTGAAAGCAGTTTTAGCTGCAGTACCACAATGTGCTACCAGCTCAGTGGCCTTGTAGTTAGAGTGTCCGCCCTGAGACTGGGAGGTCGGGTTTGATTCCCGGCCGGGTCATACCAAAGACTCTAAAAATGGGACCCAATGCCTCCCTGCTTGGCACTTAGCATCAAGGGATGGATTGGGGGTAAGTCCCTGCGATATACTAGCGTCATGTCCAGGGGGTGTACTTGTACATCAAGCTGCCTCACGCTACAGAAACAGGAGATAGGCTCCTGACCTATATGGGCCTCAATGGCTCAGCTGGGCCTCCTGACATCATGGCCTGGCAAGGCTACTTACTTACCACAATGTCCTGAGGTGGTGGGGGCACTGGCATGCATATTATCTTATAGTTAGCCATTGCAATGCTGGTGCTAGATAACATGTGGAAAATTAACAATGGGCCACGTTTCAACGTGCGTGTATTGACTTACATTGTACACTAAAACAGCTCTCAAAGACACTTTTTAGTACATAAACCAACACAAAACAAAGTTGATTTAGCACATAACTCATGTAGTTTTGTATTCTTTTCATAAAAATGTTAATTTCCTGCTGATTTCACTATATTTAGCATTAAAAATTAATACAATTCACATGTTGACTTGAGGACCTACTGTAGTGGTAGTAGCGCGTTAATTTCATGTTGTGTTAATTAAAAATAAATAAAGTTTCTACCGGACAGCAATGCAGACGTCAGATTTCTGCGTGTCTCTTTCCAATCCCAAGTTCATTTACAACAGTGATTTTCACACTACTGCTCAGTGGATGTTGCCTGTCACACCGATGGTCCCAATTATCTGTGATGATCACTGTTATTTATGCCTAGTCTTTATAATTAATCGTACATTTTCACATTATTTGTCATATCTGCCGAGTGGCACGGCCGTTTAATCACATATTATTTGTACGACAGTGAGTCACAATTAACCCCTCTTGCTCTGCGGGGTCCCATAACGCTGCCACCAAGCCTCTCTCCGACAAATTACCAGGGTCGCCAGATTCGGCAACAGAAACAAGCAACTTGCACTTTAAACTAGAGGCGTGACGATACATTTTTTAACAGCAGGACGTGGCAACACGGCGGATATCTGCAAATAAGTGCAGCGATGGCGCTGGGCAGAGTGGAGGTTGGTGGAGTAAGCTGGGCTAATGGTGGCTAATTGGCCCGTTTAGTGTGCCAGTGTGGAGGAGCCGGGACTGGGCTGGGGTTGTGGTGTGGTGTGTGTGGTGTTGTGGGGGGGATTGTGTCGCCTGGCAGCCACAGTGGAAGGCTGTTAGCACCTCGCGGTGCCCGACAGTGCTAGCGTAATTACAGCTCTTAACACTGGGAAAATTAGCACCCTGCGCCAGCCAAACGCTAACCCGCCAGCTAGCGGTGCGCGCCACATGCGTGACCCCGCGAGCGGTATCTATGCTGGATGATGGGTAATGGCGGGGGTAATTATAGGCTATACACCCTCCACTTGTCAACAGGTGCAATTGAGATTCAATGTAAGAAAAAAAATGGATAGTTTTCCCATCGTCTTTTGTTAGCGTTGTTGTTGTTGTTGTTGTGTTGAGCTGTCTCTCTCTCTCTCTCCCTATATCATCCCACTGCCTGGCTGTGTTCCGCTGCTGAGGACATTGACGGCCAGAAGAGGATTTCCATTTGAATAGAGAGAGAACGGGCTCACACCACGTGAAACGGACTCTTTTATAATATTCTCCCATGTACGGTATCTGTGGTGGCACTCTTCTTTGTTGTAAAGCAATGGTTTTCAACCTTTTTCATACCATGGCCCACTATTTATTCAGAATTTGAGCCACGGACCACTATTTGATGACATTGTAGCCCCACAGATCCCAAAACTAAAGATTTATTTTACTGTTGTCAACAATTCCATCTAGGCTGAATTTTAGAGAAAACAAAACAGTCAAACATACAGATCAAAGTGACCATTAATCTTCTACAGCTCTAGTTGTGTAGACTTGGGCTAATTCAGATGATGAATATTTTAACTCTTTATTGTTAAAATATTACAACGAGTTAGGATGCCACTCGAGCGCCTCCCTAGGGAGGTCCTCGGGGCACATCCCACTGGGAGAAGACCCCGGGGCAGACCAAGGACCAGATGGAGGGATTACATCGACTCTCTGGCTTTGGATTGCCTCGGGATCCCCCAGGAGGAGGTTGCCAATGTTGCTCGGGACAGGGAAGTATGGAGCTCCCTGGTGGAGCTGTTGCCCCCGCGACCCGACCTCGGATAAGCGGAAGAAGACGGACGGATGGATGGATGGATGGATGGATATATCTGGTTAACCAACTTTCCATTTAGCCTGGTGACCAAATAGAATACTCTCAGGGACCATTAGTGGTCCCTGGATCACCAGCTGCAAACCCCTTTTGTAAAGGAATTTGTGTAATGTCTGTAGTTGAAGATGAGGCCGAATGAATTCTTAATCATGTAATTGAGAATTCAGATGGCTAGTGGTAGCACAGCCGAACGGTGTAATTCTCAAAGTTCTTCCTGCCAAATTGAACTACCACATGTATACCTGGGACCCCAAGAAGAGAGGATTTGTGTTGCGAAATAAGTATTAAATGTTTTGTATTTTGTTGAGGATTTGTCAGAAATTCCAGATGTTCAGGGTCGCCACGGGCACATTGAAATAGAAAAAAATAAGAGGATCAGATTGAGGTGATATTTGGTGACGGAGGAGGTGTTTAGGAGCTTAATAAAAAACAATATTGCAACCTCTCGGTTAGCGTGAGTTTTAAGGAGAGGAGAAAATCAGTCCGTTTTTATTTTTAAATGAATAAAAAAGCAATTTGTTAACTGCGACTGCACACATGCACATACACAAACACACCCACGGAACCACACACCCACGGAACCACACACACATGCACAGCAGTGTGGTACCCGGGGGATTTCGCAGATTTTCCACCCGCTTCGACTCTATCCATCGATTGAATAGACACTTATCAACAGAAATGTTACGATCCAATCGTGCCGGTATAGCAGATATTCAGATACCCGCCGGGCAAGTAGATATTTTGTATTCATTGCATCGGTGGATCACGGATACTACTAGTAGGGCGGGGCGAAGGAAGTTTTACTGAAGTTATGGTTAGGGTTAGGTTAGGTTTAGGCATAAGTTTACTGAGGTTAAGTTTAGGGTTGGGGTTAGGTGTAGGCATAGCCTAGTTTTACTGAGGTTATGTTTAGGGTTTAGGATTAGGCTAGGATTAGGGTTAGACGGTGCTTTATGCGGTTACTAACCCTAAACATAACTTCAGTAAAACTATGCTTCGCCCTGCCCTACTAGTAGTATCCGTGATCCACCGATGCAATGAATACAAAATATCTACTTGCCCGGCGGGTATCTGAATATCTGCTATACCGGCACGATTGGATCGTAACATTTCTGTTGATAAGTGTCTATTCAATCGATGGATAGAGGTCGAAGCGGCTGGATTTTCTTTGCAGACTTTTTTTTTGGTGGATTTTGTTGCTACTGCTGACCTGCTGATATCCCCCTCCCCCCAAGGGTGGTCTCTACAGGGGTCCACGGGTCCCACTATGAGAAGTGAACCACATACCACTTTATACAGTAGCACAATCATACTGTACTGCGTTATGGGAGGACACGTGCATGTGTGCGTGCGTGTGTGTGTGTGTGTGTGTGTTCCAGAAGAAGATGGAGCGAAAGGGAACTGAGCATGACAGACAAGTCCTCATGACCTCGGCGACACTTCCAGTCTATCCAGATCCGTGTGTGTGTGTGTGTGTGTGTGTGTGTGTGTGTGTGTGTGTGTGTGTGTGTGTGAGCGTGTGAGCGTGTGTGAGCGTGTGTGAGCGTGTGTGTGTGTGTGTGTGAGTGTGTGTGTGTGTGTGTGCGCGCGTGTGCGCATGTGTGTGCGTGTGCATGTGTGTGTGTGTGTGTGTGTCTGCGCGTGTGTCCTGGTGTCACTCAAACCCCCCCTGGAGGTGGAGGCATGGCGGCAGTCTGACAGGCAGCATAAACAGCGCTGCCATTTCCCCCTGCCTGTCTGTTTGTGTGACTATCACAGAACACAGCGCAGATAAACTGGGCGATCTCATTAGCATCACAACGCTATCAGTGCTCTACTATTTCACCGTCTGTTGACAGAGGAGAGAGGCAAATGTCAGCAGAAGTCGCCCGTGGATAATGGCGGGGGACGGCGGGGGGGGAGAAGGAAGGAGGGAAAAAAAAGAAGATACACAAAATATAGTTAAACGATTTAGTTTGGATTCGGTCTGCTGGTATAAACTCACATTATTATCGTTCATGTGGGAAGGAATAAGCGACAGAGAAGTGTGGAGACTGTGCTAGTGTACACCCAGCCGATTTGTAAAGAAAAAAAAAGAAAGAAAGAAAGAAAGAAAGAATGAAAGAAAGAAAGAAAGAAAGAAAGAAAGAAAGAAAGAAAGAAAGAAAGAAAGAAAGAAAGAAAAGAAAACGGAGGGGTTATTTTTCTTACAAATTAGGCTAGTCTGGCTCCAGCCCATGCATCCAGCCCACTCAGAGTGGACTGACTGCCCACGCCACTGCAGTCTGGCAATCAGACTACTACAATTATAAGAGTCATATCATTGTACAACAAATACCTAAAAAAAAAATACATACTGATGTCACATTTGGTCAGATTGTACATCTGCTGTTTTTTTTTTCTTTTTTTTTTTTTTCTTTTTTTTTCAGGACATTTTTTTTTCTCCAGGACATTATGGCCTGCGATTCAACTTTTTCTTTTGTGTCTTTGGTGCTCCCATACAGTATGTGTTTTCTATCCCTGCAAATAACCAAATTTGAACAACCTGGTTTTCACACTTACTCACACTAGTGTATTCTGCTCACAATTGAGGAGAATACACTATTAAAAAAAAGAAAGAAAAGACGCTATTTAGTTTGTATCAAAAGGAGGCACCTATCGCCTGAGCTATAAAAAGAAACACAAAACAAACGGATATTAGAGATGACTGTGATGTCTGCAGCCACTGCAACACGTACTCAAACCCTTAGACAAACTGGAAGCTTAATTTACAATGTTAGGCATGTAGCTCAATATATTATGTTATTAATGTCCACAGGCAGAAGCCATATTCCCTGGGTGTTAATTGCTGTAGCACAGTAGTTGAAAATGAGAGAAAATAGTGCGATTGGTCCTTGTAAGTGTGTATGAGTTTACTATTTAACCAATGGAATGACATCTACATTAAAATCATTCTAACACCCCGCCCCCTTTCCCCCTACCACATTATTTCCTGAAAAGTAAAAGCGTCCAAACGTCCGTACAGTACCTCTCCAACTAGGTCACGCCCAGGAGCCTATACTATACCAGCCGCGCTCCCCTTACCTTACCTTACCCTACCCTACCAACCACCATGCACCACCTTGTTGCAATGTTGCTAAATGGAGTTTTGGGACTGCCAAAAAAAATAAAAATAACTAACTGTCGGGTCCCGTGGGAGTTGTGCAAGCTCTGCTGGGGTGTCCTCTGGCCCTAGGGGAGTGGAGGGAGGGGGGGGGGGCGGATGTACCTCCTCCTCCTCCTGCTCATTACCGCCGTAGACTCCATGCTTGCTGCTATCGCCTACAGCACTGGAGAGGTGTGTGTGTGTGTGTGTGTGGGGCAGGGGCGGATGTAACATGTCCCATTTGGGGGGGCAAGAGAACATGTTGGAGGGGCAAGAGAAAATGGTATGGGTGCGGCTTCATGAAGCCGCACCCATACCATTTTCAGTTACAGGACTTTTATTAGTCAAGTAAAGCATCAATAATAACATCAGTTGTTGTTGAAGTTGCAACAGACACGCAGCATGCATAAAGCTAAAGGTGACTCAGAGAGTTTTCTGTTTTCAATGATGAAATGCTGTTGGTTTAGTGGTGACACAGCAGTTAGTCAGTAGCAGTAGTAGTATTTCAAATCATTTTAATTTGAAATATCTTGGGTTGTTTTGCATGCCATCGTGTTTGGTGGGGCAAACTGGGCATTTGGAGTGGCATTGCCCCCCCATGCCCATGCCTAGATACGCCCCTGGTGTGTGTGTGGGGGGGGGGGTGGAGATGGGTAGTGGGACTGGCAGGGAGACTGGGCTGGGAGAGATCCCGGTGGGGGGACAGATGGGCTGGATCAAAATGCAGATGTGAGTGCGCACTAGTTCAGTATACATAATTATAGCGTGTGCACGTAGACGCGCACACACTCGCGCATGCACCCACGCACGCCTGCGGTGGATATCATGCATGTGCACAAACAGATCGAGCAGGTGTGTGGACCGGGCCTGCCTGGTCACACCGCAAATTACTAGGATTAATATTTACCATCTCAACGTACATATTGAATGTGGACCCAAATGGACTCAAACCAGTGCTGTTGTTGAGTTTAAAGGTATTTCAACCAACCATCTGCGTTATGATAATGTGTTGTGTTTTCAAACTACGGTGCCACACAGGCATCGAGAGAATAGCACATCTTCAAGCTGGAAACTTTAAGCTTACAGAATCTACTTTTGTTAGTTTTGAATTTGAACCTTGAAAGGTGGAGTGAGTGTGAAACTATATTGGCCATCTGGAGTGAGCGTGGAAGTTGTCTACCCCTGTCCCTTCCCTGCTTTGTTTAATACACTGCGACCACTCAGTGGAACTTAACACTTTGCCTACAGCTGTGTGAAATCCTTGAATTCCCTACCACCTTATAATGATGATCTTAAAGTTGATCTTAAATCATGGCTACACTTACTATAAACTCGGGTGTCCTGCATGGCAGCTTCTGTTCAGTTCTAATTCCCTTTGTGCAGAGCTTCTGTTTAGGCCTCCTGGGAGTACTATGGTCTCCGGTGTGTCTCCTTCTCTTTCTGTTGCGTTTTGTTTTAATTAGCCTTGTTTCTTCTTGGAATGGAAACAACTTTGCCTTTTTATGCGTGCGAGCCTGTGTGATTTGATCCACGTTTTTGTGTCTTTTTACCGATGCCAATTTAAATGATTCTATTCTTATTCTGTTATACCTTCACGACTGAGCATTGTTAATGTGATCCCGCCTCCTATTCCTCCAAAACTTCAAGCTTATATCTATAAACCAAACAAACTGAACCTTAACCGCAAACCCACAATGAGAATGGAGGTGTCTGAGTCCACACCAGCAAATCTTTTCATAGCGAAGGAAACGTTATACGGTGACTGTGTGTTTTTTTTTGTTCAAATACCGCCTGCGAACCCTAGCAAGCAGATGTGTGATGTGTGGGAATTCATCCTTTGCTCCGTGTGTACGACATTTGTGTGTTATTGCGTCGTGTGCAGGGTTTTTTGCCTATACCTTGTTTGATCTCCATTTACGTGCACTAGGTATGTATAGGAAAGCGTGTGCGTTCACATACATGTGTGCATGCCTGCGTTCCCGCGTCCTGCCCCCCACTCTCCACCCCGTCTGTTTTTCCAGTAATGGTGTTGATCAAGGCTGACACGGCGAGAGCACAAGGGTCTCAGGGGTGGAATTAATGCTCTGCTGCTCACCGCGCCGCGCATGGGTGGGTGGGGTTAGGGTTACCGTTAAATTAAAAGGTATGACCGCGACTGAACCCTCGCCATTCATCAGGACGACCGCGGCTGGCTGGCTGGCTGGCGGTGTCTCTGTCTCCCATTCACACCACCACCACCCCCCTCTCTCCCTTTTTTTTAGTTATCAAATTGTAAAATATTGGCCGTGACACTGGCGTAACGGGGGCGTAATTAATGCAGTAAATCAATTTCCAAATCACTCTAGCACTAGCCGCCCTCGACTGCATGGCTGCTGGCCCCCCCCTTTAGCCGGGGATGTTGTCATTATCGCAAATTATATACGGCGGAGGACGTGGCGGCGAGAGCGGTGGATGCTGGCCATGCCAGCGGTTGTATTCCCGCTTGCTCCTCGCCGCTGATGTGGCCCATTTCCCCTCAATCTCTCTCTCTTTCTCTCTCTCTCTCCTCTCTCTCTCTCTCTCTCTCTCTCTCTCTCTACTCTCTCGCACGCACGCACGCACGGCACGCACGCACGCACGCACGCACGCACGCACGCACACAACACACACACACACACACACACACACACACACACACACACACACACACACACCCTTGGGAACCTCATAATACCCGTTGTCAACTTGTCACAGTCTCTGTTTTAACTTTAATCTGGCTGTGTCCCTTTTGTGCCCATACTGTATATCAGTGGTTTTCAACCTTGTTGTTACCAGGGCCCACTATTTGAACAGCATTTGAGCCATGGACCACCATCTGAGGACGTTTTAGCCCCACAGACCCAAAAACTACAGGTTTCTTTTGCTTTTGTCCACAATATGGATTTGGGAAACAAAACAGTCAAACATATAGACAAA
>CM076988.1:13052133-13142217 GCA_039105355.1 Benthosema pterotum | reverse complement strand
CCCCCCCCCCCCCCCCCATACCCATGCCTAGATCCGCCCCTGTCTGAATTATTTGCATACAGTACATTTGGTTGAATACAAAATGAGGCCTGTCCTGCATTCTACGCGGCCCTTCTGGTCAGAACTGTCAGAATGAGATGATCAAGATGCATCAAGATTCTGTTCATGCGTTTTGCGTTGTCTATGTTTCACCGTTTGTCAGCGCTGTGAGGCTGTGCAAAATGGAACCTACTGGAACCTCACATACTGTAGCTATAGTTTGCCTTAATTGCAGTCCAATAGATCAGTGGTTTTCAACCTTTTAGATACCAGGGAGCACCATTTATTCAGTATTTGAGCCACGGACCACAATCTTAGCCCCACAGACCCCCAAAACAAAAGTTTTGTTTTGCTTTTGTCCACATTTCCAGGCTGGATTAGGAGAAACAAAACAGTCAAACATACAGATCAACAGGATGTATATTTTTAACTCTTGAGAGTGTAAAAATGAAACCAAATGGACCCGCAAGGGTCCATTTGGTTTCATTTTTACGTTCTCAAGAGTTACATCGGGTTAACCAACTTAGCTGGGGACCACCTGGGTCAATCTCAAGGACCACTGGTGGTCCCCGGACCACTGGTTGAAAACCACTGCAATAAATTAAATATAAGAATACTGCTTACAGTATGTATAATTTGGGTCCATGTGGACTAATGCACGGCGTGGTACTATATTTTGGACACCATATTGTTGGATATTGTTACATATACAGCACATGTCACTGTTTCTAAACTCATGCATTGCTTGTAGATTAGCTATTTCCAGGCTAAATGTTGAGTCAGCCAGTCAGTCACTCATGAATCAGTCATTCAGTGGAACAGTCAGTCAGTCAGTCAGTCAGTCAGTCCATCAGTCAGTGAATCAGTCATTCAGTGGAACAGCCAGTCAGTCAGTCAGTCAGTCAGTCAGTCAGTCAGTCAGTCAGTCAGTCAGTCAGTCAGTCAGTCAGTCAGTCAGTCAGTGAATCAGTCATTCAGTGGAACAGTCAGTCAGTCAGTCAGTCAGTCAGTCAGTCAGTCAGTCAGTCAGTCAGTCAGTCAGTCAGTCAGTCAGTCAGTCAGTCAGTCAGTCAGTCAGTCAGTCAGTCAGTCAGTCAGTCAGTCAGTCAGTCAGTCAGTCAGTCCTCAGCTTTCATACGCAGAATTCTAAAACCCTGAACGAAGGAACAACACCGCAGACGGAAGGCAAAAACCACAGGAATGACTGATGTACCTGTCAAAAGATGCCTCTCTCTCTCTCTCTCTCTCTCTCTCTCTCCTCTCTCTCTCTCTCTCTCTCTCTCTCTCTCTCTCTCTCTCTCTCTCCTCTCTCTCTCTCTCTCTCTCTCTCTCTCTCTCTCTCTCTCTCTCTCTCTCACTCTTTCTCATACTGCATGGTCAGTACTGAGCCATGCATGTGCCGTAGAGCCATTAGTGTTTTTTTTTCTTTTTTACCCCCTCAAATGCAGTTATTCTAATTAGGGCTGTCAAGTGCGGCTGGCAAACTTTGTGACATTTGACAGCTGTCTGTGTGTGTGTGTGTGTGTGTGTGCCCGTGTGTTTGTGTGTGTGAGGACGTATAGGCTATGTACCATATGCACTGCTGTGTCAGCTGCTCAAGATGAATATTGCATGGGCAGGGGAGTTGGTGTTGGACGCACACGCACAACACACACACACACACACACACACACACACACACACACATGCACACACACACACGCGCATACATACTGTAACAGACCTATGGTTAAACCCCAGGTTTGAGTGCCTCGGTAATGATGTCGAATGCGAGGTCGTGATTGGGTGTCAGATTGATTGATAGGGCTGTCAGTCGGAAGATTTTTTTCCCCCCATATTCTTTTTTTTTTGCCCTGCCTCTTTCTCAAGAGCCATTATCTGTTGATGTGATATATATAGCGCTGTCAGCGGGTTGACCTTCTAACCCAAAAGTTAGACGGCCGTGGGAAAGAAGTATTTATTTTATTTTCTTCTCTCTTGTGTTCCTATCTTGCTTTAAAGAAATGGAAACTCTCTGTTCAAACTGCCTTTTGCAGTCGGGGTATAATGTATTTCCCATTTTGCCGCGTTTGACACAGGATGGCACAAGCAGGGGCGGGATGTAACATATGCCATTTAGGGGGCAAGAGAACATGTTGGAGGGGCAAGAGAAAATGGTATGGGTGCGGCTTTCGGTGCGGCTTTCGGTTTACAGGACTTTTATTAGTCAAGTAAAGCATCACTTAGTCAGGTAAAGCATCAATAATAACATCAGTTGTTGTTGAAGTTGCAACAGACACACAGCATGCATAAAAGCTAAAGGTCTCACTCAGAGAGTTTTCTGTTTTCAATGATGAAATGCTGTCGTTTAGTGGTGCCAAAATTGTAGTTAGTAGCAATAATAGTGTTTCAAATCATTTTAAAATGTAAGCACTTTAATTTGAAATATCTTGGTTGTTTTGCATGACACGGGGGGGGGGGGGGGGGGACTGGTATTTTAGCACTGCCCCCCCCACCCCCCCCCCACATGCCCATGCCTAGATCCGCCCCAGGGTGTGGTGTGGTGTGTGTGTTGTGTGTGTGTGGTGTGTGTGTGTGTGTGTTGTGTGTGTGTGTGTGTGTGTGTGTGTGTGTGCGTCTCCCAGTGCAAATGAAAATGTCACCACCATCCCACCATGATGTCCACAACAAATAAATACAGCACAAGTCTAATTTTTCCCGGTGTGCAAACTCGCGAAAATAACAGATGATACATGCTCACAGCGCACCACTTCACACCGCACGTTTGACAGCTTGTAGATTGACTATTTTCACCATGACTTAATATTTTGTATGGAATTATGTCCATTTTATTCACATTTTTTCTTCATCTATTCATGAAATCCTTTTGAAAAGTGAACAGATTTGCTTTTCCGTAGACCCCCAGGGACCCCTGCAGGGGATCTACTCTAGGTTGTTCCCTGTTCGCCAAATCATAACTGATCACTGTAATTTGTGTGTACTTGAAGATAGAGTGTTACAGGCCTGCTTCCTCCTTAATAATACATCATGTTGTATTACTAGTATCCTGATTTCACTTCACATTCGTGTGTGTGTGTGTGTGTGTGGTGTGTGTGTGTGTGTGTGTGTGTGTGGTGTGTGTGTGTGTGTGTGTGTGTGTGTGTGTGTGCATTATGTTTATGTAAAATTGATTTGATTATTGTTGAAGTACAGGACATGATTTCTGTTCTTGAGGAAAGCGATTCAAAACATCACTTTATTTATCACCAAAGCAATTTTACATGTAGAATAGTTATTATGCAGGCTTGCAAATTTAAACCACATGTACTACTCTAGGCATGCACTGTAATATAGGAATGGAAAAAGAGAAAGATAATTGCGTCTAATGATGTGGTTCTATGGCTATATGAATGCATGCATATTTTATCGTGTAGAAGAAGTATGAAAATTAAAACAATTTGCTTCAACTTTAACTAAAACTTCTTTCTCGTATCAGCATATTTAGGTCAGAATCATTCGAAATGAAAGCCAGTGTGATTAAGACCTGTGACATAGGGAAAAGTTTGAACACCCCCTGGACCGTTCAAGGAAAACTCAACTCTTCTGGGTTTTGCTGACTTGGACACCACTGCAGCCTATGGCCTTGGCTGCCTTCATGGACCGGGATTTGATTTAAAAAAGTAAAATAAAATAAAAATACAGGGTTGGGGGTAGACTTCTCCTTCAGCACTTCAATCTCACTTCAAAAAATGCTTGTGTTATGGTTACGAATGAAGTTAGGTTAACAGTTAAAGAAATAGGCATGTTATGGATTGAGGACAGGTTAGGACTCTGCGTGAGGAATAGCCTAATTTGTTGTGTCATTTTGCGCACCAAAATTCGCGCACCAAAAGTTCAGTTCACGCAGCATGCATAAAGCTAAAGGTCTGTCTTAGAGTTTTCTGTTTTCAGTGATGAAATGCTGTTGGTTGAGTGGTGACACAACTGTAGTTAGTTAGTAGCGGTAGTAGTGTTTCAGATCATTTCAAATTTGGGTTTGTTTGCATGGTATCATGTTTGGTGGGGCAATCGGGGCATTTAGGGGGGGACATTGACCCCCCCATGCCCTGCACATTACCAGACAATTTTCTGTCCCTCTATATCACAACTCTGTCTATTTTTAAGGTTCTGGTGAGTGGCAATCACAATGATTTGTGCCACCTGGTGAGGTTGACTCTGTCAGTCCATTGTGGAGAGCAATATCCTCCAGCTGCGGAACAAAAATGGGCGTTAATGCAGTTGCAGTAATGCCCCCTCCTGACGTTAACCTCCGTTGCAGTAACACCCCTGTGTTGTGGCACGGTGTTTCGTCCTCCAGCCACATGAGGGAGTAATCAACATCCGGTCTAATAAACATCCGTTGTATTGAAATCCACTATCAGCTGCGACGTGCTTGCGGTTAGGGTTAGGGGTAGGTTTAGAGAAGGGTGTAGCAATGTTTGTAGCAAAACCCTAGACCCCTCAACCGTAACCCTAATCCTAAACATCCGACCCTCAACCAGGTTAGGTTGAGGTTAGGTTGAGGGTCGGATTTCGGAACAATGGGAGGTCGCAACAATGGCAGTTCGGAATTGTGGAATGGCACCGGGCCGGCGCATGTTACTGACGTAGAGTGTCGTTGCGACCGTCATTTTCTCCACTGCAGAAAAACATCTCCGTGGAGAATGTCAGCTCGCGTCTTCCACGGACGACTAGTTCATTATTGGTTTTCAGCGTGGCTAAACATCACAGAATGCAGAAACGCCCATTGGGGGAGTTCTTGTCACGTCACCGGAACTCCCAGCGCGCAGCCCGAGCCTCCTCATGGAGAGGAGCAGGGAGTGTGGTCGTTGGATAAAGACCTTTTCTCCATTGTGGAATATATCTCTGGTATTGGATTTATAAAGGACAAACTTTGCGGAGGAATTAATGAGACTCAAGAGACTGGCCACATAGATTGATCTGGATTTGATTTCTTTTTGGGACATTTAAGTTTATTTATTTTTTTTATTTTTTTTTTTTGGACAGTGCCACAACACTTTTTTTTCGAAACTTTTTAAATCTGATGAGTGAGTTTGGTATTTTTTTCCCCAACTCTGTCTTGCCTTTGATTTATTAAATGTCAAGCTTATTTACTGAATATATTCTAGGCCAATTCCCCATCTCCCTCACTTGCTATAATTGCTTCTTCAATTAGTTTTTTGTTGCAACTGCTATAGGATTGAGATTAGAATCCTGCGTGATGTATACAGTAATTTGCTAGGCATCATTTTGCGCACCAAAAATATCAACAGACGAACAGATGAGCAATGCACTGCTCTCGCCATCTGTGACCTGTTCTGGCAACCTGCTGTGTTTTCATATGCTTCTTATGGGTTTTACCTTACTTTTTTCTCTTTAACTTTTTTATGTACCTTTTATTTTGTAGTAATCGGGTGTCTCTATTCTTCCCTGCATTGTCTAACCTTATGATTAGTCTATTTTCTCCACCTGTGTCCTGTTAGTCCCAGCCAATCCCTGTTGATTTTCAGTTGTATTCACCCGTGGTCCAGTTAGTCCTTGCCTATTTATTTGCCCTTGCCTGTTTTCAGCTCTGTTGCGGGAGGTTTGTTGCCGTGTATTTACCCTAGTTTTCCCAGCACAGTATTTCCCCTTTGTCCTCTTGGCCTACCAGTATTTTGCCTGTACCATGGACTCTGTTTGATGCCTATTCTCCTCTTGGTTGTTCAAATAAATACATTTGAACAGAGCTGCCCGGGCCTCTCTTCTTGCACTTGTGTCGAACTCCAACTGTAAGGGCTGTATTCTCTCCACAATGAATAAACCATGTTGACCTTTTTCTTTTCACTATTTTGAAAAATAAAAATGAATACTTCAGACAGCTGATCTATGTCGACACATTGTGATATTATATCCTAACTAGGGCTGTTGAAATCAAATTAATCACCGTTTCAAAATTAATTTAATCATGATTAATCACCAATCGAACTATGCCTGAATTCCTTTACAGGATTTGAACATTAAAAAAATAAGAAAAAAAGATCAGTTTATTTCTTAAATATTTATCAACAAGCCCTTATTGCTTGTAAATCTCTTGAGCTATACTCTATGGCTCTGGTTACAGGGAGACCATAATGCTATAGTGAGACTATTATTTAGAGTTATACAGTAGTGGTTGTACCACTCCAAAAAAGTAAAAGTACAACATAGTTTAGGGCTTTAGCATGGACCAATATAGAGCCCTATTTGTCTTGACTGAAATCGTAACGGCTTCAACACGTTGTGAGTGTGCAGAATGGATAATTTTAGGTTTCTGGTTAAGTTGACCAAAAAACCTGTAAATAACCTGTATGTATCAAACCTGTATATTAAAACAAACGTGTGTGTGTGTGTGTGTGCGTGTGTGTGTGTGTGTGTGTGCAGTCCATCCGGGAGGTGACAGGCTACGTGCTGGTGGCTCTCAACCAGTTTGACTACCTCCCCCTGGAGAATCTGCGCATCATCCGCGGCACCAAGCTGTACGAACGGCGCTACTCTCTGGCCATCTTCCTCAACTACCGCCGAGACGGATACTACGGCCTGCGGCAGCTGGGGCTGCGCAACCTCACAGGTAGGTGGGGGTGGGGGGGTGTGACTGCCTCGACCGCTCTGTGCGGACACTGTTACACCACCGTAGTTTAGCACACAGGCCTCTAATGTGGAGGTTGTTGGTAGCAGGGGCGGATTGGACATCTGGAGTACAGGGAGTTTTGCCGGTGGCCTGTGCCACCTAGTGGCCTGGACAGGCCAGGGCAGGCCAGGGCACCAGGCCCAGGCAGGCCAGGGCACCAGGCCCAGGCCAGGCAAACTAGTGTTTCTATCCTTCAAAAAAAGAAAAGGTGTCCTACACCAGAGCCTTCGAGTAGGAGAGTTTCCATATTCCCGTTCACTCCTGTGCTCCAGGGCGCTCGCGCTGCTGGAGGAAGTGTTGCAAACTGCCAAGATCCAAAATGCACTAAGTGGCACTTCCAAAATTCACTAGAATGTGCTAGATGCTCGCCTGGAACATACAGATCAAAATTACCATTAATCTTCTACATTCTCAGTTGTGTAGACTAAGTTGGGCTAATTCACATGATGAATATTTTAACTCTTGAGGGTGTAAAAATGAAACAATGGTTTCATTTTTACGCTCTCAAAGAGTTACATCTGGTTTTTACCCCCCCCCCCAGGTTGGCCTGGCAAAGGCAAAATTGTCCTGGTGGAAAATATGTGCCAATCCGCCCCTGGTGGCTGCCCACGACCGCTCTGTGTGGACACTGTAACAGCACTGTAGTTTAGCACACAGGCCTCTAATGTGGAGGTTGTTGGTAGTGCTAATGTTTGTTGGCAACTGGTGGGTTTGATGTACAAACCAAACCGTCATATGTCTGGCGTGAGTGAGTGAGTGAGTGAGTGAGTGAGTGAGTGAGTGAGTGAGTGAGTGAGTGAGTGAGTGAGTGAGTGAGTGAGTGAGTGAGTGAGTGAGTGAGTGAGTGAGTGAGTGAGTGAGTGAGGGAATGAATGAAGACGATTAAGCCCCCACAATCACACTAGATGGGTTTTATGGCCTTCATTATTGGTCTACATTCCGTATGCAGTCTGTGTCGTTCTTCTCATGTCATAAATTACAGATACCAATAAGTGGGCAGAAAACCAAAGCCTGTTGGCTTTATTAATACATTTTAATGCCTGAAGATTTTCATATTCTTTTTGACTTGCCAGAATGCATTTCTCTCTGCTTTCTTTGCTTTTTGGAAAATACATTGCCAACTTTAACATTGAGTTACTGTTTTCGACGCCCACTGGATTTGTGTCCGATCCTGAATCTTCAAATACTGAACAACATTCACTGAACTGCCATTTCACCTAAAGGTCAGAGTCTGAAATTGACGTGTGTAAACATGAAAGCATATTGCACAAATATCAAGCCGGGTTATTTCGGGTCAGACTCGTCCGACTGCACCGCACTGTAGTTAAACTGCACCAGCCATGGCGAGTCAAAATGAAAATAAATTAAGTTTTAACGATCTCTTGGCTTTAAGAGGATAGTGTAACTTCTTCATTAGCGCGAATAAGATGGCGGTAAGTGAGGCGTTAATATAATTTACATTTCCTACATTTCGCATTAAACTGAGACTTGTTATTACTCACCCTACAGCAGTGGGTCCCGAGGGACCCACAATTTTTATCCCAGGATTTTTCAACCCATTTTTTCCACCAAGATGCAATTATCTAATCACGTAATGTTAGGTGCTACACTCCCTCTGCTAACCCGGGGGTGCAGCGCAGATGCTTCCTTCTATGCATGAGGAGTCCAACCTGCAACCTGCAACACGTTATTCCACCCCGGAATTAAATGAAACTGGTTAAGAATAGAATTCTCGGGTGTGTTTCTGGCATATGGTCAAGGCTCAACTTCTGCAAATAGAATGAAGTCTGCGACATAACAGGTTGTTCAGGACTATTGTGGACTGTCATAGCTGTGTGTGTGTGTGTGTGTGTGTGCGTGTGTGTGTGTGTGTGTGTGTGTGTGTGTGTGTGTGTGTGTGTGTGGTGTGTGTGTGTGTGTGTGTGTTGCGTGCGTGCGTGCGGCGTGCGTGCGTGCGTGCGTGCGTGCGTGCGTGCGTGCACGGTTGTGCAATAAAATGGTCTATCAAACATTATCGCTCTTTCTTGACATTTCCATACCTGAGCAGCTTTCCCCACCTGAAAGCCCTCCATTACTTTTGATGGTACTCTTATGGTGAATACAGGCCTTTTGTACTGTAGCTTATGGTTAGCTTCCATGACAGTGAGAGGAATGAAGCCTTCTGCCTCCTCAGGTTGTTGATGATAACGGCTCGACTGATGGGGATTTTTGTGACCTATACCGATATATTAATGGCATTTTTTTTGTCTGATATGAATGGAATCGCGCTATGACAAGCTGACACATCATGTGCAAGGGTTACCATTGGGATAGGTTGGCCTCCAAGAGCTCCAAGCCTTTCACGAGCAGTAAAAACACGTTTTGGGGATTTTTGTGATGGAGCAGGAAAGCCGTCTGACCCTAACAATGTTACTCAATCTTATCTCGTACTACCGTAATTTCTGGACTATAAGCCAGCCTGAATATAAGCCCCACCAGCTAAATTTTGGACAAAATACTGTTTTTCCCATGTTTAAGCCGCACCTGTCACCCCATAGAACCCAAAATAAATATTTCTTTTGGTTTTGTCCACAATTCCAGGATGGAATTTCGCAAACAAAACAGGCAAAACATAGAGATCCCAATGGCCATGACTGTGAAAAAAGTAGCGGCTTATAGTACAGAAATTACGTTAATTTCAATTGTTTTTGTAGACCAATGATTCCCAACCTGTTTTCTTGTTCTGGGCCATTTAACCGTAGCTTAGTTTGCTGGGCTTGATTCTGCTGTAGCCTTTGACACAATCAGTATTGTGCTTACTTTACAAAATGGAAGTTAGTTAGTGCCAGCTGCGCTGCAGTGCTCTTACTCAAAATACCCCCGTATGGCCTATACTTAGGGAAGAAAAAAGGAGGGAAAAAAAGAAATATGAAATGTTTTGTTTGTACCTTACTGTGACATCTAACGTCTCTCTAGAAGTGTTAACTATTAGTCTGAGCGCATCTTCTGATAAAGATCCCGTTGTTGACTACCATTTCGGACAGAATTGCCACTTCTTTTTTGGTCCATTCGCACCCATTCAATCCAATGCATTCAAAAGCCTCTCCTGAGATTCTGCCCCTGAATGTCGTGGGCGCACGGGTAGATCAACTAGGGCTGGACGTCACTTCCTGACTTTTGACCCGGAACTTTTTGCTCAGATCGTCAGAGGACAAGTTAGTCAAGACACCAGAAACAGCATGACGTCATCGCACATCCTGTTTAGGAGATCTGGCGCTTCAAAATAAGAGGTTTTTACCAAATCCACTGGCTTGAGCCGTGGCATAGGGCAGAAAAGGACGCGATCGTGGTCGATGTGTTAATATTCCAAACGCTTGCTTGATCTGGAGTACGTACAGCATGAGTATATGGTAGACTGTGAAAGCGTGGCCTCACAATCTTTCTTCCATAGAAACCTCAGGGAGCTCTCTAGGTGACAAGACATACTTTCTGTCCGTGAGTGAGGCATTATGGATGTTACAGAGGCTATTTGAATGAGGATCTAGGCAAAAAACATACCAGCACTTTCATTGTATGTCTATCAATGGAATCGCGCTATGACAAGCTCACGCGTCACGCTTACTCATCTTTTCTATGACGAGCTATTTGAAAAATCTTTTAAATTGAAACTTACTCCAGGCCATTCTACCACCTCCTTCACATCCAGACAACTCTTAGCGTTTTTCTTTGATGTCTCCCTTTTTTTCCTCAATTTAAACTCTATGATGATAGGCCTGCCACATAGAAAAGGAGAGTTCTGTAAAAGTGTGCACTACAAGCATTCAGCACCAACGTACCCTGGGCAGACACTCCTCCATGGCTTTGCTTGGCAAGCGAAGAACGGACAGACAAAGACAAAGACACACACACACACACACACACACACACACACACACACACACACACACACACACACACACACACACACACACACACACACACACAACACACACACACACACACACACACACACACACATTCTACCTGGCTTTCATGATAAGTGCTCACTGTATTCGCAATAGACCTTGCCATAAGCCCCACCCTCTTCTCAGTGTCCAACCATGGGTTCCAGCCAGAATCATTCATTCCAATGTACTGTATATGCAATGGACATTACACATAAATACTGGTTCATTTGTGGAACCAGACCTTGTGAATTGAAGTGACTTGGACTCCTCATGCATGAAGGAAGCATGAGTTCACGTCTGTTGCTGTCCCCAGGTCGGTGGAGCAAAAGAACAAATATAATAATTAAAACAAGGAAAGGATAAGAGTCTTCCAAAAGCCCTTAAAAAGGCAGTTAAAAAGGAAGATCTGGCTGGAGATGCTGTAATGTCCGGCTCTCTCACCAGCGACCAGCCAGCAGCCAGCTGGTGCGGAACGCCCCGACAGAGCTCTGGCCAAAGATTAATGACCACAGAAGACCTTTTGCTACGTTTAATTACCGCCCTTGTGTTGTAAAACAACAGGGAGAGTAACCCTTAATGTCTTAAAGTTGCAGACATGCTGATGGGCCATGATAGAATTACTGGCCATGTCTGTTGTGGATGCTCTTGGCTGTAAACTTATGCCTCATTAGGATGACCTGATACTGTATCAGTATGGGGAAAAGTATCAGTTCTTATTGGTATTGGCAAATACCGTATCAGACTCAGAAAAGTAACACTATCCCTAGCTTACTGGCAGCTGCAGGCTGCCTAATAAACAAGCACGGGGACTTAGGAGATGGAAGGGTTGCCAAGAGACGAGATAGCCAACCAGAAGTGGCGTTACTGAGAGACCAGAGAGCCAATCAGGCGGTTGGGGGGTCGGGGAACAATTCTACAGAAATAATACAGCAGCTGCCAATTAAATGACGCATCATTTCTTGTTATTATCGGGTCATATCAGTATTGGCAAATATGTCAGTCTATCCAGTGAACTGACAGAGTAAACAAAGTGGACATTTGAGTGAGGATTCTGCTATTATCGATTGGTGGACTTCATATAAGAGCTTTTTTGTATTACTATAGGCTTAGATATCATTCCCTTGTATCTGCATTTTGGTATCGGTTTCGTCTAACACAACAAAAATGTGGGATCTGATTGGAAATGATTGGAAAGTGTATTGGGAAATCCCTCATTATTCGGGTGAAGGTTTATAGTTGTTTTACAGGACGGTTCTGATAAACTAAATGGAGCGGAGAACACAGGAGAAAAAATGTCCTTTAATCTGTCAAGACGGGTAAATTATACACAGGGTTTATTAAAACTCGCTAACATCAAAGCTTTTGTTTTTCAATTTCAAGCCCGCTGAGGAATGACAAATAAATATAAAAAAAAAGGTTTGATATACTGCGTATATCTTTATATCACTTCACAAAGACATTTAATATCTCGCACCACGCACTTGTATATCGCTCGCTTTAGTGATTCTTTATTTTCCCGCAGCCATTGTCTAGAGATTTATTAGGCACTTTTTGATTTAATAGCCCTCTTTTAATGAAGTCACAGAATTGAAAGTCAACTTCATAAGAAACACAGCTGTTACCGGTACAAATGACTTCCTTTGTGTTGCTATAGAGAGCCATATTAAATGGCCATGAGACGTCCTCTTTTCCTGTTAATTACATTTTTGTTTGCCGGCGTTGAAATAGAATTGTTTTCACATGGCTCTGCTTTGTAATTAACTGTTTTCTCTCTCTTTTTTCTCTTTTTTTGTGCTAATGAACAATGGCAGATTTGCAATCTCGCTATGTGGCCATGCTATGAGCTTGTAGATCTATTACTCTTGAAAATGGTGCAAATCTTTCAATATTTCTTCTATTAATATAACGTTTTTGAGTCAAACCTCTGGGGAGGTTCCTGGAAAAACACATTTTTAGATGACGGTCCAGCACTGTGCAAAATCAGAAAAGGATCAGAAACAGCTAATAGACAGTAGTGCAGGTGGTGGACAATTCAGTTGCCTGTTCAACCTATTAAATGCAATATCGATACCTAGGGTGCCAAATCGATTTATATTGCAATTGCTAAATATATTTAGATTCGATATTACGATTTCTCGAAAGTCACTTTGCTTATAATATACTAGATGAACATGAACAGTTCAATCATAGTATAACATTTTTAAGACAACCTGCCACAAACCCTAACCATAACCACAAACACAGGTCACGGGTGCAGTGTATGCTGTCCCATCCGTTTGTTTCTCTTATTTTCCAGGAAATTACAGCCTCTAGGACGTTATAGCCTCCTCCAAGCTGTTCAGATGGTCTATGTTCACCCCTGCAGGGAGTGGTAGACGCTTATTAGGGATTAACCAAACACTCTATAGCCAAAAATATAGCCGACACACAGCCTCAGAACACAATCACCATCAACATCACAATCAGGGCCGGATTTAGCCAGCCCTACTAGGTGGGCTGGAAGAATGGCAGGGTGGGCAACTCCAGAGTTTTGAATGAAGCAGTAGTTTTCAACCTTTTTGACACCAGGGCCCACTATTTATTCCGCATTTGAGCCACGAACCACCATTTGATGACATTTTAGCCCCACGGACCCCAAAACTAAAGATTTATTTTGTTTTTGTCCACAATACCAGGCTGGATTTGGGGAAAAATAAACAGTCAAAAATACAGATCAAAATGACCATTAATCTTCTACATTCTCTAGTTGTGTAGACATGGGCTAATTCACATGATAAATGCATGGCATTTGCATGGGTAGGCAGGATGAACGTTTGGGTGGGCTCTGCCCACCCCTGCCCCCCTCTAGATCCAGCCCTGAGTCACAATGTGTCATGAACTTGTAGACCGTACATTACTTTTGTACTATTTGTGTTATTACTTTATAGTGCCTGGATGGTTGAGCTAATGTCCAGGCTGTATTTAGTTATTTTCCCCCACTGCCTGCAGCCCAGGTCTGTCATAATATGGAAAATGTTAGTGTGGGGATTTTATACACTCACTCACTGGTTTATGTCCCATATTTACTCATTATCTGAATAAAGCGCCATACAAGTCTCATAAATAAGTACTCCGGCAGCTAAGCCATTAAAAGGCTCCCCAGTGGCAGATAACAAGCGGAGGGCCAGGTGGCGCCCGTACCGTTCGTTTGCTGCTCTCTCTCTCTCTCTCTCTCTCTTCTCTCTCTCCTCTCTCTCTCTCTCTCTCCTCTCTCTCTCTCTCTCTCTCTCTCTGCCTCCGGATAGACCTGGGGACCGACTCCATCCCAGCCCGTGGGCCGGGGGCCTGCCGGCAGGCCGTAAGCCTCGCTGAGCCGTGGGGCTCATATAGGGCAGGAGACCGTTTGCCTTTTTCTGTATCCTGACTCGTGAGGCAGCTTGATGTACTGTACAAGTACACCACCTGGACATGACGCTAGTGTGTCACAGAGTCTTAACTCCCAATCCAACCGCTTGGTGCTGAATGCCAAGCAGGGGCACTATTTTACAGAAGATTTTCCCTGGAGCTCCAGGAAAATCTTGCCTAGGGCTCCAAATTGCTTAGAAACGCCACTGCACAAGATCAGTCGTTCCCAATAGAGCTGTGAAGTCCTGCCCGTGCCCCAGAAATGAATTCCACCGGCTTTAACCAAAATGATTTCTATGAGGACGGTTATGTCACGGACAAAGCCAAGTCGAACCGCGACTGATCATGACAACACACAAAAGAAGAAAACCTATTGTATGATTATAGTTTGTTGTCATGACATTCCTCAAAACCTGAGTTGGTGTTGAGGAATATGAATGGGGGAATTCCTCCATTGGCCATTACTACTACTGAAGGTGTCTCCAGATGATTTAGCTTAATGGGCAAATATCCTCAACAGTAAAACAAAGCGGATAATTACTTTTGTGTGAGAGGTCCTTTCTGGACAGCGGGTATTGGCTCAGATCGCCCTGCGCTGCACTTTGCAGCGCTGAATGGGATTCATATTTAAATTTCACTTTGCAACATTAAAGGAAACGCTCTCAGGGCCTTGCCGAGTGGATGCACTGTTGAAATCTGAGTGTTGGATTCACCGGAGAGGCAACGGTCCATTCATTGTATTCGTACAACTCTCAGAGTGAAATTAACGGTTAATTAACTCTGTGTGTGTGTGTGTGTGTGTGTGTGTGTGTGTGTGTGTGTGTGTGTGTGTGTGTGTGTGTGTGTGTGTGTGTGAGAGATCGTCTGTATCACAAGCTCACCCGCACCCCCACACAAAAACTACCCTCCACTGCTGATTCATATTGCCTCACTGTAATGGACTTCAAGGAGAACTCACACTCCGTCCCAGCTGTCATCTGGATTTGTTTGTTTTTTGCGCATGTGTGTGTGCGTGCGTGTGTGTGTGTGTGTGTGTGTGTGCGTGTGTATGCGTCAGAGTGAAACCTAATGGTATACAACAAAGCCTTCTGGTTTTGCGGATGCTGTGCTGCTGGACATTCATCCTCACAATGCCTGGTGCTATTTCTCCGTCATCACTGCATGTCCTCGAAGCACACCGTGCCAAATATTACTAGGAAACAGCAGTGTTTCATAGAGCTGTCCTAAGAAAACACACATACAAGGGACTTAAGGTCACATTGACGCCTTGATCCCTGATTTATACATCATAATCCAGCATGATTCTACAGCAGGGGTTTTGGACCAGTGGTCCAGGGACCACCAGTGGTCCCTCAGAGGATGCTAGGCTAAATGTTGATTAAAGGTAGCGGAAGTGATTTATTTCATTTTTGTCAGATATCAGCCAAAACATTTTTTTTCTGTTAAAATGCTCTATTATAAGGTGTATATGGAGTTTTCCCCCTACCCCACGTTAGCAGAGGAGCTAATAAAAGTTCCCCAGGTGGAGGGTGAATTCTCCTCCAATCAGGATCGAGCAGCAGGTTCACATAGTGTAGCTACTCTTGAACGCCCCTAGTGCACCAGGCTGGTACTACACCATGAATTTCAAATCACTTTAACTAATGTAACTCTTTAACTCTCAAGAGTTATCGTGGACAAACACAAAATAAATCTTTAGTTTTGGGGTCTGTGGGGCTTAAAATAAAAATAGTGGTCCCTGGTATGAAAAAGGTTGAAAACCACAGTTCTACAGGAACAGATCCGTTATCTCCTTCCCTTCCAGGATAGATGGTGTTCATGCATTTTTCCTGCTTCACGTGGCTCACTTGAAGCACTTTATATTGGTGAACCAACGTGGATGGATGGGTCCGTGTCAGACCTAGCCTGGGCAGCGTTCCATTTTGGCTTTATGATCCGGTCGGGAGCAGGATGATAACTTTCATCATGTTGTAGTCGATGATTTGATTAGTCATCTGGCAGGGAATACCACACAATGGAATCAGTACTATGAATGGGGCACTTATTTCACCTAGTGGTTTCGTGCCTGATGACTATACAAATCAGTGGCTAGAACATGACAAGAATTACCGACTGCTCCGGGTCGGTTCACACGGCGATTTCGGGAACAGAGACCAGCAGTGTTGTAGTGGGACTTTTAGAAGTGGCGCCTCTTACCCATTTTCATTTTTTTTCCTGAGAAAAAAGGAAACTCATTAACATGGTGAATCACATCTTAATGATGTCATCAAGATGTATTTCACCATGCTAATGATGTTTTTTCAGACCTCCTGGAAACACAGAATGGGGGGGGGGGGGGGGGGGGGGGGGGCTTTTTATGTCTCTTAGGTATATTAATGACATAGTAAAATATTGAAAATGAGTGGAATTCCCCTGCGTGCATTTGCGTGCACCTGTGCAACACACACAGGGTCCATTTGGTTTCATTTTCACACTCAAGAGTTAAAATATTCATCTGAATTAGCACTATTTAATTAAGAAGTCAGCACTGTGTTGTTTACAAAATCCAGCCTGGAATTGTGAACAAAACCAAAAGAATTCTTTAGGTCTTTGGGGCTAAAATGTCATCAAATGGTGGTCCTTGGCTCAAATCCTGAATAAATAGTGGTCCCTGAGATGAAAAAGGTTGAAAACCACTGCTGTAGAGAATAAGGGTTAATTCTGGGATTTAAGTGGTTAAAGGAATAAAGAGTACTTTTTTTTTTCCTCTCACAACTAGACATTATTAAAACTCCCCAAACAGCCCTGCTGGGCCTCCAGGCGACAGGAAGCAGCGTTGTACTTCCTGTGTGTGTGGCGGCCCGGCGCCGCATGGGGAGGTGTGGGGGTTTTGGGGGGTTTGGGGGGTCTGGGGGGTACATTGGCTCGCCAGATGGCAACGGTGAGGAGGAATAGGGTAACCAGTGGTGGAAAAGTAATTTAGTACATTTACTGGTTACTGTCAGAATGACTTCCAGTAGAAAACTTTCTCTCTCCACCTTGTTTTATGCCTTGTATTTAAAGGTGAATTCCACCCATTTTCGACATTTTATTATGTCATTTATATACCTTTGAGATGTTGTGTCGACATAGTGAATCAGTTCCCCCATTCTGTGTTTCCTAGAAATGGAGGTCTTAAAAAAATCATTAACATGGTGAAACACAACTTCAAGTTGTGTTTTCACCATGTTGATGATTTTTCTTTTAGGACGTTTTTTCTGGGAGTGTACAAATGGTACATAAGACACCTTAGATGTCAACACAAGGTAAAAAAAAAATGGGGGGTGGGAGGGCACAATTCACCTCCGTTACGTATGAAATCCGGATTGCGTTAATCCACCCAAAACATACATTTTGGTTACCTAGGATCATCTCATTTATAGAGAAAATGAGGCACTAATCCATCTCGTTTTGACCCCAAAAAGAGAAGAACCCGATTCTAATAGACAGCATAAGCCAGCTGGGGGATTTTTATTTTATTTTATTTTGATTTTCATTACACCTGAAAGTAATATCCAATTCCAGTCTCTGAAGGATATTAGTGTCTTTCAGGGACTGTTTTTGTTTTCCTCCCGTGGCAGGTTGGTCTGGTTTCTTTCCAGGCTGATATATTTGATTGTCAACTAAAAAGAAAAAAGCAACAACCTTGAAAAGAAGTACTTAAGTAGAAGGCGGTGTGTGAGTACAGGTAGTGTGGTTCCGTTCCAGCACATCCAGATGGGCAGACAGAAGTTTCCTCACGAGGTTCACAGCCAGAGACATTTGGCTCCGCGCCCAAAACTGGGCAATTTTAACAGAGCGGAACGGCGGATATAGGGAAATCATGTGACGGCAAAAAAAAAGAATAAAAACAGAAAAGAAAAGCCAATACACACAAACAAAACACACAGAATGATGAATAAAAACATTGCAGAGAGAACACAGGGGGGTGGGTGCGGGGCGGGGGGAGGGGTCTGGGTGGCAGGGTATTGAAGAGGCTTTTCGCCAGCAACGGCACAGCATGGAGTAATTAGTATTGTAATGCACCATGGGGTACATCACAACCCATACTGTACGCGTGAGAGAGAGAACGTGCTTGTGTGTGGGGAGTGGGCGCCAGCGCCTGTATATCTATCTTCATCTGTCGGGTGGCGGACCCCCCCCCCCCCCCCCCCCCCAAAAAAAACAAACATGAAAAAGACAAGCTGCATCTCTTTGCATCCCATTTAGATCTTGTAGATCACTCCGCAGTAGAACTAATGGAGTGGATCAAACAACTACATATTGTCTCCTCCTATGGTTCATCCCGTCTGTTTTACAGTGCTTTATTTCACCAGTGGGGGTCGCCATTGTCATTACAAACACAACAGTGTATATACATCAATGTTTTATGTTGCAATGCTGGGTAATCACAGTAAAACGGGATAAAACATTCACTATTTTTAAACTAAAGAGCTTATTCTGTGTGTTTATTCTGTTATGTGTTTTAAAGGGAAATACCACTCAACATTGAACTGTCATCAATACTATAATTAAGGAGTTGTCTGTCTGAATGTCTGAATGTCTGAAACAAGCGTAACTCTTCACTGGCTGCACCAATCGCTATGAGTTTTCACACAGTCATTGACCATAACATTAGGAAGAGACTGACGAAGCTCTTTTTTTCAAATTAACAAATTGTTGATTAATAATGAATTTATTTGGTGCATTAAATTTCTCCATTCACTTAACATTGGCAATTCCCTTCCCTTTTCGGCCACAGGGGGCAATGCAAATAGCAAAACACACACACACACACACACACACACACACACACACACACACACACACACACACACACACACACACACACACACACACACACACACACACACACACACACACACACACACACACACACTTTATGACTGGCCATTGCAGTGTCTGTGCAAATTTGGGCATTAAAGCAATCCTTCATCAAAATACTTGCATCTTCAGTGATATCACATTACCCACACAGTACATCATTTGGTGTTCATATTCACAACGGGTAAGGCCCTAGTTAATATAAATTATGAGTTGTTGGGTGGAAATACGTTGTAATACCTAAGGAAAACAACCCTGGGGTCATGTGATCAGTGACCTCGCGCAGAGTAAACCGACATGATGTCACAGATCACATGACCCCACGCAGGTTCTAGATCTTCAGTTCTAGGCTAAACAGAAGTTTGGGGTGGGTGAATTTTTTGATTATTTCCGCACAAGCTACTGTATATAAATGACATCACGGTTCAAAGCGTTGTGAAAGCGTTATTCCCCTTTAAGAGTATCTGAGTATCTTCTTCCTTGCCACCGCAGATGGAGGACACACTGGCGCTGTAAAAATTGAATCCCAGGCTTTAACTGCGGTTTCCCCACCTGCAGCGCCGAGAAATCCACAGCGGGAGACTGAGAAATAAAAAAAAAAGAAGCGCTCACGGGCGGATCTGTTGTTTAACCCTTTGTGAACGCCTTTTGGTGTTTTAGCTGTTGAAAAATAGCAGATCTACAAGCTCATATCGCGCCACCGAGTGGCGCGATATGAGCTTGTAGTTCTGCTATTTTTGAAAAAAAAAAGTGAAAATGTGGTGCAAATCTTTGAATACATTATTTCGGAAGCAAACACTTTTAACTCAAATCTTTGCTTCTGGGGGATCCCTAGAACAACATGTTTTTAGATGAGGTTCTGCAGCTAAATAATAGATATATCTGGGGGTCCTTCCTATGAAATATGTCAAGCATCACTGACACAGAAAGAGATTTTTCCAGAAAAACTAGAATATCGCGCCAGGGACTAGAATTTAGTGTCACAAACTAGAATCTAGTGTCATGGACTAGAATCTAGTATCAGAAACTGGAATCTAACTTCAGAAACTACAGTCTACTGAGAGGAACTAGAATCTACCGTGGGGGACTAGAATCTGGCATGAGGAACTAGAATCTAGCATCAGAAACTAGAATCTGATCAGGACGCAATGGGTTAATGTATTGCGGATGTGACGAGAAAATACCGAATATAATACGACTCCGGGAACTCACAATGAGCGCGTTAAACTTCCCCACCGACCGACGGACCCCAGCTGCGCGCGAGGAACTGCCCACGAAAAGCGAATTACCGAATCTACCTAGCCTAACTTACACCGCCCGCCATTCAGCCTCATCAATGCATAATGGATGCGATGCGCACGGCGGGCGAGCGTTGCATGCAGGGTCTCTCATTATATATCACTGGGGAGGAGGGGAGGGAAGGAGGGGAGGGGAGGGGAGGGAGGAGGGGAGGGAGGGAGGGGAGGGGAGGCAGACCCGGCCCACGCCGGCAAGGCCCACAATCAGGAGCAGAGGGAATTACATTTCTCTGGGGCTTTTATTTCATTTTAGTTCTCTTCTTCCCAGCCAGAGAGAGAGAGAAGGGGAGGGAGGCAGAGACAGTTGCTGTAATTTTGAGGGTAACCATACCGATATATACAGTGTGTATATATACACACACACACACACACACACACACACACACACACACACACACACACACACACACACACACACACACACACACACACACTGCAAACTGCAACTGCAAAATGCAAACAAGTGCCGTGTCATGAATCATGAATGAGGTCTGATGATTATTATTGACGGCTATGGACAAAAAAAATACAGACACGGCTGTAGGGGTACATCTATGAAAAGTTCAAATATGGGGGAGGGAGGGGAGAGGAGAGAGAGAGAGAGAGAGAGAGAGAGAGAGAGAGAGAGAGAGAGAGAGAGAGAGAGAGAGGGAGAGGGAGAGAGAGAGAGCTCCCAGCAGGGGGGGACATTTTTTAAGGGGCGGGGTTGTCCTATGTTATAACCTATGACATAAAAGCTATAGGTTAGGCCTAAAGAATATAAAGAATGTGCTTTACGTGGCACCATTTGATGTCTGTACTCATTTTGGAACAGTCAGTAGGCCTAGGTAGGCCTATTATTCTACTATGTAGAATTTTTTGCAACACTTTCTTTTTTGCTGTTGTTGTTGTCTCTTTTTGCTGTTGTTGTTGTCTCTTTTTTGCTGTTGTTGTTGTCTCTTTTTTGCTGTTGTTGTTTTTGTTGCCGCCACGAGTCAGGACTGATCTATATATGCGAGGATGGAGCCGACTTCTTTAATTGGAGCACAGCGGAGCAATAGGATTAGCTGGTATAGACCGAAGGCTTCTGATCTGAGGAACCCCATTCTGTATGTGTGTGCATGCGTGTAGGTAGGAGGCTCCCAGTTGTAGGTGAACCAGGGGCGGATGTAGCATTTCCCAATTGGGGGGGCAGGAGAAAATGGCAGGGGGGCGACTTCATCGCCCGTGTCGCTTCGCGCCACGGGCGATGAAGCCGCACCCTTACCATTTTCGGTTACAGGACTTTTATTAGGCAAGTAAAGCATCAATAATAACATCAGTTGTTGTTGACGTTGCAACAGACACGCAGCATGCATAAAGCTAAAGGTCTGACTCAGAGAGTTTTCTGTTTTCAATGCTGTTGGTTTAGTGGTGACACAGCTGTTAGTTAGTAGCAGTAGTAGTGTTTCAAATCATTTTAATTATAAGCACTTTAATTTGAAATATCTTGGGTTGTTTTGCATGCCATCATGTTTGGTGGGGCAGTCTGGGCATTTAGGGGGGCATTGCCCCCCCATGCCTAGATCCGCCCCTGAGGTGAACCTGAGGTAAATTTGGCCTCTGAGGGCCATATAGGGTAGAGTTCATGAGGCAGAGAGAGAGAGAGAGAGAGATCATGAGAGAGAGAGAGAGAGAGGCGGACACTGAAGACTGATGGCGTGCGTCGATACCATGCGGCTGATGTGTGCTGGACGGTCACGGGCGGCTAATCGCATCAATATCGCTCACACCAAAGCTTATACGAAGCAGTGTCCATGCACCGCTCTCTCAACCGAAAGCCAAACGCACACCCACGATTATAAGCAACGGAGCGCCATTTATGCGCGTAGTACAAGGAGAAAAAAAAGAGCCAGCCTAGGGCTTTAGCATGCTTGAGTGCTCTACCATGTACTGGCGAGCGCTTTTACTCGGCTGAAAAATCAATTTATTGTTTGTATGTATGCCGGCACACATGCATGATGCACGTCCGTCTGAGGCCTGTCAGATTTTTTTTTAATAAACTCCATAGGAGACGGATCAAAGATGCACAGGGCCTGCCGTTAGCGGTTGGGAAAGTCTGCTTGGTTAACCAGAAGGTCATTGGTGTGAATCCCAGCCTGGCCCATTACATGTCTGTACATCAAAGGGACCAGTGGCTTAGAGATATAGTTCCCGGATATGAACCGTTATAAGGTTTCCAGTTCGATCCCCGGCTAGCTCCTGCAGAGATATAGTGTCAAAGTACCCTTAAGACACAGAACCACTAATGCGCAGGCCTGCTCCCCAATGTGCAGGCCTGCTCCCCAATATGCAGGCCTGCTCCCCAATGTGCAGGCCTTGCATGGTTTCCTATGCCATCGGTGCATGGATGTGTGTGTGGGTGAAAGCAATACAGAATATGTGTAAAGTGCCCTCACCTGTCTACTCTGCAACACAACTAAGCGTCAGAACCATGGCCAGCCCTCCTATATACAGTAGTAAGCTTCAGGACCATGGACAGCACTCATATACCTGTATACAGTACTAAGCTTCAGAACCATGGACAGCACTCCTATATACAGTACTAAGCTTCAGAACCATGGACAGCACTCCTATATACAGTACTAAGCTTCAGAACCATGGACAGTACTCCTATATACAGTACTAAGCTTCAGAACCATGGACAGCACTCCTATATACAGTGCATAAGTACAGCTTCAGGACCACAGACAGCACTCACCTATCTATGCATGAAAGGCAGTATGTATGCTCTACCACACAGTGGTTTTCAAGCATACTGATACCAGGGACCACCATTTGAGGACATTTTAGGGTATGGGTGCGGCTTCCTCGAGGAAGCCGCACCCATACCATTTTCCATGACAGGACTTTTATTAGGAAAGCAAGCATCAATATTAACACCAGTTGTTGTTGAAGTTGCAACAGACACGCAGCATGCATAAAGCTAAAGGTCTGACTCAGAGAGTTTTCTGTTTTCAATGATGAAATGCTATTGGTTTAGCACAGCTAAGCTGTGCTAACTGCAGCACAGCTGTAGTTAACTACAGCACAGCTGTAGTTAGTTAGTAGCAGTAGTAGTGTTTCAAATAATTTTGACTTTAGTTTGAAATATCTTGACTTGTTTTGCATGCCATCATGTTTGGATTACAACAGACATGCAGCATGCATAGGTCTGACTCAGAGAGTTTTCTGTTTTGAATACTGAAATGGTGATTTAGTGGCGCCACAACTGTAGTTAGTTAGTAGGGTAGTGTTTCAAATCATTTTAAATATACTATAAGCACTTTAATTTAATATCTTTGAAATTTGGGTTGTTTGCATGCCATTGTGTTTGGTGGGCACTCAGGATTGGGCACTCAGGATTCAGCACTCGGGATTGGGCATTGCCCCCCCATGGCCATGCCTAGATCCGGCCCTGTACTAAGTGGAATTGTTTCACGTCCCACCACTGCTGTTTAGTGTGCGAGCAGCGGAACCACCGAGAGGTTGTTGTGTGGATTCAAACGAGTCAGCAGAAAAACAAAAAGTTTCTATTTGTCGTTTGCATCCCAGTACAGTATTCTACACCCCCCCCCGCCCTCTCGTCCAGTGTGCGTCATGCATCTCCCAAGCACCTCTTGAAACTAAATTACCCACGCTGAAGATGCGGCGAGACGAATCGGTTGACACGCCGCATCGCAATTAACCCCCTGACGCACGCGTTTGTTTTTTAAGGGGGGACTTGCAAGCTGTTTCCCTTTGGTTATTGGTGCTTGTAGCAGCAGCAGCAGTCTCTCTCTCTCTCTCTCTCTCTCTCTCTCTCTCTCTCTCTCTCTCTCTCTCTCTCTCCTATTACTCGGTCATACACACAAACATTGCTTGTGAATGTCTTCTATCGTCGCTGCTGTGTGGACAAAACCTTGTATGTCCGAATAAAGTCGTTGTTGCTCTACAGCGGTGGTTTTCAACCAGTGACCCTTGAGAGAGTGTTCCAGGGGGTCCCTATGAGCTAAATGATGAATGGGGAGTTAGTAACCAAATGGATCCAAACATATGCCTTAAAGGGGAATTCCATCCATTTTCAACATTTTATTATGTCAGATGTTGTGTGGACATGATAAAAAAAGTTCCCCCAATTCTGTATTTCCTAAAAATGGAGGTCTGAAAAAATCATTTGGTGAAACACATCTGATGACATCATCAAGATGCATTTCACCATGTTAATGATTTTTCTTTCAGACCCTTTTTGTGTGAACCAAATGGACCCTAGCGGGTCCATTTGGTTCCATTTGTACCCTCTCAGGAAAAATTTGAAAATGGGTGGAATTCCCCTTTAACTCTTGAGATCCGTACGGGGTCCATTTTGTTATATCTCCTAAATACAGCAGAGAATTGTGGTGAAACAAAACAACAAAATTTTTGGTTAGGGTGTGTGTGTCCGCTGCAGTAGATCAGGAGGTATAACGACGGCACGGCCAACAATGCTTGGGGACCACTGGCTTTAGCACAATGAGATATAGGGCCTCAATACTTAGAAAATAGCCCCAAAACTTGAATGCTGGAGATAGGAGGTTTCTGAGCGGACTAGCGTGACGCTGTAATGAAAGGAACCAGAAGAACACAACAGAGTTTCTAGTGCAGACGGTCAGTGGAGCGCGACGACTGAAGTGATTTCTCTGAAGTGCAGCAAATGGACCAAACGTACATTATTCCATTCCACGCGCTGGAAAGTAGCTCTATATATACTGTACCATCAGCGATTCCACCAACCCACCTCGCTTCGGTCCACCCCGCGTGACTGTGCTCACGGGTCCACCCATCGGGCCACTTAACTGGGGTGGATCTAGGCTTGGGGCAACAGGGGCGGATCTAGGCATAGACATGGGGGGGCAATGCCCCCGTAAATGCCCAGACTGCCCCACCAAACATGATGGCATGCAAAACAACCCAAGATATTTCAGTGCTTATATTTAAAAGTATTTGAAACACTACTGAAAATGGTATGGGGGCGGCTTTTTTACATATAAACACTTTATTTTTAAATGTCTTGGGTTGTTTTGCATACCATCATGTTTGGTGGGGCAGTCTGGGCATTTAGGGGGGCAATGCCCCCCCATGCCCATGCCTAGATCCGCCCATTATTTGGGGGCACACTTGTAATATCCTCACTGTACTGAGGAAAACACTGCTGTATGGTTGTATGAATGTAAACTTGTGTGTATATATGCCATTTCTTTGACCTCCTTTCCTCCCAGGTTTTAATGCAGTGTGTTTCTGTGTTTAAAGCCCTTCAGCAGCATGCTGCTAGATTGCTTAAGAGCTCCAGATCGCCACTTCAAATAATGCTTAATCTCCTCATTACTTACTTTAAAGGGTGCATGCGGACCGGGCAATTATAGACCTGGCTCTGTGCGATAGCCACAACTACTATTAAAGAGAGCTACGGGGGGAAATATGTTGACGTTATGCGTTCATATAGTGCAAAGTCTGCATTTTTCATGCAGCTGCCTTTCTTCTTCTATCTCCCTTCTCCTATTGTCAGTCTGCACAATGGACACTTCTCCTACAACTGGCACTCATGAGATTAAGGCTTATGCATGATATAATGCTACATATTAACCACTTTACTGGAGTGTATTTATCTTTATTGAATCACTGACCGCCTGATTTCCGACCATTTCTGGACCAGGGGGGGTCCATTTCGAACAACTCAGTTTGCGGTTCAGCCAGGGGCAGATCTAGGGGTGGGCATGGGCCCCACCAAATATGATGGCATGCAAACAACCCAAACTTCAAATATGTGTATGTGTCTGTTGCAACTTCAACAACCACTGATTTTATTATTGATGCTTTACTTGCCTAATATAAGTCATGTAACAGAAAATGGTATGGGTGCGACTTCATGAAGCCGACCCCATAATATTTTCTCAGCCATCAGTCAGTCTTTATGATATTAACAAATGAACACTCCTACTTATGAGTTATGAGTTTCTGCATTGAAGAATTGATACTTTTACTTACTAGTAAAAAGTAAAACATCTAAGTGCTTTTTCCCCCCATCGCTGGGGAATCTCACTGCCGATTGCTGTGTGTTACAGTACAGTCAGCATTAACAGCATCTTGAAACAGAAAGTGGAAATAATGAGATATGGTGAATAAGTACAGGGAGAAGGAAATGAGGGGGCGGGGCGCGGGCGCGAGAAGAGAACCCCATTCGTACAGTACAGTATATATATCGGCAACCAACGGTGTGCGTTGGGGAGTTTGTGCAAAAGACTTGCCTGTCTCACTCAAGGCCTCTTTACTTAACACATAAAGCTTGTGATGTAATCGCTGCTACAAAAAAGAAGGGAGTGCACTGTAATTACACAGAGATCAAATGGTTGCAAAACCGCAGCTCCCCGTAGTCGTATCCGTTCATTCAACATGCGCACGCCTGTTGTGAGGGAGAGGGGGGAGGAGGGGGGGAGGGTGTAAGATGCGAAGGGCCAATTAATAATGAATCCAATGTCATCATTAAGGCAACATAGGGGATGATTAAAACATATCTCTGCTTTTACTTCAAACGTATGCGGCTGCTTTGCTACTGTAGCAGAGCAGAAAACAGCAGAAAGGGAGAGGTAGAGGGAGAAAGAGATGGAGAGAGAGAGAGAGAGAGAGAGAGAGAGAGAGAGAGAGAGAGAGAGAGAGAGAGAGAGAGAGAGAGAGAGAGAGAGAGAGAGAGAGAGAGAGAGAGAGAGACAGAGACAGAGAGACAGAGAGAGAGAGAGAGAGAGAGAGAGACAGAGAGAGAGAGAGAGAGAGAGAGAGAGAGAGAGATCTTCCCTACTACAGAGTGTGGTGACCATATAAGGAGTTCCTCCATGCATCCCCAGTGAGCCCCTGGGGTAAAAAAGAAAATAGTTTAATTTTGTGATTGGAAAGAACAGCCTTTCGTCCAATCTGGATTGAGTGGGGTGGGCCTAGGTGTATATCGGGGGCGTTTTTGCCATTAGACAGACTAGGCAGTTGCCTGGGGTGCCATGAGGGGAGGGGGCGACCACCAGACATGCTTTAAAAGGATCCCAGGCTAATAAGCCTCGTATGGATGAATACATTATACTTATCCTCTATAACTGGAGTTGAACATTTGTTTAGTTTAAAAATAGTTCATATTTTTTTCCCTGGAGTGCTCCCCCCTCCCCATTTGAATAAAATAACGTTCTGAAAATGCTGTTGAACAGATATGAAATATGATCTGTGATCTCGAGCAATTTGTTTCCAGGTCTGATGCGGTTATAGGCCCATATTCCCTCGCGTCGTTTTTGCCTCTAATCTAAAAATCCCACCGCCGCCACGACAAAGTTCACGGCAGAAAGATGACACACGAGCATCACCCCTGACTGGCGCTTCTAGTCCTATACGCCATTCTGCTCTTTCTACTTTATCCACTTCCCCCCCATGCTCTCTTCTTTATTATTCAAACCCCCAGCAGGCATTATAATGCCGCTGCCCGCTCTGTCGCGGTCGGTGTTATGTCACGGCGCCCCGGGCGCCTCGCCAGTGTTGCCAACTGCCAAAATCCAAAATGCATTATAGTGGCACTTCCAAAATGCACTAGAATGCCATCTAGAATACCATTTTCATACCAGGGCCTATTACTATTTTTTTCTGCATTTTAGCCACGGAGGAACAACATTTGATGTTGAGTTTAGTCTCTCTCGACTAATTTACATGTAGGATAAATAACTGGCAAAATGTTGGTCAAAATAGCAAGTCTTCTACATTTTATAAATGTGTATATTCTTGAAAATTAGGTAATTCAGTTGTTTAAATATAATTTAACTCTTGAGAGCGTAAAATGAAACCAAATGGACCCGTTAGGGTCCATTTGGTTTCATTTTAACGCTCTCTAGAGTTACAGATCTATAAGGGTCCATTTGGTTACCAATGGTCCTTTTTAGGAAGGAAGGAGGACTCTGTCATAGGAGAAAAAAATGGTGGAAAAACAAGGATTTTATCTATGGCGCCTGTCAACCAATTTCATCCCAAGCTCTCGATTTTCCACCAGGGGTTTTGCACTAATTTTGGGGTCGGAAAAAAAGCTAAATATAGCGACAAATGCGCCAAGTTGGCAACACTGTGGCAAGGCGCTTTTTTAGTTCAAATTGTTTGACGGTGCTCCATATTTGTCTCCATTAGTGGCCCTGGCACGTCTGGGTGTAGCGCGGGCTAAATGATGTCTAATGGAATAATAATAGTTCCCCCTGGGGGGAGGGGGGCCTTTTTGATGTGAGGAGTTCACCGCACACCGCCACCTGCCACGCCGAGGTCTGTTCTTAACGGTGAACCTCACCTGACCCTGCTGTGCTAACACAGCTAGCAACTGTAGAGCATTAGTCAGCGTGAAAACAAGCCCCCCCCCCCCACCCCACACCCCACCCTCCACACTCGCACTTGAATGATAAAGTTGAAGGTGGAGCGCTTGTTTCGCTTAGCTCAATATCCTGCTTTGAGTGCAAGCAACAAATGCAGAACTTTTTCTTAGTTCCGAAACCCCGGTAGTATACAATAGTTCGAAGTCCAAAAGTGCTCTGCTCCCATGCTTGCGGTTATGTTTAGGGTTAGAGATAGGTTTAGTAATTTCGCAACAATGAACCTTCGAACTAATAACATGGCACTGAATGTGTTTGGATTTGGGGATATCAAAAATACTCTACGCACACAGATGGTAAAGGATAAATACTGTGTGTACTGTAAGTATTTTTTGTGGCTTTTGCCTTTATTTTATTTTTTTATAGAGTGGCAGACATTAGGCTGATGGCAATGAGTAAAAGTCGTCAGGAGTCACACCTGCGGACACTGTGAGTTCTGGATTACCAGCTGGGGCTCCAGGACCTCTGAGCTATGGCCCAGGCCAGTAAACAGTTGTTTTAGTTTCATGTAGGGTATTTATCCAAGGGGCTTACATACATATTTGTGGATTACATCCACCCATTCACACATACAAAACCCTGCGACCTGCATATCGGGATGTTTCAGCGTCTTGCTCAAGGACACTTCAACACAAACTGAGAGGGAGCTTGGGTTCGGACTGGGAACCTTCTGGTTACCAACCGGCAACTCTGAACCCACATGTAACAGCAGAACTTGTTTTTTTGTCAGTCGTCTTGACTTTGAGCTATAAAACGTTTGGGAACCAGTATAGTATAGACAATTCTTACCTCAGTGTTTTGCAGTGGAACTTGTATGCTGTAATAACAGGATCTACTCAAACTGAAGGCGTTGAACGTGTTGGTATAATCGCTGTAACAATCATGTTGGGTGTTGGCAGTGCTTACCGTGATCATCATCCTCTCCCACGTCTCTTCTCCTGGCTGCTTCCTGGAAGTACGTTTGGGAAACGACAGCCGTTCCAGCTAGACATAACCCATTCTGTTTTGAAAGCATTCAGGCACATTATACTTTAGCAATTGAAAAATGGGCAGATCTACAAACTACAAGCTTGTGGATGGGCTATTTTTTGTGTCAATCTTTGCATATTCTCTGAGAGCAGAACATTTTTAACTCAAATCTTTGCTTCATGTAGAGGTTCCCTGGAATAACATGCATTATTTTCAGATGGGAGTCGGACTCGATGTGAACTACATACATTTTTAGATAAGTGTCCCAGCTTTAAAGCGCACTTCTGCGAGCATCACTAAGCGGCCTGCGAGTTATGGCTGAGGTTATGGCCGTACAGTAATTGCATTATTTCAAATGTTTGGTGTTGGTTTTGTTATGGTTTTATAATGGTTTAATAGGCCTATATGCTATATGATATGTACTTTATGCTTGAGTCAAATGCACACGTCTCTGGTCCATCATCACTCATTATTGTGGGTATAGGGAATTCTATAGATCAGCAATTTAGGGAATGTGCTATTTTGTCGTCTGTATGTGTCATTTCTGCATACGTTCCTAGTTTTATGTAACCTGTATGACTTTGTCTAATGTCCCGCATGCACGCACGCACACATGCTTGATCAGCCCCCTCCAGCCCGCAGGGGCAGATGTAACATTTCCCAATTGGGGGGGCAGGAGAAAATGGTATGGGGGCGGCGCCCATAACATTTTTTGTTACAGGACTTTTATTAGCCAAGTAAAGCATCAATAATAACATCAATTGTTGTTGAAGTTGCAACAGACACGCAGCATGCATAAAGCTAAAGGTCTGACTCAGAGAGTTTTCTGTTTTCAATGATGAAATGCTGTTGGTTTAGTGGTGACACAGCTAGTTAGTAGCAGTAGTAGTGTTTCAAATCATTTTAAATATAAGCACTTTAATTTGAAATATCTTGGGTTGTTTTGCATGCCATCGTGTTTGGTGGGGTAGTCTGGGCATTTAGGGGGGCATTGCCCCTCCCAGGCATGGGCATCGTAAATCCGCCCCTGCTGGCCCTGCCATATATGGCAGCTCATTTGCATGAGCTGCCACGAACACCAGCACTGTAAGGAGTTGTGAACGGAACCAATTAGTGTGTGTGTGTGTGTGTGTGTGTGTGTGTGTGTGTGTGTGTGTGCGTGTGCGTGTGCGTGTGCGTGTGCGTGTGCGTGCGCACGTGCGTGTGTGCGTGGAGGGGGTGCACAGAACCAATTATTCTGTGCGGGTGTAAACTGTCTATATAAATGTCAGTCCAGAGCAGTGAGTGACAGCAGGAGACAACCAACCAGACCTACGGTTAGAAGTGCTGTGACAGGAACTGCCTGTGACCGGGACTTCACACACACACACATACACACACACACACACACACACACACACACACACACACACACACACACACACACACACGCACGCACGCACGCACGCACGCACGCACACACACACACACACACACACACGGACACACACACACTTGCACGCACACAAGTGCACAACTGGATAATAGTCAATTTGTCGGTTATAGTCATTTAACTGACTGTGTGTGTGCGCGCGCACCTTTCCTATTGTGCACATTGTCATACATCCATGAGGAACCAAATCATTTTGTGACCTTGACCTATAGGGGGTGAGCCTTTTGCTGTCGTGGTTGGGACCTTAATTAATGGCCGTAACCCTTTTTCCCTCCTGCCCATTTAGGAAAAGGTCGGGGTCGCCCACCTATAAAACGGTCACCAACTGAAGTAAAAATGTTGCAACTGGGTTAGCATTGGTCACAAAAAAGTTGCGACTTAGGTCAAGGTTGCAAAATGATCTTGCTGTGTCTCCATACATCCGTGTGTGTGTGTGTGTGTTTGTGTGTTTTCATCGCCCGTGTTGCTGCATGCCACGGGCGATGAAGCCACACCCATACCATTTTCCATTGCAGGACTTTTATTAGGCAGGTAAAGCATCAATAATAACATCAGTTGTTGTTGAAGTTGCAACAGACATGCAGCATGCACAAAGCTAAAGGTCTGACTCAGAGAGTTTTCTGTTTTCAATGATGAAATGCTGTTGGTTTAGTGGTGCCACAACTGTGGTTAGTTAGTAGCAGTAGTAGTCTTTCAAATCATTTTAAATATAAGCACTTTAATTTGAAATACCTTGGGTTGTTTTGCATGCCATCATGTTTGGTGGGGCAGACTGGGCATTTAGGGGGAGCATTGCCCCCTCCCCACATGCCCATCCGCCCCTGACACATAAATTCTTCTATCCTGGCTTCTCAGAGACTCACTCTGTACAAAAGCACAACAGCAGTCGGTGTGTGTGTACATATTTCACAAGATGTTTGAGGTTAAAACTCCGACAGCACATTTCAGCGTGCTGAGGTATGGCTGGAGAGGAGCAGGACGTGACAAATGGACGTCATACCGCGGCGGCGTGTCACAGGTGACCTTGCTGAACCACTGATGGATATTTAGTCACAATACACCATACCTGGCCTGTCTGTCATTTTTACTGTCTGCGCGACATCCGTGCCTGGTGGTGAGTGAGTGTCGTTACTTATACAGTAGTTGGTGTCACTGACTGTAGAATTTCTACGATTTTTTCTTTTTTTACTGAGAGGATGCCTGGCCCCTTTGAGATGCAGCATCTGGTTTTAGAGGGGGTCATGCACACATGACCTCACATGTATATAGGCAAAATATTGTCAAAATGCATACATTCATGAATCCACTCTCTGACCGGCTTTAGAAAAAAAGTGACAAATGTTAAACTTTTCTCTTGCTTTAAAGCCACAGTGTTGTCGTGGGACTTTTAGAAGTGGGGCGACGCCTCTTAAAGGGAAATTCCACCCATTTTCAGTTTTCAAAAAGAAACAATTTTCACCTCCATTTCTTGGAAACACAGAATGGGGGAACTTTTTTATCATGTCCACACATCTCTAAGGTATATTAATGTAAAATATTGAAAATAACTGGAATTCCCCTTTAAGACACGTGCATGCACACTTAAATTTGTAGTAAGTATAGCATATTGAGAACGATTGTTTCCAATGCCTAATTGTATCCTTAAAAGTAAATGACAAGACAAAAAAACATATAGGCCTACTTTTGCCCCAAAAATAAAGTCCCCCCCCCCCCCCCCCCCCCCCAAACAGCCATAGCCACTTTCCCAATATGTGCTGACCTCATGCAGATTTGTCATGATGTCTATGGCTGTTTTTAGCCCAGCTGTGAATCTGAATCATGAAAAAAACTAGTTTGATATGCCACCTGCTACCTAAGGCATAAGGAGTTTGCCAAATACCTACAGCCAGTCAGCAAGTGGATTCATGAATGTATTTGTATAGACAGTGGCTGCCCGAGTAGTAAGACTAAGACATACGTGCAAATTCACAACACCACCTCATAGCAGCAAAGGTTCTGACACCGTTTTGTGATAACCACCTTGCCTAAATAACTGCCTTTGTCATATAAATGGCCATGAGCCAATAGTTGGCAAACTTAGTTGGCGTCAGTTATATTTTGAAGGATGCTGGTGCATAGAAAATAGAAGATCTACAAACTACAATTACATCTACAATCTACAATTAACCGTAGGATGTTGTGGGGATGTAAACGATACCAGAAAAAAAGGTTGTATAATCCATTAATGTTGTATATATCCATTATACAGGATGATGTTAATTAGTTTAATACTTTGTTGTTTCTTTGCAGTTATCTAGATTGAGATTTTCTGCGTTTTTCATGTCAAGGCTCCCCAATTGTTTTGAGATCTGCATCTCAAAATATATTGTTATATGCCCAGAAGCAAAGATTAGAGTTGCAAATGTTCGCTATAAAGGCCAATACTCAGCGATATGCTTTGTTTGGTAGTTTTGTATCTTATGCCCATGCCAGTGTGAATGCAAAAAAATACAGGAATGTAGAAATATCCACTTTAAAAAGGATAGTTGAGGCCGTTTTGGAACAGGAATCCAAACAGTGGACCTGACGACCCTGCTATGTTCAAATCCTTCTGGCTGGTGGACTAAGGGCATTGATACTGTTTTCTGTTCACAGTGTCTGAGCCGTTTATCGATTGATTGTAGTGGAAAAACGTCCTGCTCAAGATGCCAAGTCTCTGGGAAGAAAAAAAGCTATCGATGTCATCTATTTTTGGAACATAATGAAGAATTTTACTACAATAACAATAATGTGTGTTTGTGTTCTTGCTTAGTGAATACTGTACATTCGATATTCAAATCATCCGATATTTTGATCAAACCCACATGGGGTTTTTAAAAGAAATATTCAAATGTCTTTTTGGCCAATTCTTCGGGCAATTTAGGCATTCTTCTGAATGCCTAAATTGTAAAGTGTAATTGTAGCACCAAAGTTCAGGTTTACCAAGTATTGAGGGTGGATAAGTAGTTCACCCCTGGACGCACGCGCGCACACGCGCGCACACACACACACACACACACACACACGCGCGCGCGCACACGCACTCACGCACACACGCACGCACACACCAGGGGCGGATGTAACATGTCCCATTTGGGGGGGCAAGATAACATGAGAAAATGTGTCAGGGTCTGATACTTTGTTCCTCATGTCTAAAGTATTTTTTTCGTTTTCTGGCTAAAATCTTTTTTAATCATATTAAAAAAGTAGGAACTTTGATCTTACTACTAAAAACGATTTTAGCAAAAAAAAAAAGAAAAAAATACTTTAGATGGCTCTAAAAGCAAAACGGCCTGGGAGACATGAGGACTAAAGTACCAGACCCTGACACAAATGGTTTGGGGGCGGCTTCATCGCCCGTGGTGCGTGGACTTTTATTAGTCAAGTAAAGCATCAATAATAACATCAGTTATTGTTGAAGTTGCAACAGACACGCAGCATGCAATGCTGTTGGTTTAGTGGTGCCACAGCTGTAGTTACTTAATAGCAGTAGTAGTGTTTCAAATCATTTTAAATATAAACACTTTAATTTGAAATATCTTGGGTTGTTTTGCATGGCATCGTGTTTGTGGGGCAGACTGGGCATTTAGGGGGGCATTGCCCCTCCATGCCCATGCCTAGATCTGCCCCTGACACACACACACACACACACACACACACACACACACACACACACACACACACACACACACACACACACACACACACACACACACACACACACACACACACACACACACACACACACACACACACACCCTCTTCTGGCTGGTCCTCATTAGTCTCATCTGCATGCAGAGGAGTGCGTCTCTCTCTCTCTCGCCTGGACCAACCAGGCCTCTTTTGTTTGCCCTGTGCTGATTGGACAGACGCCGCTTCATTTAGATGCAAGGGGAAGAGAGAGAGCGAGAAAGAGAGAGAGAGGGAAGAGGAGAGGAGAGGAGAGGGGGTGGGGGGTCTTATTAGGGTGGGGATGGGGATGTGGGGGGTCTGCCTTAAGTGCAGCGTCGCCAGCTCCATTTTCATTTGCCTTCCCCCCCCATTATTGAATTTGCTGGCATCTCATTCGGCCTGATTGCATTTTGTGTCACCTCTAAAACGAAAAAAAAAAAAAAAAAAAAAAAAAGATAAAGAAAACAAACTATAAGAAAATAACGCAGCCCTCTCCTTTCCAAGAGACACTTGCTATGCGCCGGCGTTCATTAGGTCGTCGCGCGGCGGGGTAATGAGACAGACTGAAAGCTCGGACATTGACACCGTTGAGTGGTTTTCTAATGTTTTCTTATTGTTTTTCAAGTGTTTGTTTTCACTCACGCTCCTCCTCCTCCTCCTCCTCGAAGCCAGATGGGCTGCCTTATAAACTAACCCTCACAGTTTGCACAAAGTAACGCACAAATAATCAAAACCACTTGGGCAACACAACTGCAATGCACAAATCTATCTTTGGTGTCGTCTGTGTCCGCTACAAAGGTTTGTTCTGTGTGGTATGATCCTTTGCTGTGCGCGCCGTGCACACATGGGCCAACATTAGCAGAAACTTTGGTGTAGATTGCTTATTATCTAACAAACCGACTATAAACTATAAGGCTGAGGCTTTTTTGGAAGTTGTTAGTGTTCAACTTGCATAAAGCACAATACTTTCCTCTGAGATATTACTGAACTAGATCAGATGTTTTCAACCAATTTTCATACCAGGCAGGGCTCACTATTTATTCTGTGTTTATTTAGCCACAGAGGACCATCATTTGATGTTGAGTTTAGTCTCTCAGACCCAAAACTGAGGATTTTCAAGTTTGTGTCCACAATTTAGGAGAGATAACTGGCAAAACATTGTTCAAAATAGCAATTCTTCTACATGTTCTCATTGTGTAGATTCTTGAAAATTAAGTAAATCAGATGTTTAAATATAATTTTGGGACTCTTGGGACTCAGCTCAGCTCTCTCTCTGTTCATCTTTACGCTCTCAAGAGTTACAGATCAGATTGAAAACCACTGTTCTAGATGTATGCATTCCTTTGTGAAGTATGGACGTGATCAAGTAAAGTAGGAGACTGTAGGAGAGTACATCAACATTTTAAACACTTAGCAGCCTACGAGGTGAAAAGTTAACTTTTCAAAATAAACAAAACTCTGGTTTGTTTCTTAGTCAGAGAGAGACAGAGAAACAGAGAGAAAGACAGAGGAAGGCGGCCTTCAGATAGACAGACAGACGGACAGAGACAGACAGTCGTGGCATATATGCAGGCAGGCTGCAGTAATTGAACCTGAGTGATTGCGAGGATTCATTTAGCACCCTCTGACGCAAACGGGAAGTAAAACCGAGGGAGTTGAAAAAGTGTCAACTCCGCCCTCTGTGCGTTAAAGCTTCCTCCTTTTACCACGGTCCCTCGACGCGGGGGGACCGCCGTTTTTCATAAGGATTCATGGATCGCAAAAACAATATCGTTTGAGACCGGCAAAAATCCAATCGGGGGCTTTAAAACGTAATTACGGTTATCATCGGGGAGGACGGCGTCGCAACGTCGTGCGGCACAGAAAGGGGAGGAGGAGGAGGAGAATGAGGAGGAGGAGAAGGAGGAGGCGTGGGTGGTGTGGATGGGCTGGTGCAGTGGCGTTTCTAAGCAATTTGGAGCCCCAGGCAAGATTCTCCTGTGACGTCTGGCACAGTAAAATGGTACCCCCTCCCCCCATTAAGGGATAAAATTATTTTTGTGTTTTAAATGTTCAATTCTAGTTATAGAGGGGATCCTTTTAGTCACAACCGCATGTCTGGTGGTCGCCCCATGACACCCCCCCTCCTCCCCTCATCCCCTCCCCTCATGGCGCCCCAGGCAACTGCCTATAGTCTGCCTAAATGGCAGAAATGCCCCTGTGCTGGTGGTGGTGGTGGTGGTGGTGGGGGGGGGGTGAAGAAGGGGAGCCTCCCCCGTCTGTGCCTCGCTGCTTGTCTCCCATTTGTCACCCAGCACAATATCCATACTTCGCCCTGGCAGACCTAATAAAGGAGAGACAGGGAGGCAGAGAGAGAGAGAGAGAGAGAGAGAGAGAGAGAGAGAGAGAGAGAGAGAGAGAGAGAGAGAGAGAGAGAGAGAGAGAGAGAGAGAGAGAGAGAGAGAGAGAGAGAGAGAGAGAGAGAGACCCTGCATCTGTGCACGTCGTCTCTGAGTGCAGATCAGATAACTCACACTTTGTGGTGCCGTCGTCACCGTTTTTGAGAGACAGCTAGGGTGACCAGATGTCCCTCTTAGAGTCCTCCATTACCAAGCCTTTAAAAGCACCCCACATTGTGACTGGCCCAATGCCCTGTAGTCCCCTAATATTTGGGCTTCTGCTTTTGTTTTTCCTGCTATAGATCCGAGAAGTATTCCCCCCGATGGTGCCCAGGAAAGGCAGAGCAAAGTTCCCCTGACGCCCTGGTCTCCATGGCCGGGGCGGATGTAACATTTCCCAATTGGGGGGGCAGGAGAAAATGGTATGGGGGCGGCTTCATCGCCCGTGCCGCTTCGCGCCACGGGCGATGAAGCTGCACCCATACCATTTTCGGTTACAGGACTTTTATTAGTCAAGTAAAGCTTCAATAATAACATCAGTTGTTGTTGAAGTTGCAACAGACACACAGCATGCATAAAGCTAAAGGTCTGACTCAGAGAGTTTTCTGTTTTCAATGATGAAATGCTGTTGGTTTAGTGGTGCCACAGCTGTAGTTAGTAGCAATAGTAGTGTTTCAAATCATTTTAAATATAAGCACTTTAATTTGAAATATCTTGGGTTGTTTTCCATGCCGTCATGGTAGTGGGGCAAACTGGGCATTTAGTTGCACCCCCCACCCCATTGGCCATGCCTAGATCCGCCCCTGCTCCATGGGCCGGGGGGGGGGGGGGGGGGGGGGGGGGGGGGGTTGCGACCAGAAGCCCTGGTCGCGACTGGTAGACAAGTGGCTGCGACATGGCTCGCGACCTGCATAGACATTGGTCGCTAATGGGTCTCACCCTTCCTGATGTTTTTTTTTTTTTTGCCTATGGTGTAGTGATTTTCAATCCTATTCACGTCAAGGCCTGTTATTTATTTGACATCTGATTCAGTCACGGATGGAGAGCACCATCTGATGACATTTAGTGTCTCAAAGGTACAGCATAACATTTTCTCCACAAATCCATGCTGGGTTGATTTGTTTCACCATTAGGAGTAGATAACAGGCATAATTATGATCAAAACAATCAGAAACCTCTTATGTTTTAAATGTAGAAATGTCAATACTGCAGTGTACGCAGAACTTTAAAGGTCTGGAATTCAAAATGCACTCGTGTTTGTTTTAGTGATGCACCAAATATTCAGATGCATAAAATAGTCGGCAGAAAATGACTAAAAAATTATTTTTCTATCCTATTAGGTAACAATTAATGCATTCAAAAGTGCTTAATAAATATGTTGGGCCCATAAATGGAGCCATAATTAGTGATGATTATTTAAGTTAAGTTTTTCCATAATCATTTATTTTGCCATAATCAGGTAGCTGTAAGAAGCATGACAGCAATGATAGGAAAAAAAAGCAATATTAAAGGACCACTTCACCACTTTTCAACGTATATTCATATAATAGGTCCTAATGTACATGACAAAATCTGACTCACAGGAGGGCTGTGGGCAGTTCAGAAACTTCTTCCAATGACATCATCAATGGTGGAATCCAAGCTAATAGAAACTGCAGGCTTTCTATTCTTGAAAGTAGGAATGCAAAAATGGCAGCCATCGTTCTTCGATAATTCTCCTGCGCTTGCGTTTCTTGTGTCCTAGACGTCATTACAATAATATAATCATGTTGCGAAAGGGACTTGTGAACACAATGATATTGGTTTCCACCAGATGGGATGTGATCAACTGTTTCTTACTGCTTCGTCTCGTGTTATTTATTTCATTTATTATTGTTTTTAAGGGCGTGCATAAACAGTGGAGGATATTTAAAGTTTGCCAAGTCAACTATGGGGGGGCGAAGTTGTTTACTACCAACCGTCTTTTAATTTTATTTCGGTTCTTTGAAATCACAAGCTCTCATTGTGCTGATGTTTCTCATTTCTCCCTTTCATCCCCGGCGGAGGCGAGCCGCCGCCGGAGGCGAGCCGCCGCCGGCGCTGCATTTCCGCCGCCGCCGTCTTTTTCCACAGACCTTTTCACACTTGACAAGACATATATATACACACACACGGCTGTAAACGGCCGAGGCAGTCCGAGTTTATTTCCTGTTGGCAGTGTTTGTCGAATATCAGCTAGCCGACAGGAAATAAACTTGGGGGAGGGTGGGGGGCGCAGGCAGGGTCTTTCTATAGCGGCGCATGCAGTCCCACCGACGAGATCTATCATCTCCCCCGACCGGAGGCCATTTATCTCCAGCACTTTGTATGCAATCTGCACGCGGACTGTAACGTGTTATTTGTGACCATTTTGTCCGTCATTTTCACTTAGGCACCTCCTTTCTCAGTGCAAAACCCTCTCTCACACACACGTCTCACACACACCCCGCCCTCAGCTCTCTCTCTCCCTGTCATTCTCATCTTTAAAAGATAAACATGCTGGGAGGCAGCGTATGCAGCGGAGAATAGCACACAGTTACATCACCACGGGTCCCCATGTAAAACATCATTTGTGTTTTACATGACATTATTACTGTGCTTATTCCTTATTATTATTGTGTTTTATGCTTATGTTATTGCACTTTAGATCTGCATATCTGAAAGCACTTTGGGTCAACTATATACCTATAGTTCCACACTCACTCCAGAGGACTGCTATAGTTCCACACTCACTTCATAGGGCCGCTATAGTTCCATACTCACTCCATAGGGCTGCTATAGTTCCGTACTCACTCCAGAGGGCCACTATATTTTCACACTCACTCCAGAGGGCCGCATTGAATATCGTCGTAGCAAAAACAGCAGATCTTCGGGTTCAAAACTGTGACATGTGTTGAACTATTGCTATTTTTTTTTTGAATTGAAATCCTGAAAAAGTAACACTTCATTTAATTTCAAATGCATTTCGTTACAGCTATTACATCAATATTTGGATATCCTAATATTGGCGTTAACTGGAGGTGGGGGACTGTATGCTGAATCACCTGGAGGGAAATGGAGAGTATAAGGAGTAGAGGGGGAGAGGGGCTGACAGTGACAGAAATTGATTTCAGGTTCATGTGGAGTTAGAGAACTTCTACTAATCACAACTTTCCTGCGGTGCTGTGCAACCTGCAAGGCTAATGTTACATAATAGTTGGCGGAAAACTCCACATACAGTATAACTTTGTGAAGATGTGAGCCTGTACTATGAAGTCTGTCCATACTTGGTCTAATAGTAATTGGATATTGGTCTAATAGAGCTGTGCAGTTCCGCCCCCTTGTGACGTCGGCCTTGTTCCAGAAACGGATTCCCCATGCATTTTTCTCATATACTTTTCGAGAATGATTCATATTATCATATATCATAACACGATTATTCAGAGGACAAAGCCAACTCGGGTCGTGACAAATCATGATGACACACACAATCTTTTGTTACAATCAAATAAATTCTAAGATTAAAAAAAAAAAACGAAACAAAAGTGCTGTTTTCTACTTGCTCATTAGATATTGCATGATAATATTGTGTTTGTTGTCACGGTCTGAGTTGGCTTAGTCCGCGGCGTAATCGTCAATCTCTCCCTGTTGTCCATTAAGACTCTAAACGGGTTACTGCTTTGTGTGTTGTTGAGATTTGGTTTTGCTTTGATCCACATTGACGCACATTCGCGTATGAATTTCTGTTTCTGCACGTTTACGTGCATCTCTGTTTGTGCTCTGTACTTCCAGCTGTATGGTATATTCTGTTCAAAGTCACTGCTGCAGTCTTCGGGTATAATAGTATAGCGTAGTAACTCCCGCTTGCTCGCACATGAAAGAGATGTAACCGTCAGAAAAGCCATCGAACTGAGTTCCTTCCCTTGTTCCCTCGTACCCTCTGATAGCAACGCAGAGCTCCGTCTCACTGTCAGGTAGCGCCTTTGTGTGTATGTGTGTGTGCAGTGTTGCCAACTGCCAAAATCCAAAATGCACTAGTGGCACTTCCGAAATGCACTAGAATGCGCTAGATGCTTGCCTGGACCATTAAATGAAAATTAATCTTCTACATTCTCTAGTTGTGTAGACTTGGGCTAATTCACATGATGAATATTTTAACTCTTGAGAGCGTAAAAATGAAACCAAATGGACCCGCAAGGGTCCATTTGGTTTCATTTTTACGCTCTCAAAGAGTTACATCTGGTTAACCAACTATCCATCATTTAGCCTGGGGACCACTGGTTGAAAACCGCTGTCATAGGAGGAAAAATGGTGAAAAATGAGGGTTTTATCTCTGGCGCCTGTCAATCTCTGTCTATCAATTTTCCTCCAACTCACCAGCCAAAAAGCACTAGATTTTCTGCCAGGAGTTTTTCCACTAATTTTGGTGCTATAGGGGGGGTCTAAAAAAAAGCTAAATATAGTGACAAATGCGCCAAGTTGGCAACACTGTGTGTGTGTGTGTGTGTGTGTGTGTGTGTGTGTGTGTGTGTGTGTGTGTGTGTGTGTGTGTGTGTGTGTGTGTGTGTGTGTGTGTGTGTGTGTGTGTGTGTGTGTGCATGTGTGCGTGCGTGCGTGCGTGCGTGCGTGCGTGTGCGTGTGTGTGTGTGGCTGCGATGGAAGACTCTGTCGACTGCCAGAGAAAGCCTTTTTAGAAGCCACACATTTGTTTTGGGTGTGTGTGTTTGTTGTGGCCATGCAGCCAGGCTGCCATGCAGTCTACTGGGGGGGAAAAAAGATGGATTTACCACTTACTGTTTTCTCCTGCTGGTCCTCTTTTATGTCTTTTTTTCTTTTCCTTCTCCTTTTCTTTTCCTTTGGAAGGCTGTCATATCGTCACCGTCAGGTGGAAACCTTTTCATGGGAAAGACATGCAAAAAACTGGGTGTTTATAAACAAACTGAGTCATCATGACACATTGTGATACTGTTATGCTGTAGATTGGCTCTTTTTTTGGGACTGTATTATGACCAAGTAGGGCCTTTATTCATTTACAAAAAATGTTTTCCAACTAGTTCACTCCACACAGAAATGCAGGCCAGGGTGCCAGGCCCAGGCCAGGCAAACTAGTGTTTCTATCCTTCAAAAAGGAAAGGTCCTACACCAACCAGGCCAGGCCAATTTTATGTATTTATTATTTGATTTATTAATATTATTGTATTTATTTAATTTGAGAAAAGTCCAGGGCAGGCCAGTCCCAGCAACTAACAAATAAATACATACACAATACAATACAATGAATATAATTGCATTGTGTATCGTGTTCATGTTTTATTCACGTTTCTCTTTCTTGCATTACTTAGTTAATTAGAATGTAACAATGGCGCGCACACACACACACACACACACACACGCACACGCACACGCACACGCACACGCACACACACACATCCCCGCACATGTCCCTGTGGGAAAATATGCACCAATCCGCCCCTGACCCAGGACCTTCTAGCTGTGAGGCGACAGCACTAACCACTGTCCCACCGAAAAGGCTAAATCTAATCAAACTGTGGTCCCTCTGTGGCTCGAATGTCCACTAAATAATAGCTCGTACTCTTTTGGATACAGAAAGGGTTGAAAAACACTGCCATAGTACAGTATAAATCTTTTAAAAGGTAAATATCGCGATATGCGAGCTTTCTTCCCGACAGCGACAATATGTTGCTGCCTCCTCTCTTTAAGTGCAACTCTCTGAGATGTTTATCTTGCTCCATACGTGCGGAAAATGGACAATCAGGGAAACAACCCAAAGCATTGTGTGTAGCTCCTTCCTGACAGCCTCAAATAAAGTGCAGCCTAGTCTCTGCAGCTGTTTCATCCACTCACATAACACTGTGTGTGTAATAATATCTCTCTCTCGCGTGCGCCTGTGTACTTTCTTTCAGTTTCGCTCTGAAGAGCTAACTTATAAGAAGATAGTTATCTCTGTAATCCGGTCCTTCTCAAAACTTTTATTTTTGCAAATCAAAGACCTCTCCAAATGTATTTAATGTACTTGGCTGCAGCCCAGCTAGCATTTGTAAAAGCTTTGATCCCCAGAAGAGAAGATTTATGTGTACAGAAATGCACAAGCTTGCTACGCAACACAACGTGACAAATCTCAGATTGTTGTTTTGCTATTTCTGAATACCCAACATATAAATGGATAATGTGGTTAAAAAGGTATATTCAGTGATTTCACTTAATTCAATTATAATTACTTTACTTGCATGAGTGGAATGGCTGCAAGTTAAGCAATCGGTACGTGATCAGTGCCCAGTCTGTGGTCCCTCGGGCTATTCCGGTTGGCCAGTTTAATTGATGACGTAATGCTGACTTATAGCTTGCTCCACTCAGTGAACCACTGGGGTTAAAAACCTACAGTTTTGTTTTTTTGTGGTGTGGTGGGTGACAAAGCCTTTATCCATTCAGTATGAGATGGGGCCTTCCTCCAATCAGGATTGAGCAGGGCGGGTCTTGGAGCATGTGCTGTTGGCCTGTTGCGTGTCTTGTTGTGTGTCCTGCCGGCCACTGCAGAGTGTGTGCACATGCTGTTTCCTCGTCATCATCATCATTTTCTCCCGAGTCGCATATTTTTTTTTTTTTTCTGGAAAGCGCTCCAGCAGCCGTGCCACGTTCCCGTCTGGTCACGTCTGAAGAGGGCTCACTCTGAGGAAATGGAGGCAATTTGTTTTGGCGGCCTTTCTCCTATTCGGAGCGGACGCCGTCTGCAACGCCAGCTGTTGATGATGTGTCACACCACCGTAGCACCCCCCCCACACACACACACACACACACACACACACACACACACCCACACCCCACTGACGCAGCCGTGGCAGACCTCAGGGACGTGCACACATGGACATGAAAGGGGTGCTTCAGCCACTGCCCTTTTTAACCGTCTGCAAAGCAACTGCTCTCTCTCCAGACGACAAATGCAGTGCAGTGTGGTGTGGCGAAAGAAATGCCAAATGTCATCCCTTTACGTACCAGCATTCAGGAGAACTGTTTTCTTTTTCCCATGAGGTCTCCTGAACTTGAACGCAGCATTTTGCATAGAACAAACTTGTTAAGGAATCCATGTTATTACAACGCATCTGCACTAGCGAAGAGGTTAAAATAGATATATCTTATTGGTCTGAATAAGACTATGTTTAATATCCTAAAAAATGGGGTCGTATTGTATTCTCGTGCTATATTATTTGACATTCAATGTTCTTTTTTTCTACAAATGAGTCGCCTTATATTCAGGACATTACGGTACTATCTCTCAATGTGTAGATCTACTTTTTTGCCCTGTTACAGGATCTCAGCCCCTGCCCCTCTATCACTCTCTGCACGTCAGTGCGTTGCAGACCTTATGAGAGACATGCACACTTGTCTCGATGACTGCGTGTGGACACACCAACACGCGCAGACACAAAAACAGGCACTCGCATCCATGCAGGGACGATATGGACACTAGGTGGTGCTATAGATAATTTTGTCTTCTTGCCCTCTGGACATCAATGTGCCACATTGAAAGGGTTTTTTGGACAGTATGTGGCCCATGGTGACATCGATCTATTCTGGATTTAAATATTGCAATTATTATATTGATACATTCATATATTGATACTCTACTTAGGCAGCTGACGGTTCCACACACTGCACAAGATGCCCCTTTTTCACTTGAGCACCGGCCCCTCCAACTGTGCACGCCACTGACTCAAATACATCTAAATGGGAACAGTAAATGGCAAATTTCACATGATAAATACCTTTGGAAATAGGTAATTCTACTGCAGGCTAAATAAAGTGCAAGTGTGTGCATGTGAGTGTGTGGTTGCTTCTATAAGCCGTTAGTTACTTAACGTAGTTAGTTCTCTCTGGAGCGGAGGAAGTGATTAATTGGCATTTAAAGCTTTATAATGGCAGAGCCTCAGCTTTAAGTCTTCAGCTGATGAGGCCTAAACGATGGGCTTTGTCGCACACGCCAGGCCTTAAACAGTCTGCATTTTCCATAGCACCTTTATCCCAAAGCGCTTCACAGTGATGCACTGGCATTCACCCATTGGCGCGTGCACACACACACACACACACACACACACACACACACACACACACACACACACACACACACACACACACACACGCACGCACGCACACACACACACAGGCAAAGGCAACCATGCAAAGCCACCAGCCTGCTAAACGGGAGGTGAGATTCATTTACTTGAGTAAGCTACTGTACTTTTTTTTGTTGTGAATACGGCCAGCAAGATTATGTAAGCCAAGCAGAAATGTCTCTCACACTCCATATATTGGAAGCAAACAGTGTTCACTTTGCCGTGCTTGCACATACGGTGCACAGCTTCTTAATTGAGTTTGAGTCATTTTGTTATGACTTTCACTTTCATTTGCTTTAACTTGTAGTTGATTATTATTTGATCCGTGATTCGTATCTTGGTAGTACTGTCTCCTTATGATTCCCACTAGGGACGCTGTGGGTGCTGGTGGCGTGTCTCCTCCTCCGTGTCATCAGTACCCATACCCGAGGCGGGGGTTGGGGAAAGGGATTTTCTGTGTGGAGATTGTTCTCTACATGTCCCCTAGGGTAGATACCATCACAAAAAACATGCAGTAATCCTGGTCTCTAGACTGCTCCCCCCTGGCCAACCAGGGTGCCTGATGGAGGGGACAGGAACTGGATGGAATAACGTGTCCCTTCCACGTCTGTCAGGAGAATAGACTCCTTGGACTCCTCATGCATTGATTCATGCATTCATTCACCCAGGTTGGTGGAGTTTGTGTAGAGCCTATAGGATCACATTAGATACTTGGAACTGGGTGATAAAAATGGGTTACGAAATTGTGGGGATAAAATTTTGCCATGTGCAAATGAGCACCAGCGTGCTAAGCTGGAGCAGTTGGGGATTCAGTGCCTTGCTCAATGACACTTCAACTCAACACAAATGAAGCCAAGAGTAGCCAGGCGAGGATGTTCCAACTCGGGTTCGGCTCTGCTCTCTATAACAGACTCTTGGGAATGCTTACAAGTTCTTCCGGGCAGGGGCGTTTTTGCCATTAGGCAGAGTAGGCAGTTGCCTAGGGCGCCATGAGGGGAGAGGGGGCACCCATGAGGGGAGGGGGCGACCACCAGACATGCATTAAAAGGATACCAGGCTAATAAGCCTATAATATGAATATACATTATACTCTACTAGAATTATTAGAACATTTAAAACATATATAATATAATATAATATAATATAATATAATATAATATAATATAATATAATATAATATAATATAATATAATATAATATAATATAATATAATATAATATAATATAATATAATATAATATAATATAGTTTAAAAATAGTTCATCATTTTATCCCTTGGGGGGCTCCAGGGAAAATCTTGCCTAGGGCTACAAATTGCTTAGAAGCTCCACTGCTTCCGGGTATGAAGCATCCACTCGTGTGTATCCGTGGGCGTGCATGTGTGCAGGTGCATGCTTGTGTGGTGCGCACGGTTGCATAGTACTGTTTGAGTTTAGCATATTCAGTCGTGTTGGCGACGTGCACACAGGTCCAAATGATTAACTGTTGAATTATTAAACATGCACATCCTTCTGCTTGTTCATCCGCATCCTTTCCCCCCTTCTATTCTTCTCCCGGGCTCCCGGTAAATGTGTAATAACGTACACACAACGCACCACACACACATAAGCACACACCAGGGGCGAATGTAACATGTCCTATTTGGGGGGGCAAGAGAACATGTTGGAGGGGTGAGAGAAAATGGTATGGGTGTGGCTTCATTGCCCGTGTCGCTTCACGCCACGGGCAATGAAGCTGCACCCATACCATTTTCAGTTACAGGACGTTTATTAGTCAAGTAAAGCATCAATAATAACATCAGTTGTTGTTGAAGTTGCAACAGACACGCAGCATGCAAAAGCTAAAGGTCTGACTCAGAGAGTTTTCTGTTTTCAATGATGAAATGCTGTTGGTTTAGTGGTGACACAGCTGTAGTTAGTTAGTAGCAGTAGTAGTGTTTCAAATCATTTTAAATATAAGCACTTTAATTTGAAATATCTTGGATTGTTTTGCATGCCATTATGTTTGGTGGGGCAGTCTGGGCATTTAGGGGGGCATTGCCCCCCCATGCCCATGCCTTGATCCGCCCCTGGCACACATGCATGTATGTATGCACTTCTGCGCCGGGGTCCAAGCAAGCAAGCAAGACAAGGGGTTGGGGGGGGGGGGGGGGGGGGGGGGGTGCTGCGGTGCCCAACCGTGAAGAGAAAGAGTGATCATCTCGTTTCCTGGGTTCTCCCTGCTCAGCAAGTAGCCTCATCACTGGAGTGAGAAACTATATTTCAAAGTTGGAAGTAGGAGGAGTGAAGGGAAGAGAGAGAGAGAGAGAGAGAGGGGTTGGGAGAGAGTCTTAATAGAATGTTGAGTGACCTAAATACAAGGAATAAATCGAGTGCTGAAGGTAGACACCACACCCTCCTGATAAAAAAAAACAACGTGACGCTAGTTGCTCTGACTAGACGTGATCATCGCGGTCGATGAAGAGAGTTAAGAGAGAGAAATTGAGGGTGTGTGCATAGAGCTGAGCAGTCCCGCCCCTTTCATGATGCCGCACGTGTTCCAGAAGTGGAATCCTCATTCATTTTCCTCATAGACTTTTCGAAAATGGTTAATACGAAGATGATTACGCCGCGGACAAAGCCAATACGGGACATGACAAATTATGACAACCACGACCAATATTATCGTGCAATAATCTAATTAGCAAGAAGAAAAAGAGGCAGGTTCCACACTTTTTGTTTCGTTTTTCTGCTTAGAAATTAATTGATTGTCCCAAAACACTGTGCGTTGTCATGATTTCTCACGATCCGAGTTGGCTTTGTCTGCAGCGTAATCGTCTATGAGAAAAATAAATGGGGAATCCATTTCTGGAACCAGGGCAACGTCACAAGATAGGCGGGACTGCTCAGCTCTATATACTTGTATGGTAGAATTCCAAAATAGATGGTGTTGAGGTACACTTTGCTGCGGGTTGTTTTATGGTTGGGAAAGATCAAGGTTTTTGTTTCACTTTAGTTACGAGAAATTTATCTTGGAGACAGTCACAGCTGCATACAAATAATATAAGCTACTAATCGCTTGTTGTGACTGAGGTCAAGTCATTGGGGGTAAGACTGACTGTTCAGGAGAGGAGAAAAAATGATTTTCTTTAATGCAAAATGGGTTAATGGCACACAGGGGTAGATCTAGGCATAGGCATGGGGGGGCAATGCCCCCCCTAAATGCCCAGTCTGCCCCACCAAACATGATGGCATGCAAAACAACCCCTTTACCTGCCCCCTTACTTGGGAAATGTCACATCCGCCCCTGATGGCACATACAGAATCTTCACATACTAGAGCATGTCTGAAATGAATATCAGAGCTAAATTCAACATGTAAACATTTCGTGTAGCTTGGTCCACAGAAGTTAACCTTTTCAACCCTGTTTGCTGCAAGACATTACTCTATATGTCATATCTACAAAGCCAAACTGAACAAGCAATATGTCCATTTGAAGCCTTTGCTGTCTAATATTTCCCCAAAGACTTGGCACCGGCCGCGAACCGTCACTTAGACACATTCACAGAAGGAAAACAGAAAAACAACCTGAAACATACCACAGAAATATTGCATGCATTCCCTTGAAATAAAGTGAGTGCAACTACTCAGTCATAATATAACAAGACGTGGGAAAGTTACAGGGCGATAGTCCTCACAAGTATAGCAGGGAGAGGTAGAGAGAGAGTTGGACTCTCTAGGCTACTGTACATATGGCCACTGATTGGAGCCTCACGCCTTTGTGGCCTTGAAAGCTCCTTTTAAAACGGAGGCGTCTCAGTCAGCTGAGCAACAGTGAAAGGGGACAGAAGTGAACTTTAATTGGCTTTAGAACGCACCCTAGCATGGCGACGTTGTGTGTGTGAGCGTGTGTGTGTGTGTGGGTGTGTGTGGGTGTGCGAGTGAGTGTGTGTGCGCGCGTGCAGACACACTTTCTGCTGTGTTATGCAGCCGGAAGCACAATTTTTCATTCCCTTGCTGTCACAGGGACAAAAAAAGGGAGCTACTGTACAGCATATAGGGACGGTGGCGTTCCGAATGGTCCACTTTATGCGTTGTGACTATGAGGACTATAGTAGTGCTTGTGGCCGTTGTAACGGTGTGGCAGCATGGTCAGCTCCCGTACAATCGAAGGTCCACTTCACCCGTGTTCGACCCTGTCTTCATATAATTGGTCCTCACTAAAGGCTCACTAGAACACCGCGGCACGGTTTCTGTGCCGCTCCCTTTGTGTCTGCATGAGCGGCGGACACTTCACAATGCTGCCTGCCGTTGGTACAGAGGTTTCACCCAAATGTCAAACTTTTTTGTATTCATGCGGGGCTGGATAAAGTGGCAGCATAGACGAGACGGATCTAGAAATCATAGGCCCCTGGCAGGGGCGGATGTAACATGTCCCATTTGGGGGGGCAAGAGAACATGTTGGAGGGGCAAGAGAAAATGCCCCTCCAACCATGTTCAGTTACAGGACTTTTATTAGGCAAGTAAAGCATCAATAATAACATCAGTTGTTGTTGAAGTTGCAACAGACACGCAGCATGCATAAAGCTAAAGGTCTGACTCAGAGTTTTCTGTCTTCAATGATGAAATGCTGTTGATGTCCTTGTGTTTGGTGGGGCAGTCTGGGCTTTTAGGGGGGCATTGTCCCCCCATGCCCATGCCTAGATCCGCCCCTGGCCCCTGGGCCGCCCCCCCCCCCCCATATTTTACAGCTTGGGATTGCTTAAAAATACGGACAATAACTAAGCCAAATACAGATGCAAAATACTAAATGCAAAATGTTTAAACACTTGCAGTAATGCATCATGATGGTGTAGGACTTTTGAAGTTATTTTAGTGACACAAAATGAATAAACCCATTGTTAATAACAGTGACAAAGGCCGTGTGCGCCACTGTTATTCACTTTTACCCCCTTTTTGGGAGGTCCCTGAGCTGGAGCCTCTTAGTGATCACACGGACACTCAAGCTCAGGGCCCCTGGGCCTGGTTTTGGTTTTGGGGTGGATTTATGCTATACTTTATTGGCCTATTCCACCTTATTTTCATTTGACCAGCATAGAATAGTAAGCAAAAGCGGGAGGGAATCCACCATTGCCAGTGAAAACATGCTTGCAGCTTCGCCCCTCAACTTCCCCGCACATCCAAAATGAACGCACACCGCCTCTCGTCGAAATTTTAACTTCTTTGGGTGCGTCACTACTCTCTCTGCCTTCTGAAAAGTCCTTCACCTTGGAATCCCCGTCGATGAAGCTATCGACGTTTTCTCAGCCGTCCAATGAGAGACCGGCACAAACACACTAGCCCTGTCTGCACATTCCATAGCCCAAAGGGACGTGACCTTTTGATTGGTTACAAGGCCGTTTAAGGCCGAATCTTCAACATGAAACATAACGGAACAAATAACATTTCATCTCAGCGTTAATGAGCATTGTAGTGGCCTTTAGTGAGTTTCCCTTGGATGTTACTTGAGAGGCACTACAGTATATACCGTCTGAACTGGCTTTCACCGGGCTGTTTGTCGATACTCCTTTTTCTGCCCACACTAGAAGGTGTGCTATTTCAGTATTTTTCTTCCAGACAGTTAGAGTAAGCTCAAGGTTGATGTAAATCACTGTGAGTGTGTGCACGTCACCACAGCACCGTCTCCCACCACGCAGCCACAACATCAGAAGAAAGTCATGGCCACTTACTGTACTTTGCTTTGATTCGTCTGCCGAGAAAAGAAAAGACATAAACAGCAGCTCTGCAGAAGAGGTCGAGAGCCCGGGGCAGGTAGCCTTGGATCTCTAGCCGTCATAGATGTCTTTGACAGAGCTACGGCTTGTTTAATAAGGCCCGCATTGTTTCATAATGTTGTGTTTTGCTCCCGCGAGCTTCCTTGAGCTATTATGCTGGTGTGTGCCATGCATGTCACCGTAGCTGATACTGTACCCTGGACAGAAACGAGGAAACCAAGCACAGACAGGACACTATTAACAGCTTTAATGCCTTGTTTATATCAAATCTTACCTCCTACCCCGACTAGATTGTTAAATTAACTTTGGAGCAAACACTGAAGCATTTGCGCCTCTGATCCGTGAAAAATTGCTTGAAAACATCATTTGTTGTTGTGCCGACCCAGTCCTTGATCTGACCAGGTTTTAGACAAAGAGTAAAGCCACCCAAGAAAGTCCTACCGCCTCTGTCCTTGGCATTGGAGGGAGGTTCTTACCCAGAAGGTCTTGCAAGGCTTCAATGATTTCACAGTCTCGTCCCAATGTCTGCGACAAATCTGGATTTTAATTAAAACAGAAAATTAGACACCATAAAAGCAATGGCGGGTCTAACGTGTTATGCAGCAGCAATTCATTTAGCGTGTCTTACTTGCATACACGGAAAGCTTCCCATATATGGAGTCCTCCATATTTGGTTCAGGCATTTTGTCCTGACTTGGCCTGACTTAGTTTCTGACGCTATAGTTCCTAGTTTTTGATGCTAGATTCTACTTTTCGAACTAGATTCGATAGTTTCTGACACTGGATTCTAATTTCTGATGCCAGATTCTAGCCTCCAATGCAAGATTACAGTATTGTTTTTGATGCTAGATCCTGGTTTGTGACATGAAATCCTAGTTTTTGACACTAGATTCTAGTTCTTGAAAACATGTTGTTGTAGGGATCCGCTCGAAGCAAAGATTTGAGTTAAAAATGTTTGCTTCTGAAATAATACGTTGAAAAAATTGCACCACATTTTCATGATTTTTAAAAATATCAGATCTACAAGCTAACAGCGCGCAACTCAGTGGCACGCTGTGAGCTTGTAGATCTGATATTTTTCAATCGCTAAAGTATACTTAGAACACCAAAACGTGCAGTAGAACGGGTTAGAAATGGCAATTCATTGATCAACACTGAATGACAAATGGCATGCTTGTATCTCAAAGAATCAGTGATGGTATCAGATGTTGAAAGAGAGGAGGAGAACTGGGGAGTGCAGGGGCTGTGACATTTTTTACTGGGACCAGTTTCCGAATTGCACCAGATGTGCAAGCTTGCAGCTATGAGGAAGGGGGTGGATGTATGTGTGCCACGAGGGGTGGGGGGTGAGGGGCGACCCCATGAAATGAACGACCTTCATTTCCGGATTTGTCAGGGGAGGGATTTGGTCATCTGTCTCTAGTCGTTGGTGTGTGGGTTTGCGTTAACACTGAAGGGAGGCAGCTCAGGACACACAATTACAAAGTGCATTGGGATTGTCAGGGGAGGCAGGGGGTGGGGGTAGGGCAGGGGTGTCAAACTCGGATACAGAGTGGGCCAAAATTTTAAACTGAACAATGCCGTGGGCCAAGTTTGAACAAACTAATCTTTGTAAACCCTTTCAAAATTTTCCTGAGAGGGTACCAATGTGAACCAAATGGACCCTAGCGGTCCATTTGGTTCCATTTGTACCCTCTCAGGAAAAATGGGTCTGAAAAAAAAAAATCATTAACATGGTGAAATACATCTTGGTGATGTCATCAGATGTATTTCACCATGTTAATGTTTTTTTCAGACCTCCATTTTTAGGAAATACAGAATTGGGGGAACTTTTTTTATCATGTCCGCACAACATCTCTAAGGTATATTAATGACATATTAAAATGCTGAAAATGAGTGGTCTTCCCCTTTAATTTGATAATGTCTCAAGGGCCAAATGAAATTACACAGCGGGCCAAATTTGGCCCGCGGGCCAGAGTTTGACACCCATGGGGTAGGGGGTGGGGGGTAGGGGGTGGGGGAAACGGGGGAACGGGGATTTTACTCCAAAGGAATGTCCCGTGGATCTTATACTGTATGCTGCTGCAAATAGAAACCCAAAGACTTGAGTGCTGCGCTATTGTGCAGCTGTCATGCTGCTGTCATATATTGTACGCTTTGTACTGGATTCAGGAACACAAGCGGCAGTATTATAGTAGTGTGTGTGTGTGTGTGTGTGTGTGTGTGTGTGTGTGTGTGTGTGTGTGTGTGTGTGTGTGTGTGTGTGTGTGTGTGTGTGTGTGTGTGTGTGTGCGTGCGTGTGTGTGTGTGTGCGTGTGCGTGCTGGTATTACAGTATATACTTGTGAGGAACCAAACTACAATAGAGTATACAGAATTTAGAGTAGTATACATTGTCAGAACTGTTTTCCTGGTACTCAAAATAAGAGAAAAAAAAATGCTGTTAGACTTCGAGCAACAAGTTTCCGTTTCTATTCTATCAGAGGTTATAGGTTTTGGTGCTGGGAGTTATATGTTGCGTTCCATACGGGCAGATACAGAGATGCAGTCTGCTCTTCGTTGTCGATGGAGGCCGGTGACGTAATATACAGAGATTCATTCTGTTTGCAGTAGCTTTTGCAATAGGTACAAACGGCTACAAACTGAAGCTGTGGCTGTGGAAGCTGTGGCTCAGAAGGTAGAGCAGGTTTTCCAATGATCCAGGGGTCGGCGGTTCAAATCCTGGCTCTTCCTCTCTTGTCTACATGTCGAAGTGTCCTTGGGCACGACACTGAACCCACCTTGCCTCCAGTGGTTGCCTTTCACAGGTGTGTGAATGAGGGAAGTGAGGACGCTGGCGTTGGCTGTTTGCCACTTCACCTCCCCATGTATGAATGAATGGACCATTGAGTACACACGCATAGTGCATAGAAAAGTGGTATAAGAATGCAATCCATTCTGTAGCTGTTGCTATAGGTTCATCTTCTAGATGCAAAGCTATATGTATAGCAATGACACACACCTGCTGGTCAAGTGGTCCATGCATGCGCATGCCACATCTATAGGCTATGGCAGTGGTTTTCAACCGGTGGCCCGGGGACCACCAGTGGTCCTTGAGAGGGTTTCAGCTGGTCCCCAGCTAAGTTGGTTGACCAGATGTAACTCTTGAGAACGTAAAAATGAAACCAAATGGTTTCATTTCTACACTCTCAAGAGTTAAATATTCATCTGAACTAGCCCAAATCTACACCACTATATAGAAATATGTTTGCCTGTTATGTTTTCGAAATCCAGCCTGGAAGTGTAGATAAAAAAGAAGAAATCTTTGGCTTTTGGGTCTGTGGGCTAAAATGTCATCAAACGGTGGTCCGTGGCTCAAATTCTGAATAAATAGTGGGCCCTGGTATGAAAAGGGTTGAAAACCCCTGGGTTATGGCATTGTGCGTTCGACTCCCATTTATGACGGTCATTGCTGCATGACTCTCTCGTCTCTCTCCTTTCCTCTCTCTCCTCTCCTCTTTTCCTGTTTATCTTCACTTGATATGATACGTTGTAGTAAGTAACAAAGGCAAAACGGCAAAAAATAACAAGTTATTCCTGATTTATGCAAGCTTGAAGATCTGCTAGGCTATTATTCTTTTTTTCTTTGTTATTTTCAATGCTGTCTCCAAATGTGTATACTGTGTGTGTGTGTGTGTGTGTGTGTGTGTGTGTGTGTGTGTGTGTGTGTGTGTGTGTGTGCGTGTGCATGTGCGTGTGCGTGTGTGTGTCCGTGCATGAACTCAAACGTTCCTCTGCTTGCAGAATGATGTATTGGGCTGTCTGACAGAGTGGACTGAGGCTTTATGATGATGGAGGCATGCAGGTTGTCGCCATCCATTTGTCTGTGTGTTCACACGCGTTCACGCACCCCCCCCCCCCCCCCCCCCCCTCCCAACACACACATCTCTGCCCTGTAACCAAAACAGCGCAGTGTTTTTGTCATTTAGATTCCCTCGGCGTTTGCACACATGATGACATGAGATGCTGGCTCTTGGTGATGAATCTATACGCTGTGCCAGGAGTGGTTTCTGCGAAATGACATCACACGCATAACGCCCGTAACTGCCTATAACGGAACCCCTCCGATAACAAAGAGACTGAGAGGGAAGGAGAGAGGGTGAGGGCAGTGGTGGGTGGGTCGCAGTGCCCTGCATGGATCCAGTAATCCAAGAATCGTGCACCGTGTCCAAAGTTATTTTCGGTGGCGGGGGGCGAAACGGCCCCAAAGTGACATGCATGTCAGCGCAATTCCAGCACAATGACACCGGCAATGCCGGGCAAGCTGATAACGCGAAGCAGGGCCAAACGCTGCAATTCCAGTGGAGCGTGTGTGAGTGTGTGTGTTGGTGCACGCATGTGGCCTGTGTGCCATGTGCATGACTGGTGCCTTGAGGGAGGTGGGATAGCTACTGACATCTGACTAATGAAGAAACTTAATGGGGAAGTCCACCTGTTTTCAACATTCTAATATGTCATTAGTATACCCTAGAGGTGCTGGGTGAACATGATGAAAAAGTTCCCCCATTCTGTGTTCCCAAGAAATGGGAAATTGTTAAGGGTCCTTTTGGTTAAAGCTGGGGATCCTCCCGCGGAAAAGCTTTGGAGAATTAACCCACTGGTGTAATATAGCTCTGCCAGAAGTGGAAAACGAGTAATTGATCCAATCCCTCAAACGATTCATACCCGCACAAACACACACACACACACACACACACACACACACACACACACACACACACACACACACACACACACACACACACACACACACACACACACACACACACACACACACCTCTTACTCACCACTAGGTTTCCATATAGTGGTATCGCAGCACAACTCCTGCGTACTGCAGTACGTATCAATACATCACAGCCCATATGAATATTGCTCCCACAGCGGATGCTTTGGCTTTATCTGGCTAGAGCTATTGTTAAATTGCATAAAGATCATGCTGACTGTGCGCGCCGTTGTGCCGTGCATGCCATTTTGAATAGACCTGGCGGCCTATAGCTGTCCCATCATGCTCTCTCTCTCTCTCTCTCTCTCTCTCTCTCTCTCTCTCTCTCTCCCCTCCCTCCCCAGGGGTGGATGTAACATTTCGCAATTGGAGGGGCAGGAGAAAATGGTATGGGGGCGACTTTATCGCCGGTGGCGCGAAGCCGCCCCCATACCATATTCTGTTACAGGACTTTTATTTGGCAAGTAAAGAATCAATAATAACATCAGTTGTTGAAGTTGCAACAGACACACAGCATGCATAAAGCTAAAGGTAGTTAGTTAGCAGTTAGTTAGTAGCATTAGTGGTGTTTCAAATCAATTTAAATATAAGCACTTTGATTTGAAATATCTTGGGTTGTTTTGCATGACATCATGTTTGGTGGGGCAGACTGGGCATTTACAGTAGGGAGGCAGTGCCCCCCTTGCCCATACCTACAGTATATCCGCCCCTGTCTCTCCCTCCATCCATCCATATAAACACGGCACAGTGGTCTGGGCCCCGCCGCCGCTGATAAATCGCCGCCGTCGGGACGTGAACATGATTACACGAGGCGTCGCCGCATGCAGCGCCGGACGTTTTGGGGCGGGCTGCAGACGGAGTGGCGGTGTCACCACTTAAGAGGGTGCTGAATGGATGGTTGTCGTCCCCATGCACCTCCACCCTCCTCCGCCTGCGTCTCACCCATGAAGGACCCATTCCCTTAATCACCCTGGGTGTAGTCAGACGCTGAATGGACTGGTCAAAATTAGCAACATATGCTGTACTTCATTAAGTAAAATATTGGATATTGGCCGTGACTTAGGACAGTGGGTTACAACCTTTTTCTATACCAGAGCTTTAGCTAAAAAGCTAAAGGTCTGACTCAGATTTCTGTTTTCAATGATGAAATGCTGTTGGTTTAGTGGGGCCACAAGTACTGTAGATCCGCCCCTGGTCAGTGGTGCTCAAACTATTTCATGTCAAGGAAAGTAATAAATATTTCGCACTCTTGCACACTCTCTCCAACACCCACACAACCAAAATACAGGGTTCCTTGGCTGATGAAGAGCATATCATCATTGGGCAAAAAAAAATAATCTATCATTATTTCATCTTTTTTCTTTTTGTAGAATACTATCATAATATGAAATGGATGATAACAGTTAACGGTCGCAAAAAAGCCAATGAAAACTATTACCGAGAGCTTGTGATTAAATGACAACTTCATTGGATCCATCCGAACACTGAGCTCCTTTTCCCTTTTTCTGGGAAAAAAGTAGTAGCGGTTAATTCCAGCAGTCATTGATGAGATAATATCGTTCCCATATTAATCCCCCGTCCTCCCCTGACTTCACCTTTCACTAATCCAGCTCTGATCTGGCCATCATCATCCCTTCCAACATTTCCAAAGGGAATTTAATTCGTCCCGACAAGTTCCTTTTCATGGAATCTGGCCCAGAGGATATTGGACTGATTGGAGCGTTGCTTCATGTTTGACTCTTTTAAACGGAGGAGTGTAATATCGCTGCTGTGGGGCAAAAACCTTGTGGCGTACACTATATATAAAAAAAGAATGATGTTTAAGGACATTGACCCAAAGAACTTGTGTTCCAATGGGCCCATAGTGTGGTTATTATTTAAAGGAGAATTCCACCCAAGGATTTCTTTCTTTCTCGTAGCCTCAGGCTTATATTAGTGCACTGAACTCTGGGATATACACAACAGGCTACTAGCCTGGTGTGTATATCTGTGACACTATTGTGCTAATAATGAGAGCGCAAAATCTGTCTTGGAAGAGCCACCGTTTGAATTGTTTCTTCACGCAGTTTGCCAGGCACTGCTCTAGAGCTGACAATGAAGTTATATCTTTCCTTCTTTCTCTGGTATCGGGGCCGGATTTAGCCAGACCTACTAGGGTGGGCACGAAGAATGGCAGGGTGGGCAACTCCAAAGTTTTTCATACTGTATGTAGCAGTGGTTTTCAATCTTTTCGACACCGGGGCATACCATTTGATGACATTTTAGCCCCACAGACCCTCAAAACTAAAGATTTCTTTTGATTTTGTCCACAATTCCAGGCTGGATTTGGGAAACAAAACAGTCAAACATACAGATCAAAATGACCATTAATCTTCCACATTCTCTAGTTGTGTAGACTTGGGCTGACTCCGTTGATGAATATTTTAACTCTTGAGAGTGTAAAAATGAAACCTTTGGTTTCATTTTTTCAAAGAGTTACATCTGGCTAACCAACTTTCCACTACTCTCTCAAGGACCACTGGTGGTCCCCGGACCACTGATGAAAACCATTGATATTACCTTTCATTGGGTAGGCACTAGGATGCACATTTGGGTGGGCTCTGCCCACCCTGGCCCCCCTCTAGATCCGGCCCTGTCTGGTATCCTGCCTCAAAGGAGACCAGAGGTAGAAAACTGTCGTTCCCTGATGTCATTGCTGGGGACACATGCATCAGTAAGCAGGAAACTGCAGGGGATGGCAATGAAGGGCCGGGAAGTCTGGCGTGGCAATGTGAAATCTATGGTCTCGACCGCGGTCGAAAAATGATGATGATGAGTGTACGATGAAGTAGTGGCATTCATTAAGGAATCCACTACTTCAACATTCTGACACCCGCCTTGACAGCCTGCTGGTTTTTTACTAGCCATTGCACTACTGGCACTTTATATTAGTGCGCTGAACTCTGGGAAATGGATTGGAAATGAAATGTGAAACAGTTTGTTTATGCAATTATAGGGCTGTTAACTCACCACTTGGTATACAGAGTGTTTTTTCAAAGTGCTGCAATATGGCGTGTGCTATCTTTTTATTATTACTGTGCTGTGGAACTTGTGTATGACTTGTGTAGAACTTGTTTTTGTTTGTACATCCAGAGTACGTTCACGTTCACAAACATGCTTTTGAGTTTCTGCACCTCAGAAATGAATAAATAGTTTAGATTTACAGTGCAATTCCAGTGCAACTCAATGTAAGATGGTAACTGAGTGGACAGCATCAGTTAAGTGTTATACTAGTTTTTTCAATTGTTCATTTCATTAAAACATTACTACAAATATTCACTTCTCTAAACCCGGAAGCAGCAATTCATGGCGGCGGTAAAAGAAATATTAAAGGTGGGAAAAGGGGGTGGATCGGGGGGATGATATGTGATTCTAAATACAAATGTTTTTTTCACACACACACACACACACACACACACACACACACACACACACACACACACACACACACACACACACACACACACACACACACACACACACACACACACACACACACACACACACACACACACACACACACACACACACACACACACAAACTGACACACCCATAATGACACACCCACACCGTCACACACGTAAGCACACATGCATGCACACACGCGCACACGCACGCACGCACGCACGCACACACACACACACACACACACACACACACACACACACACACACACACACACACACACACACACACACACACACACACACACACGCAAAATCACCCAGTTTAATTTCCTCGTCCTTGTCCCCAACAAATCTGGGGATTAGGATCGGTGTGAGGTGGATTAGGGGTTTTACGGTTCTCTAACGCGCCGAGGCATCTGTCAAAAAAGAAACAACATATTCTCATTATTATTAATAATAATATTATACAACAAATACCCAGACGAGACGTCCGGTCTGTCATCTGTCTGCGTCAGCTCTCTGTGGAGGTCAACCGGTCATGGAAAGGGCAATTTAAGGCCAGGGCCATTCCAACCATTTTTTTACCTTTAGAGTTGCTGTGTGGAAATTGGGTTTGTAAAGCTATCAAATATCTAAATACTGAAAAGAGCAATTTATAAACTGTATGGGGTGTTCACATGAGCCTCAGTAGACCATAAAAGCTTTTTTGAAAGTGAAATATTCCCCTTTAGCAGCAGTACTCGAGTGTGTTGGTTGAAATGCCGGCTAACTGGATCATCCATTGCAACACAACTTGCCATTGTATTCCATTTGCGCGGAAGTTAACGGTTTAACAGCCGGTTTTGGACATACAAGGTTTTCCTCAGCCGTCAGCGACCATGTTAACAGATGTGTGAAAAGCATAAAGAATGTACTGCAGGCTTTGGGTTTTAATAACTTCATTATAGGTTTTTCTGTGCGTCGGCACTTTGTTGATGTACCTCGCCGAGGCTTCAGGCCATGCTGACGCAGCAACTAATCCCGTCTATGCACGGGGGGGTTAAATTAGTACTATGGGTTTTAACTGGGTTCATTTTAATGTGTTTCACTTTCCCTGTAACTAATTGCTGGGGAAGAAAAAAAAAGGATTCAGTGTCCTCCGGTGGCCTTAACTCATTCACTAACGCACCCAAATTATCCACTTTACACTATACCACTTCACCCATTTACAAACCCATCTTCGTATATTACACAAGGCAATTAATTGTAGAACAGCTTCACTGCAATTAACGAGTTGCCGTTGTGTTGTCACTGTTAAATCCATGTTTTCCATTGAGTCCATTTTAAATCATACGGGTGATCTACTGGACAGATATGCATGGATATGAGGCGCTTGTTGATGACATCATCGACAATTGAATTGAATCTGTCGTTCTAGAGCACAAGGTCTTCTGGGAAAATGAGTTCAATAAAGTGTGGCTTTCACTGGGGTCCAGGGTCCATGTTTGTAGTTGTTCCAGATTGTGACGGTGGATTATATTTCTGTTCGACTTAAAACAGACTATTATGGTTCAATAAATGAATTAGGCATCTCTTTAATTGCAGGGAAAGGGTTTCGCAATCAATTAACTCGGGCAACTCGCTAATTGCAAAGGAAACTGTTAAAGAACCTCCTGAGACACGGAGTGTCTAGACAGAAGCGGTACTATTTCATAATGATCATTAGTGAGGGCCAATTATACCTGATGAGGTTGGAAAAATGAGTAAAGTAGTCCTTAATTTAAAGCCATTTAATTTCGCTGACCCTGGTGTGTCCCACGCAGAGCTCTACAATAGCATTTCTCTACATATTTATGTAGAAAATCTCTTTGCCGGAAAACAGCCAAGCGCTTGTAAACAGTACAATATGTTTTATGTTAATTACACTGAAATTCCTGTTTTTACTGTTTCCAGACCTCGATCCGTACTGTACGTGCTTAATTCTTTGTTTTGTTCTTTTGGGGGTGAATTGATGTCTCCTTTATGAAACATCAATGGAACCTCCGGCGCCGCATTGAATCTCACAGTACGTTTGTCAATAGTATTTATCTTGATGTGGGGTGGGAAAGAGGGCAGGGGCGGATGTAACATTTCCCAATTGGGGGTGGGAAGAAGAAAATGGTAAGGGGGCAGCTTCATCGCCCGTGTCGCTTCGCGCCACGGGCGATGAAGCCGCACCCTATACCATTTTCAGTAGTGTTTCAAATACTTTTAACACTGAAATATCTTGAGTTGTTTTGCCTGCCATCATGTTTGGTGGGGCAGACTGGGCATTTAGCCCCCCCCCCCATGCCTATGCCTAGATCCGCCCCTGGAGGAGGGGGTACTGGTACCGGTGAGGGGTATATATTGCACGCAGCGATCTGCTCGGACGGACGGAGTTCACCTTGAGCGTATTGACTTTCTGTCACAGTTCTTCTCGTAATATCTACCCACCACAGCCATGTCCACGTGTACTGGATCACTTATATTTTTTTGTTCCCACCCTCCCACCTTTTTTTTTCTTATCTGAAAATGCCCCTGACCTCGTCTTCTTCTCTTGCAGTGATTTTAATTCAGACATGCAATGGTCTCAATGTATTTGATAAAATCAGTAAAGGGACTCCATCAATTTCACATTTCACACACTCTCATATTCTTCTAAGTTGTACGTTGTAGTTACTTACAGTACATCAAGTGATGCAAGTAAAAAAAAAAACAATTTTAATAGTTATTGGCTACTGTGTAGGCTACTGGGTGTATAACAACCACACATGAGTTGTACCAGCAACTAAAGTCAATCTAGGACAGTGGTTTTCAACAGGTGGTCCAGGGACCACCAGTGTTCCCTGAGAGGATTCCAGGTGGTCCCCAGCTAAATGATGGACAGTTGGTAACCAAATGGACCATTATACAGTACTGGTAGATCTGTAACTCTTGAGATTCTAAAATGAAACCAAATGGACCCTTAGGGGTCCATTTGGTATCATTTTACACTCTCAAGAGTTAAATTATATTTAAACATCTGAATTAGCTTTCAATTTTAAAAGAATGCATACAATTAGAAAATGTAGTAGAATTGTTATTTTGACCAATGTTTTGCCAGTTATCACTTCTAAATTGCGGACACAGACTTGAAAATCCTTAGTTTTGGGTCTGAGAGACTAAACTCAACATCAAATGGTGGTCTGGTCTGTGGCTAAAATGCAGAATAAACAGTGGGCCCTGGTATAAAAACAGGTTGAAAACCACTGTTCTAAGAAGACTAATACTAATGTTCCTGTGGGGGGCGCCAGTCAGTACTACTGTAGTTCCCTATTCCAGCCAGAGAGCAAGAGAGCAGAGAGGGAGAAGAGAGGAGAGCAGATGGATGGGCCTGTACAGATATAGTTTTCAATTTCTACACAGACAGAGACAACACATTCTTTTTAGTTCCAGTAAATTCTAAAAGTCTAGTGTCCTGATGAAGAAAACATCTTTTGGAATGCCCAAAACGTTTTGTGTTTACACTTTTGTGGTCTCTGGTGAGTTATGTTCAGTTTTAATGCTACCCTGCACACCTGTGTTTTGCATACTTTAAACCAGGGCTTTTCAACCTTTTTGACTCCAGTGACCACCATTTATTCTTTGGGTTTCAATTCCAGGCTGTATTTCGCCAAGAAAACAGTGTTACCTTCTTAATTAAGTGGTGCTAATTCAGTGGTGCTAACTCTTGAGAGTGTAAAAATGAAACCAAATGGACTTATAGTGATGCGCGGGCCGGCCCGGTAGTGCCGGTTCCCGCGGGTTTTGGCACAATTGGCGGGCTGGCGGGCGGGGCGGGCTGCCTCCCCAAAAGGACGAGAAAAAAACATTCCGGTACTCTTGCTGAAAACATCATATTGTTCTATTACAGCTAGGTGTTTTCAACCTTTTTGACTCCAGGGACCACCATTTATTCAGCATTTAAATAGTGCTTCAGCAGTTTTAACTCTTGACAGTGTGAAAATGAAACCAAAATGGACCCGCAAGGGTCCATTTGGTTTCATTTTTACATTCTCAGGAGTAACATCTGGTTAACCAGCTTTCCATCATTTAGCCTGGGGACCACCTGGAACCTTCTCAAGGACCACTCACTGGTGGTCCCCGGACACCCTGTTGAAAACCCCTGTTCTATTGTTCATCAATGTGTGTTGCTTATGAAAGGGAGTTTAGCCTCTCCGTTCTGACCGACCACAAGCGGAATGCGCGCCACTGCACGCGCTCGTTCTTTAATTGGATGGCGCGCACAGCTGTGCGCACAGATAGAATTGTAGCAGATCGACAAGCTCACAGTCAGTGCATTCCGTCGGCATTCCGTCTCTCTCTCTCTCTCTCTCTCTCTCTCTCTCTCTCTCTCTCTCTCTCTCTCTCTCTCTCTCTCTCTCTCTCTCTCTCTCTCTCTCTCTCTCTCTCTCTCTCTCTCTCTCTCTCTCTCTGCGCTCACTCGCTTGTGCGCATTTTCTCTCTCTCTCCCTCTCCCTCTGTCTCTCTTTCTATTCTTTCTTTTTTCTCTCTCGATTAGGCTATACAAGCGTCACTCCAATGCAGATATTGTTGCGCGTCGTTATAGGCTGCTTTTTTCCTTTTGCGGGCTGTTGATTTAAATGTTGCGGGACGGGTTGTTGCGGACGGGCTGGCACACTTGGAGGGGCAGAGTGGGGCGGGTTATGAAAAAAAAAAAAAAAAAAAAAAAAAAAAACGGCCGTGCATCACTAAAATGGACCAACAAGTGTCCATTTGGTTTCATATTTACATTCTCAAGAGTTACATCTGGTTAACCAACTGTCCATCATTTAGCCTGGGGACCACCTGGAACCTTCTCAGGGACCGCTGCTGGTCCCCGGACCACCTGTTGAAAACCCCTGCTTTAAACCAATCAGAGAGAAATATATCAAGTCTCATTTTGAGTAATAATTATAGGCTAAATGGTGTTGAGTAAATAATGTGGTTATAATAATACCTGCTTGGTATAAATAAGGCAATTATTCAATGTGTACCCGCTAGTGATCTGTTCACTTCACTGACTGAGGTTTGCCTGCTAGTTCATTTGGTTCCAAGCTGTCATTTAGCTGGGGACCCCCTGGAACTCCCTCAGGTACTCCTGGGGGTCCACGGACCCCACTTTGGGAACCACAGCCCTAGTAGTCAACTCCATGTATCATTATAATCTTCTTTTGTGATTCATCATGATGCTTTGTTTGTTTTGATTTGCCAGCTAGGCTGCACAGGATTGAAATCCTAAGTTTTATTTTCCAGTTGAAATAAAACACGAACAGTATACCCTCGGGGTGGACACCATGAACTCATCCTGAATTCAAAACATAAATCCTACTCTTACCTTAGAGAAATACAAAAACCTAACTTCACATACTGTACCAAAGCAGAAAGCAAACTAAATAACAAAAAAGAGAGGTCACAAATCATACAGCACCCAAAGGCATTACAATCTCATGCTTCTAAAAGGGAACAAAGTGCTGATGCTTAGAAGCTGGCTAGGATACATCAACTGGTGCCAGACACACAACCTCCATCACATGCAGGAGAATGGTTTAATTACAATAAAACCTTTTCAGGATTCCAATTCAAAACGCTTGTTGAGCATGTGGATCTGACATTTTTGGTATGAGAGTAAGAAATAGTAGTAGTATCAATATGGCCGCCTTTGTGAGTGTGGAACTATAGCAGTCCTCTGGAGTGAGTGTGGAACTATAGCAGTCCTCTGGATTGAGTGTGGAACTATAGCGGTCCTCTGGAGTGAGTGTGGAACTATAGCGGTCCTCTGGAGTGAGTGTGGAACTATAGTGGTCCTCTGGAGTGAGTGTGGAACTATAGCAGTCCTCTGGAGTGAGTGTGGAACTATAGCAGTCATCTGATAGTGCAGGAAAGAAAGGTAACTCATACCTGCAGGTTTGCAAACACCACCATCCAGTGGTCAAAAACAAAGTCTGGACATGTTACAGTCATTGGCAGTATTTGAACAAAAAGGATTGTAGGTCCTGAACTTGTTTTCTTTCCTCTGTGTGTGTGTGTGTGTGTGTGTGTGTGTGTGTGTGTGTGTGTGTGTGTGTGTGTGTGTGTGTGTGTGTGTGTGTGCGTGTGCATGCATGCAGAGATCCTGAACGGGGGTGTGTACGTGGACCAGAACAAGTTCCTGTGCCACGCCGACACCATCCACTGGAGGGACATCATCAAGAACCCCCAGGCTGAGCTGCTGGTGGTCCCTTCCAACAACAGCAACCTGGGCTGTACGTACACACACACACACACACACACACACACACACACACACACACACACACACACACACACACACACACACACACACACACACACACACACACACACAAACGTCCTGTGTGTTGAGGGAGTTCCAGGGGGGTCCCCATGCAGCTAAATGATACCCAAAATGGATTCCATCTGCGCACTCCACATCAAGTCAAGGTTAACTTTATTATCCCGGAGGAGCAGTTTAATTGTGTTAGAGCTGGCAGTAAATCGTCAACAATCAACTCACAAAACAAACAATTAAATCCTGTTGTCCTCTGTCTTCTTGACTTGTGCTGACCTACCATGCAGGATTCAATTTAATAAGAGGTTTGGGAAATTAACATACACTGTGAAATGAATTATTGATATTATCAAATATCAGAGGCTATGTCTAAGTTTCCCCCTCAAAAATAAATGATGCATCACTCAGTCTGACCACCTGAAACTGGAATAAAACATTCAAATAGGAAGAAAGAATGAAATCAAAATAAGAGGCATTTTGTAAGTATTGGAGTAAAAGTTCAATGTTTGCCTCTGAGATTGTATAGTGGAGTGAAGTAAACATATAGGACTCCATTTTCGTCACCGCTAAACCCCTTATCCCTTAAATTCTTTGCCTTTTTAAACTATTTACATTGTAAAAAAAAAACATTTTACAGTAGTTCAAATGGCCAGTCAACAATCTCACAACGTGTTAATAGATTGATAGATAGATGTTGAAATATTCCAAAAGGTTTTTCAAAATAGTAAAAATGAAACAAGGGATTTGGGATAAGGGGTTTAGCATGTAATGAAAATGGAGCCCATAATCTGAATTGGAAATATCTCGGGACAGTAAAAATGTACTTGCTGTATATAATACAGTGCTGTTAGCATCAGCATGAATAGAATGAGCCTTGCATTGTATAACTCCTGACTTTATACAGTGTTTTATGGTACACATTCTGACAATATCTTCAAAACCTGCCCTTGTATTTTGAGAGCAAAGGACCCAAACTAGACAATAAAAGAGAAGGTTTGGAGGAACAGATGGACAATATAACAAAAGTATAATAAAAGTACGGAGCGTCCCCTTAAAGGTGGCGTCGACACGACACAACTCCTAACTCGACGCTTCCAAAGATAACTTGTTGTGACAGTTGTGACAGTACCGCTGTCACAGCAAGAAGGATAGTGGAAGCTTTTGTTCCAAAAATGTTGTCTTTGTCTTACCTACGTAAGTACATTTTGTGTTCAAGGACATTTTTCACGGAAATACTACCGGACCACAGTCAGATTGTCATAACAATAACAAAAAAAAAAAAAATCATAATAAAGAAATATTCGTAGTGAGAACGCGTCTTGCCTTTCCTGGGCGCCGCCGTGCTGAGATCAGCTGTTTATAGCCATGGTGATTGGACCCTGTTTGGTACCCTCATACCATCAAAGGCATGGCCAAATCAGAGAGCCAGCAATCAAAGGGCCCTTAAGGTTCAAAAAAGGGAAATAAAACCTGCCTATAGGCTTCTTTTGTGCGACATTTCGCTGCACTCTAAAGATTAGATTGCATCTAGAGGACCATGGCTGATGAGCTTTGGAGGCTGCTGTGATGTAAAGCAACACATGCTGCAGCAAACAAACAAATGGTAGAGTAATATTCGAGAGGTCGTAGAATGTACACACAGACAGCTAGATGCCGGGCTAAAGGGACTTCATTTTACATATCGGTCGGAGCCCTGGTCCAGTGCTTACAGAGAGTCTCTCACTGACATTCCTACTGCTAAATAAACAAAATGTTGCAGCCCCTCACCAAAACAAAGCCTTCTATACCAGGGATGTAAAATTCGAATACACGGAGGGCCAAAATAGAACAATTGGTACAAGTTAAGGGCCGGACCCGCCGGACTGTGTTTCAACACATGGGGCACTAAGTTACGAGGATGTCCCAGGTTAACAGCTCAGGAAAAAAAGAAGTAATCCTCCTTCTAAAATCATGAATGTCCCTCAATAGCAAGATAAATGCAAAGATCAAACTGCATGCATTCAAAACTGGTTGCATTATTAAAGCCCAGTTTCCTGTGCTATAATCCTGAAAATGAGAAAGTAAATCAATTACTGTAGTTCCATTCATAGGCTGTGCAATATGCCAGAGGGTTAATTCTAATAGAACAGGCCGAAGATAATTCGTTTGCGGGGCCTGATTTGGTCACCAGGCCTTGAGTTTGACATACCGTCTGTGTTCCAGACCTTGGCAGAGGTCTATTCTCGAAGCTGGTAAGGTTCTCAGGTCCCCAGATTCTCTCTAAAATGCACTATTTTTGTCTTGAAACAAAAATGCATTCGAGTGGATTGGTGCAGGCAGAAGGCAGAAAATCCCCTAGCAGAATTGACTCTGTCCGCTACATTGCTTACTAAAATGGCACAAAGTGCGTTGCAGAGAGAAGACGGGGGTCTTAGACCCTCTCCCCAGCTTCGTTAATAGACCTTTGCCAAGGCTTTGTTTCGCTGAGTAGTTACGTTGTTTTGTTTATTTTCTATAGAGGTTCTCTGGAGTGAGTGTGGAACTATAGTGGTCTTTAGCCCCTACCAGGACCACTGTTGTAATGGGAAAACAACAATGCCGTGCATTGTTGTTTTCTCCAAAACAACAATGCACGGCAGTAGGGACGTCACTACAGAGCTACGGGGCAGTGTTGCCGCTATATTTACCTTTTTTCAGATTATTGAAAAAATATTGTGTTCTCCTATCTAGGGGTAAAGGAGGTTGCAAACAAATTGGGGTGAAACCCATTTTATTAATAACTTAGAGTAGTATTTACATATTGAAGTATTTACAATAATTCAATATGAATTAAATTGGGCTTAAACATAAATTGACACACTGAGCAAATCAGAGAAATAAACAAAAGTATTCTAACCCTAAACTGAACCTTTAAATGCTAACCTGACAGACAAATTTAAAGTAACAACAATTCGCTGTTGTTGACTACTCTACAATAAACGAACCAAAGTATGACTGAATACAAAAAGCAGGCTTCCGTGGCCAAGTATTCAGATATACAATTGTACAGGTTATAGCATAATGGCAAAACTAAATGCAAACTAACTAAAATGACACAAAGAGTGTGGCTGTGGGTGGACAGCAGCACTACTGCAAGAGGTAAATTATATTTAAACATCTGAATGACTTAATTACCAAGAATCTACACATTTAGAAAATGTAGAAGAATTGCTATTTTGAACAACATTTTGCCAGTTATTTCTCCTAAATTAGTCAGAGAGACTCCATGGCTAAAATACAGAATAAATAGTGTGCACTGCATAAAAAAGGTTGAAAAACACTGCTCTAGTGCAGTCTAGTGCATTTTGGCAGTTGGCAACACTGCTGCTGATGAGCTACAACAGGACGTCAGTGAGAGACTGGCTGTAAGCAGTGGACCAGGGCTAAGATAGATGGAGCCTCTGAGTGAATTCTTCAGTTTAGACTACTGGTCAATGAATTATCCGGCAACGGTAACCTCCCTCAAACCTCAACCGAACCATAACAGCTTCCCTCCAAATAACGTTACCCAAGATACAGTATGTTTTAATTGTTTAGTCCATGTTTTTAATCAGTTTTAATCCGTGTAGAGCAGTGCTTCTAAGGCTAATGGGTCCGTTTTGGTTCCATGTGAACACTCTCTGAGTTAAATTAACATTGCTTTTACAATTTCACAAATTGTGGTCTCGACATATACCGCTTGAAATGAAAACATTTAAAAATCACTGCTCGAGCAGCAAAAAAAAAAAAAAAAAAAAGTATCATGGGGAGTCCCCGGCATATATTTTCCATTTTCAATTTTACTTTTATCCCCACGGCATTGTAACACTTTTTCACCCAGTTTCTAATGTGATCCTGGGCTCTACACCTCCCTCCACCAACCTGGGGAGGCAGCCTCATGCTTCTTTCAATGCATGAGGAGTCCAAGCTGCCTTCTTTTGACCAGGGGGAGGGAGTTTAAAGGCCAGGTTTCTACCCTAGGGGACACGGGTATGGGCACTGATGACGCAGAGGAGGAGACACACCATACCATACCACCCACACCATCCCTAGCGGGAATCAAACCCGGGACCTTGTAGTTGTGAGGTGACACCACTGTGAGATATGAGAAGGTTTGGGAAAATGGTCGTCTAGAGAAAGACAAGGATGGGTACAGGACGGAGAGGCCACACAGGGCCAGGGTACAGCAAGTGGAGGCAAGCCCTATGCATCAGACAGCCACGCTAGAGGAAGCAGCCTATACCGTGATTAATGCAGAAACAGAGCTGAGATGACAAAAGAAACGAGAGACAATGAGAGCATTTTAACGCTGATTAAATGGCGGGCGGCGAGAGAAAAGAGTGTGGGCAGCTATAGAGTGGGCGCGTTGAGGGATGGACCGCGCAAAGCCACGCGCCAAAAAGAAGGAAAAAAAAAACTAAAGGGAGCCGTTTGTAAAAAAAAAAAAAAAAAAAAAAAGGCAACATAAAGTGTGTGGGATGTGGAGGTTGCCAGATCGGGGGTGGCCCCATGCCAAGCCGTAGTCGGTATTTAACATAACAACCTCGCCGCGGGGGAGGCTTGAAGGGTTCCGGATGACACTCTGGCACTCCGTTCCACTTAGCGTGTAATTAACCCCGTAGTCAATTAAGACTCGATGACAGGCCACTGGCAGATGAGAGAGAGAGGAGAGAAGAGGAGAAGCTTATATACTGTATTGTACATATACAGTACGTGTTCGTCTTTTGATGCCGTACTACTACACCCCCCTGCCAGAACGAAGACAGATAGGCGCAGAGATGGAGACGGGAAGTTAGAGAGAGCTGTCTTTTACGCCGAGATTCTCTCCGTCTGTCTCTCTCTCTCTCTTTTGTGTGTTGAGCGAGAAAGGTATACATTTGTCATTGTCACCGCTCGCAAATGACAGCGCTTTTGGGAAGTTTTGACAGTACCTACGTGGGCTGATGGGGTGGGGGGTGTGTGTGCACGGCGCCTCAATGCCGGGTTCTAGAAAAGAAATGTGACAAGCAGGGGCGGATGTAACATTTCCCAGTTGGGGCGGGGGGCAAGACAAAATGGTATGGCGTCGCTTTGCGCCACGGGCGATGATTTTCGGTTACAGGACTTTTATTAGACAAGTAAAGCATCAATCATAACATCAGTTGGTTGTTGTTGAAGTTGCGACAGACACGCAGCATGCATAAAGCTAAAGGTCAGAGAGTTTTCTGTTTTCAATGATGAAATGCTGTTAGTGGTGACACAGCTGGTAGTTAGTTAGTTAGTAGCAGTAGTAGTGTTTCAAATAATTTTAATTCTAAGCACTTTAATTTGAAAATGTGGGTTGTTTGTATGACCTCATGGTTGGTGGGGCAGTCATACCCATGCCTAGATCCGCCCTTGGTGACAAGTTGGTGTCTGTGTGTGTGTGTTCTACAGGCAGGCGCTGCCATCGCTCTTGCAACGGGCGCTGCTGGGGCCATCAGGAGGACCAGTGTCAGAGCTGTGAGTATCACCATCAACCGCACACATACACGCTGAGGGGCAAAGACATCAATCATCCTCCCATGCCGCCGTGGCGGCCTCCTCCTCCTCCTCCCCCTCCTCCCCTGCGTAGCGCGGAGTACAGAGATCCAACACAAAGGGGGGGAAGGCAGGCAGGCAGGCAGACAGCTGCGGAGTTGGACAGAGAGAGAGACAGAGCCAGGGGTGGATGTAACATTTCCCTATTGGGGGGAGCAGGAGAAAATGGTACGGGGCGGCTTCATCGCCTGTGTCGCTTTGCGACACGGCCGATGAAGCCGTACCCATACCATTTTCGGTTGCCGCACCCATACCATTTTCGGTTACAGGACTTATTAGTCAAGTAAAGTCAGCCATCAATAATAACATCAGTTGTTGTTGAAGTTGCAGCAGACACGCAGCATGCATACAGCTAAAGGTCTGACCCAGAGAGTTTTCTGTTTTCAATGATGAAATGCTGTTGGTTTAGTGGTTACACAGCTGTAGTTAGTTAGTTAGTAGCAGTAGTAGTGTTTCACATCATTTTAAATATAAGCACTTTAATTTGAAATATCTTTGGTTGTTTTGCATGCCATCGTGTTTGGTGGTGGGGCAGACAGGGTATTTGGGGGGGCAATGCAATGCCCCCCCCCCCATGCCCATGCCTAGATACGCCCCCCTCCATGCATCCAGCAGTCGTCATGTATAATTACAGTGTGCATGTGCAGATCTGCGCAGAGGGAGGGGGAAGCGACCTTTCCCTCCCCACCCTCCCTCTCCGTGCCACGTTGAGTAGCGCGGGGCCATCATTACCCGTTCGGGGAGGGGAAGGGAAGGGAGGACAGCCCCACAGCGGGTCGCTAATGCCTCCGTGACAGCCCCCAGCCGCTGAGATGTCGGCCATCCCAAACCTCACACACCGACACCCCATGCACACACCCCAGCTTTTTGTCTCGCTTTGCCACATGCAATTGTATGTGTCAGTGGTTTTCAACCTTTTTGATACTAGGGCCCACTATTTATTCAGCATTTGAGCTACTGTACGGACCATTTGTGGGTATTTTATAGCCCCACAGAGCCCAAAATTAAAGATTTCTTTTGCTTTTGTCCACAATACCAAGCTGGATTTTCGCAAACAAAACCAGGCAAACAGAGTAAATCAAAATGACCATTCTTCTACATTTTCTAGTTGTCTTGATTAATTGTCTAGGCTTAACTGATGCTAATTTAGATGGTGAATATTTTAACTCTTCAGAGCGTAAACATGAAACCAAATGGACCTGCAAGAGCAAGAAAAACAAAAGCATTGAGCCGCTTGCTCAAAATATGCTCATTTTGGCATGATGTCTATGGCCACTCAGCAAGTGAACTCGCAAAATGTATAGAAAACGTATAGATATAGGCATTATTTTAGGCAAATAAAAAGACTACATACCAAATTTCCCAATTTAAACAAAATAAAGCCTGTCAGCTTGCTTGGTTATAGGGCGGTACAGGCCTTTATTCTAAAGTTCTCTCCGTGTGCTCTGTCCACGTAGTGACCAAGACGGTGTGTGCGGAGCAGTGCGATGGCCGCTGCTACGGGCCGTTCGTCAGCGACTGCTGCCACCGCGAGTGTGCCGGAGGATGCTCCGGACCCAAGGACACCGACTGCTTCGTATGTCACCACACACACACACACACACACACACACACACACACACACACACACACACTGTAATTTGCCTGCTTATCTCCCCTCCCATCCACGAGTCAGACACATCTCTCATCCACATATCTTCGCTAACATCTGTTTGCTATCTGATTTCCACTTTATTTTACTGGCTGATGATACATTATGTCGTCTTTTTGCTCGTAAAGCTGGCCGGGACAGGCGGGTGGCTGCGCGTCGACCCCGCCGCATGCCACCAAGCAAACTGGTGATTCACTGTTTCAATTAGTCCCTCTTAATTTACTTCAAATAATTATCCTGTGACAAACTCCTGCCCCCCATACCAAGGAAGTAACCAAGAATCATTATTTCTTAAGTATTTTTTGTGCAACTCCTCCAAGGCCCATCTTTGTCCCTGTGTAGTGCAATACGCCTCCCTGTATACCTGTACAGTAGTGATGTGCGGATCGACCCGTAACCCGCGGGTTGCCCCTGGGCTGGGTTGGGTTGAGTCAAATAATGGGAGTTTTCCAAATCATTGTTTTAAACGCAAGTCCTGGAAGAACATTTGCGTGGCCTACCAGATGGTTGTATGTTGCTGTGCTTTCTCTATCTTCCAGTGTGATCAATAAATCCCCAAACAGCGTGACTGCGATAGCCTACTTAAGAAGCCTACTTACAGATCACCCCCGACAGTCAGTCAGTTAGTCACGTAGCAGTAGTGCGGCTGTACAATCACTCACCATAATCAGGGACGTGCACAGGCAGACGAGGGTGCTGGTTTGCAGCCCCAATTATACAGTAGCAAATCTGCAAGCTCTCAGTGTGCGGGTCATGAAAGACCCTGACCCGGCATGCCTGCCCATGTTCCTCTGGGCCTGACAGCTCAAGGGACCCCCCCCAGACACCACACGCACTCGCACCACTTCACTTCACACAGGGTGTGATGTTTGTTTGTTTTTTAAATACAGAGTGACATCATATTGACATCAGTAGTATCTGTAGTATATGTGTTTTATGTGGTGTATCTTTATACATGGTGGAGGGTTAGTGATACTTTTACCTAAAGTAAATCTGAGAGTGTCTTCCACACCGGCGGCCTCAGACGACCGCCGGATGATATTGTCGCCGTAACTCACCAGACGGTACGCGGTCCTCATCCAATTCAATTAGTGACAGCCGTTGCAGGCCGGCCCCCCGCCTGCCTCGCCCGGCCCGCCACCGCAGCGCCCGGGACTGTTTACGAGGAGGAAGCATTCCTCCGTTTAGATCACGGCTCTGGATCAATGGCTCCAATTTCCAACCCCAATTCGCCGCCGTTGCCGTTGCAAAGTGGGCGAGGGACACGGGCGAGCGCTCCGGTGTCACGACCGAGGGAATTAAAAATGAAATGCCGCCTTAATAACTCGCTCGCTCATGATGACAAAAAACCCTCCTCCGCCTCCACCCGTGCTCACCTCTCCACCCCGTTCTGTAATGGTACCCTGTGGTGCCTTCCAACATGGCTGGTGTTGGTGGCTGTTCCCTTCTAGCTCCCAACTTATGGAATGAAGCCCTAACGCTATTCCAGTTAGAACTGCAGCCTCACTCCCAATCTTCCCGCAGACTTCAGACTCCCACCGTATCCCACCGTAATGAATAATTATTGATTCGGCAATGTATCGGTCCACATATTGGTTTGATATCGCTTATCGGCAAATAAAACTGACGTTAACTGATGGCAGGTAACCGATGTTTATCAGTTGTTGACACTTTGATAGGATGCTTAGCTGTAGTCTAGCAAGCTTTATATCGTCAGGGCACCTCTCCCAAACTTTGCAAGTTCGCTAGAGACGGTGGCATCCTATAGTGTGCTGGTTTTTGTGCTGGCCTTTGAATGCCAGGGGACATTATTTATTATGTATTTTGGACATAATTCTACACTGTGTTTTGGAGAGGTAACAGGAGAGGTAAATGTCGATCCAAAAAATGCTTTTTCTAACTGTGTGTAGTTTCTTGAAACTACACAGTAATTCTGATGTTTAACATAAAAAATAAAATTAGGTTAAAGATCTATATAAGGGATCTGTAAGAGCCCAATTGGTCCCCAGTCAAAATTATTGGGAACTTAATCATTTTGTTATTATTGATGACTATTCCTATGCATTTTGATGTATTAGCTTTTGTCGTTCATGTTTATACTGTAAATTGCTTATTACCAGTATCTATGGCTGCATGTTTGAACTGTAAATTGTCGTCTCCTGACCCATCCAGGCCTGCACTAACTTCAACGACAGCGGTGCGTGTGTGACCCAGTGTCCCCAGCCCTTCGTGTACAACCCCACCTCCTTTCAGCTGGAGCACAACCCCAGAGCCAAGTACACCTATGGAGCCTTCTGCGTCAAGAAATGCCCACGTAAGAGATCATCCTTTCAATTCAATCCAATTGCCGAGCATAGAAAGAAAACACAGCGTTTTCTTTGTAGTCGCTGTGGGACAAATGGGCAGCATTGTTTTTAGAACAAAGGCAGTCTACCGACGCGCCTCAAGCCTCGCGTCGCAACGCAAAAGGAGGAGACGACGTTCAGGGCTATTATTATACAGAAAACGGCCAACCTTTTTGACCTCAAGCGGTCTTCATCGGGGTCGTTTTCTGTGTATTGGCACCTAATAAAAGGCCTGAACCGTCTGTGTTGCTCTAGTGTCCTTTCCTCCTCCTAGCAGCATTGTTTTCTCAAGACAATTTAAATAGTAGGCCGATACAAAAAACAACTCAGCTTTAACATGGGTTTAAAGGTAGCAGTTCTGTTTATATCTACAGTACTTCAGGTATAATGATATAATTGATAGAGATTGTAGTCCGTAGGGTGTCTTAATTACATTGGGCAATCTTATTTTGTGGCCACAAATTCACAAATCTTGCTGCTGTGTTTGCACATTGGCTACCCTTTACCCGGCAGACATAGGAGTTTTTTTTGTGTTATTTGTCATGTTTTTTTTTTTTTTTTTTTTTTAATCTCTATGGATGATTGTGATCTGTGGGAAGTGTTTCTGATGACAATAGACGGATGGTTAAGAAGTGTAGGTTTCCACGTTATATTGGCCTTGTTCGGAAAAGCACTGGTGTGCCCTGGTGTGCTCTGATGTCGTTTGTTTATTCAGTACTGCGCTTTCTTCATAAATAGAGTGCGTGGAGCACCGAGTGTGCTTGGTGCACGCACTGAGCGACCCTCCACTGGAGACAGGGTTGGCCAGGTGTGATTGCGCCACGAGCTGTGTCTCGCTCAATGAAAAGCAATACAAGCAATATAAGCTATGGCTAAGCACTGTACTGTGGTTCCCTGACTTTTCCATGTCTGTCAAGGACCTGCAAATTTACCAAATTAACACTTATCATACACACCCGACCCCATTTGGGGGGAAAAAAAAATGGCACAAAATCACTGGCAGTGATTCTCAGGTGCGTTGCTTGGTTCTAACTGGTCGTTCGTAAATAAGGCACACTGACTGCACTCTGTGACGTCACCGCCCTCTTGCACCTGTCAAACTCAGTGCACTTGCGATGTGGGTTTCCCCAATGCACCCATTCTGTGCAGTGGGTGGATAGTCTGTCTTTTCTCAAGAGACAATTCTTCCTATGACGGCATTTCTCGAGTTCACTGAGTCCGTACATAAGATTTTCCATTGTTTTGAGCCAGGCACAGAGTGCTCAGTGCTCAGGTATTCTGCGTGCATTGTATTCCCCTTTGTTTTGGGTCGGTCACAGAATGCTCAGGTATTCTGCAAACACTGTATTCTCTGTTTAGGGCCAGATAACATACTAGTTTACTCTGCTTTTATGTTGGCTTCTGCTTCCCCTCACACCCTCGCTGAACCCTCTTCCGCTGAGGAGAAGAAGAGGCTCTTTGCTTTGCCCCGGTATAGTGTGCACTCAGCCACCCGCGAGAGCACACCATAATGCGCTAGTACGTACTGTACAGCAACACATACTAAGGGAAGGGAAAAAAATAAGACAGGCACTAAAAGCCGAGTTGTTTTGATGTCTGAAAAGATGGATTTTTGTTCACAAACACGTTTCATCTCCAAAGCTTTCATCAGGGGTGAGAGAGAATTCCGCGCACTGTTCACACATCAGAGAGACGGGACACAGGTGGCAGTCTCGGGTATTAACCAACAACAGGTGGTTCTCAAAAATAAGGAATACGGTAAACACAACAACACCGCGGCAAGAATACAAATGCAAAACACCAAGTCCATTCGGCTGCAGACATCAGTGAGGCAATTACAACTACATAAAGAGAACATAAAGAGAACATTCTTACCGTCACAATTTGGGTTTGCGTCGTAACACCCTCTGAGGCAGGACTGCCCACACTTTTTTGACTTGAGAGCTACTTTAAAATGACCGGCTCAACAAGATATAAACATCAAAAATGGGATTGTTGTTATTACTGACATTTGAAAACGGTATTTGAGGTTTGAGTTGACCATTCGTGATGTTGAGTTTAGTCTCTTTGTGAGTGCCTTGTTTTTATATACAGTATTTAAACCCTGTTTGCCTCCAATTGGCGCTTGGTTCTTAAGAGTTCTTTACAGGTCCACCAGATGTCTCCTAAGGTTTACTGTAGCGTTAGGCATTTTGTTGTTTGTTATTGTTCACTCTTGCTCTCTTGTTCAAACTAGCGTGACCACCTCCAGACATGGCCAATGAGGGACAAGGGACCCCCTGTTGCGGGACACCGCGGGACACATTGGGGGGGGGGGGGGGGGGGGGGGGGGGGGGTCTGGGGGGGTTCCGGTGAACATGTTTTTAGTGCAAAATTAAAAGGTATGACAAACATACAGGCGAAGTTATTGACTTTTTCATTTAATATTAGGCTATAGGCAGCGCTGCTTGCTGGCATGATTGACATGATTGACTGTAATTACTTAATTGGTTGCCCAGCCGTGCAACATTCCACAGTTTGAACATTTTAAAATATTGTAGCCTAATATAACCTCAATCAGCATATTCTTTGAAATGAGGTTTTTGCATTATAGAATACATGGTGCTCATTTTTCCAATCAAATAAACCGCTGGGAAAGCCCTAATAATTAGGCTAAGTGTATACAAGCCAGCGCACATGTCTCTAAGCTGCGTCGAAAAAAGGCATTAGGCCTATCTATCTTCATATTGTTTGATGGAAAAAACGTGGCTATACCTATACCCAATGAAAATATAAAATATATAAATTATACACTGTAATGACTAGTTGGAATTAAAACAATCGCTTGAAAACTGAGTGAGGATGAGACATTTGCAATCTCAAAAAGTTTTTGTATCGGAGCGCATTGATGCGCTGTTGACGGTAACTGGAAAAGTCGGGCCGCTGCAAAGTCGGACTGAGCAAAAGTGCGGAGATCTCGGCCCAGGGATGTGGAAAGGTCGGCCAGGGCTGTGGAAATCTTGGCCAAGGGCTGTGGAAATCTCGGCCAAAATCAACCAGACATGCATATCAACCATTATCAAGCCATATGCATGTTCAATAGACATGCATACCAGCCATTCCACAGACTTGGGCCGACCTCTCTTCACTGTTCGGGCCGACTTTGCTGCGGCTAGACTTTTCCGGTGACCCTGTTGACAGTCGCATGGATTCAGTATGGTGAGTGCTTGCTTAGGCTATAACTCGCAGTTAGCTCATCAACACACGGAATGACAGTAGACCTATACGTTTAAGATAATATGCAGTCTGAGTTACAACCGCTGTAGGCCTACATAAGCTGTTTATGGCAGAATTAAACATGTATTTTGAGGTGGAGGACTGCTGTCGCATTGTGACATGCCAGATGCTGAGGGCATGGGGCGCGTCGGCAGGAATGAGGTCTGCAAACGCATACGGTATAATATAATAATAGTAATAGTATTAATATGTTTGCAAATAACAGCTCATGGGCGCTTATTTGGACGAGAGCGGCAGCGCAGCAGCACGCCAGCACAGCGTCAGACTTTTTTTTTCTCCCCCTCTCTTTTTTTTTCTCCTCCTCCGTCTTTTGACTGTTTTGCGGGACATTAGTCCCTTTTTGAGGGACGCGGGACAGAGGGTTGAATTTCGGGACTGTCCCGCGAGATCCGGGACAGGTGGGCACTATAGCTCTCTTGTTCAAACAGTGGTTTATTTTTTATTTCTTGCCTTTTGTGATCTTCTGCGCTTTGCTGACCTTCTGTATTTTTTGCTTCATTTTTTTTTCCTGCATTGGAGCCTTGACCGTTTCCAACCCTGACCATTACCTCTGTTGAACCCAACAACAAAGTATTCTTTCTAGTTTTGGTAGGAGAATGCCAAATCTCATCAAAATGGTTGTACGTCCGTGGCTCAAATGCTCAATAAATAATGGACCTTAAAGGAGAATTCCACCTCAGAAGGCTTCCTGAAGTGTATTTACAGTTGGTTTATTTCCAAAGTGGTCCAGTTATTTTGTGAAAAACTGCTCTGTTTCCCCTAACCCACCATACGCTTAGAGTGGGGCTATGGCAAGGGTTTTCAAACTTTTTGACTCCAGGGACCACGATTTATTCAGAATTTGAGCCACAGACCACCATTTGATGACATTTTAGCCCCACGGACCCAAAACCCAAAGGTTTCTTCTTTTTTATCTACAATTCCAGGCTGGATTTCGGAAACATAACAGGCAAACCTGGATCTCTAGTTGTGTAGATTTGGGCTAGTTCAGATGATGAATATTTTAACTCTTGAGAGTGTAAAAATGAAACCAAATGGACCCGCAAGGGTCCATTTGGTTTCATTTTTACGTTCTCAAGAGTTACATCTGATTAACCAACTTAACTGGGGACCACCTGGAACCCTCTCAGGGACCACTGGTGGTCCCCGAACCACCGGTTGAAAACCACTGGGCTATGGGATCGTGTTTAAATTCACCTATTTCCATCGCGCTCTTCTAATGTGGAAAAAGGCTGCAAAACACTGGTTTAAAGTTATTGTTTCAGTAACCAGGGAGGGAGGGAGGGGGGGGGGGTTGTGCATCAATGAAAGCGTCCAGCTAACATGTGTCTCCGTCTCTGTCCCTTCACGTATTACAGACAACTTCGTGGTGGACCACAGCTCCTGCGTGAGAGCCTGTCCCAGCAACAAGATGGAAGTGGAGGAGAATCGCATCAAGATGTGCATCCCCTGCACTGACATCTGTCCCAAAGGTGAGAACTAAAAAATGCATCGTTGTGAGGAGGAGGGGGGGGGGTAGAACCAATAAGGTCGGAGAGGAGAGCACAAACATTACCGGAAAGGTCGCCGGGTCGAATCTCTCTTGGCCGCGGCCGTGGCTGTGAGGGGGGGGGGGGGATGAGGAAATTCACTGCAATGCGTCTCTACTAAAGTCTACTAAAGGTGCCCTTGGGCAAAGGTGCTTAAGCGACCAAAGTTGTTCCGAGGCGAAGCCGTGAAAGTCGAACGACGATTGTGCCGAATAACCCCCATGTGCAAAGTAAAGATAATAAAATAATAAAACGCACACACACAAAAAGAGAAATAATAAACTACAGACAGAAAATAAAGTGTAGTGTATTTCATGGAGGAGAGGGGGGCTGGCGTGGTGGCGCTGCCTCAGATTTATTGACAGAAGGAGACAGAAGGATCGCGGCGGTGCAATAAATGTGCAGGGATTTGTCTTGCTGACACCGGTTCAGTGCGGCGCAGCTCAGCTGATGACCTGCAAAACCGTACAGCAACTGTGACACCAAACTATAACCACACAAGGACGACTGTCATGCACCCCTCCGCTCCCCCCGTCAGACACCCACCCCGAACACAGGGAGCCTAAACCGTCTTTTTATGACTCCCGATATATATCCACTCAGCATCGCTCATAAGTGGCGGGAGAGATTTACGTTTGTAGAAATACAACATACAAGATGCCCTTAAAGGAGAATTCCACATCAAAAGTTTGTTTTTTTTGGTGTGGACCACACCAAAAGTGGTCTAGGTGTTATTTTGTGAAGACACTCCTTTAATGGCTGTTTTCCCTATCCCAAAATAAGCTTATAATGGGGCTAAGGGTACCCCTAACCCTAGCTTATAATGGGGCTATGGGTACCCCTAACCCTAGCTTATAATGGGGCTATGGGTACCCCTAACCCTAGCTTATAATGGGGCTAAGGGGTGTTGTTCAAGTTGATCTATGTACATCGCTCCAAAATGCAAGTTTTTCCTATATATCGTCTCTCCACCATGTCAATAGAGGGTTGGACTTGGACTGTAATTTGTCCCAGCTGCTCGTAAGTGAGACTTACAGTACATTAACAAAATCTGCGCGATTCTTAGATAAAAAACATGAAACAATTGTAAGCTATAAGAACATGGCAGTGAAACATCTACAGTATATAATGCAAGGCAATTATAATTGTAGACATATCTAATGCTATGTCTACCTGAAATTCTAAGTCTTTACGTGAAGTTGAACCTTTGCATTCACCTGAAAGGTCAATGTGACTAAGGCACAAATACTTATATATAGAGTAAACATCCCTTATTTAGAAAAAGATATAACTTGAGTAAAAGCAGATACGGATATATAGTTGACGTGCCTGAGGTAAATCATCCATTTTCAAATGGCATGAAATATAAAATAGATGCTGAAGTTGTTAATCTAGTAGCTGAAATGTACCTGAAATAAGTACAGTATGTGAGTAAATGCACTCGGTTACTTTCCCCTCCCCAAAGAACGTAACCTTGCACTCTGAGAAGGGCGGGCAGGTGCCAGAGAGACACAAGTGCTAGCTGTACTACGGAAAAACCAAGCTATTTTTATCACTCTCACAACCATATCCAACTCATCGTTCTGTGTCACCCGTCTGCTAGCTGTCTGGGTGTACTGTACAAGAGAGAGAGTGAACGACACTGCATTGGCTCAGCAAACGAACAAATCACAAGAGGGAAAAAAGCCCATTTCTTGTCACATAGTGCTGCCGTTTTTTTTTTTTTGAAGACATTCTGAGACACAACTTTTTTTTGTTTGAACGGTTACAGCGTTGTCTGCAGGCTTGGATTAGCACTCCATCTCACCTTGTATCCCTTGTTGTTTTGTCATGAAGCAACTTCTTCGATATGCTCCCCTATCCTGCTTTTGTCTAATATACTTACGTGTCCGTCCTTTCATGCCAGCGTTTTCTTTTAGGCAGGCATTGTTGTTTTAGACAGGTATTTTTTTGGCCTTGTAAATATGCTTGGCGAGATTGGAGATGGAGAAGATGGAATGCTATCAGTGTTGGCCAAAGGGTTTACCCATTATCGCACTGGCGATCTGACTGGCTATCTCGACAACGCCATGACAACTTCTGATTGATAATGGCAGAGAGTAGCCACACGCTTTGATCTCGCCGCCTCGCGCCTCGCACCTCGCACCTGCACTGGAGCTCTGCAAGTTCCAACTACCACTAAACCAACAGCATTTCATCATTGAAAACAGAAAACTCTCTGGGTCAGACCTTTAGCTTTATGCATGCTGCGTGTCTGTTGCAACTCTAACAACAACTGATGTTATTTTTGATGCTTTACTTGACTAATAACAGTTCTGTAACCGAAATTCCGAAAATGGTATGGGTGCGGCTTCATCGCCCGTGGCGCGAAGCGACACGAGCGATGAAGCCGCCCCCATACCATTTTCTCTTGCCCCTCGACATGTTCTCGTGCCCCCCCAAATAAGACATGTTTATCCGCCCCTGAGTGGTACTGTACTACACTAATTTAATCAACTCTAATGACTATAGTTAAGGTACAGTTAGAAATGGTTGCTTATTTTACCTCACTAAAGCAACACCAGTGTTGTTTTTGGGTGGCATTTTTTTGTATCTTGGACGAAATACTGCTATTTAATAATAGTTTTAGTCGACATCCTGAAAGGGCTATTTTTATCTTGTTTTATCTCATTTGGTCTAAGTCCTGAGTCTAACAAAAGAAGAGCTGACAAAGTCATTTTAATTAAAGTCAGCCTTGACGAAAACAACACTGGATGCTAGTTCTGGTCTATGCTGATAGCAAGTTTTATAGTTTGATGTTTACAGCGCATGATAGTTTCAATAATGTTCGCTTTACACTGATGGGACCTTTATTCTGATCTGGCACTTATAATACATTCTAGGTAAGAGCCGGAGATACTAAATGCCCTAATTATAATTGTTTTCCTGGCGCACACGCTCACTCACACACACATGCATGCACGCACGCATGCACCACATCTCAGCTGATGAAAGCAGACAGCGATGTGAATTCCAAAGGATTTAAATGATAATATAAAAAGCTGCTAATCAGTTCATTGCGCCGAGCTGTAATGGACGTCAAGCAGGTGACATTAATGCGCGAGACCCCTTTGCATGGCAATTTAGTGTAATGGCGCGTCATTAAAAGTGGTGATAATAAATAGGATTGACTTGGGAAAAAAGGATGGGACAGATCATATTTATGGTCCGGGTGCCTCCCGGGGCAGAGCTAGTCTGGAGGCATGGATTATGTTGAAACACTTCCAGCCGGTCGCTCGAAAAATCTTTGCTCCATCGATCATTTTGCATTCATCCATCGATCATTGTCTGTCTGTCTGTCTGTCTCTGAAAAAGTAGAAAGTATACTGTAGTACGCAGAATTTTCCAGAATTTTCAAGTGATCAAAAGTTGAAAAAATCTCAAACATTGTGAGTCATCTATTTTGAAATTGTTGGGTGGAATGACGTTAATGTTTTTCTTTTGAATCAAAAATACTTTAGTACATTTAGTGGACTAAAATTACAATGTTTGGATCCGAGATTGCGGATGTAGTGGTGTATTAAGTGAGTAAAAAAAGAAGAAATACTCAAAGTAAAGTACACATTCCTCAACATTGGGCTCCACTGTACTTAATACGTAAACTTAGTTCTACTCTCCAGAGGTTATTGGCTTCCCTCCCGTTTCCCCCCTCGGCAAATCAGAGCCCTGCAATCTGTCTGCCAGTGTGTTTACCTAACGCCACCCACCACATCGACATCTAGAGTACATATTTTAGCACCCCTACAGGGTATAGGGGTGGTAAGCAAGCATCCCCCCCCCTCCAGGGGCGGATGTAACATTTCCCAATTGGGGCGGGCGGGAGTCAAGTAAAGCATCGATAATAACATCAGTTGTTGTTGAAGTTGCAACAGACACGCAGCATGCATAAAGGATCTGACTCAGAGAGTTTTCTGTTTTCAATGATGAAATGCTGTTGGTTTAGCGCTGCCACAGCTGTATGTAGTATGTGCATGTGTAGTAGTTAGTTAGTAGCAGTAGTAGTGTTTCATATCATTTTACATATAGACACTTTAATTTGAAATATCTTGGGTTGTTTTGCATGCCATCGTGTTTGGTGTGGCAGTCTGGGCATTTAGGGGGGCATTGCCCCCCCATGCCCATGCCTAGATCCGCCCCTGCCCCCCTCCCGCCTCTCTCTCTCTAAGTCTTGGCGGTGCCGTGGGTACCGTCCATCGATTGGTCGATCTCTTGATTACACCGTCACGCCGCGTTGGGACGGGGTAATGAGGGATAGCCCAAGGAACTGTGGGGAAATGATAACAAATTAACATTTCAGATATGGAATTGGCTGGTATAAATCACGATCAAAAAGCGGTTACGCCCGTTAATGCCTGCCCTATTCATCACCAGACCCCCCAACCCCCCACCACCCCCCTTTTCCCGTCCCCCAAGCCTCTTGTCAGAAACATTTGGGTGTTGCCCCCCCACAAGTGTAATTAATGCACATCTAATTAATTCATTAGATGTATAAGGAGGATTGGCTCGCCTTTTTTTGGTATGAAATGGTTGAAAACCACTGCTCTGGCGCATTCTAGTTCATTTTGGAAGTGCCACTAGTGCATTTTGAATTTTGGCAGTTGGCAAAAGTGTGTGTGTGTGTGTGTGTGTGTGTGTGTGTGTGTGTGTGTGTGTGTGTGTGTGTGTGTGTGTGTGTGTGTGCGTGTGCGTGTGCGTGTGTGCGTCCAGTGTGTGACGGCATAGGCACGGGCAGCCTCCTGACGGCTCAGACGGTGGACGCCAGCAACATCGACAAGTTCGTCAACTGCACCAAAATCAACGGCAACCTCATCTTCCTCATCACCGGCATCAAGGGGTGTGTATATATTATCTCTTCTCCAAACAAACGAGCCGTGCGCAACAACCCTTCCCACGTGCTGTGACGCTCAAGCCAGTTGTGACAAACAGTCCTGCCCCCCACGTCTGTCCCAGAATTAAATTCCTCATTGATTTCCCTCCTAGACTTTTCATAAAGTATTCATTTAAGGGCCTTTCTAATACAACGCCAACTCAGGTCATGGCAACGGACAAAGAAGAGAAACATCCAAAAGAAGAGAAAAAACAACTAACATATTTTTTATGCTTGGTGTGATTTGTCCCAACCTGAGTTGGCTTTCTCTGTGGCGTGAACGTCTTCATATAAATGCTTTTTGGAAAGTCTTTGGGGAAAATTAATGGAAAATTCACTTCTGGGCGCGGGACTGTGGCATTTTATAAAAGACAAAGTCCTATATAGGAGGTCGGGACAGCTATAGGCCCTTTCGGGGAGGCTGCCAGAACAAATGATGGACTTGAACTGTTATTTGTCTCAACTTGCTCTTATAGGCAAAGTCAGTTTAATGTTAGTTTAATGTCATTTACAGCAGTCAGACAGGACGTTGCTGTTGGGATGTAAAGGGGCTGTTAACACCAGAAAGTGGTTATTTGCCACTCAGTAGGCGTTCCTGCATGTCTTCAGGACATGATGGTGACATGCACATACCCTTTATTGAAAGCATTTCATCCCCCTCCTCCTCCCTCTCTACAGGGACATGTACCACGGCATCGGAGCGTTGGACCCAGACCGACTGAACGTGTTCCGCACCGTGAGAGAGATCACAGGTGAGAGAGTGGGTTGCCCCCTCTTATTTAACCCTAGAGCACTTGACTTAATTTGTGTTACTCCAAGAACGGATATATTATAGCCAATGGTAAGATATTTCATTAAAAAAATATTTCTTATCACAATGTATTGAACTACAGCAATACATGGCAACTTGGGGTACTCGTCTTTTAATATCTAATGGGGGGGGGGCAAAATCTGGGAAAATGCGTATTAATTTTAAAATATTCCTAAAAAAAAGTGTAAATAAGTAATAACTTATTCATTGGTAGACACATTTCTAAGACATGTGTGGTTGGTCCAAGGAAAGGGAAAAATAAAGTCTGTCGGTGATTAATATGATTTTTCCTTACGTCAGTGTTGGGCAATATTACTTAGGAAAGTAATATTATTAGTAATATGACCCAACACTGCATGTTATCGCTAAACATGGGCGAAATTCACCCGAGCACCTGCCTGGAAGGGGAAAAAAAGAAACAGGGATGTGTGCAGGGAAAAACAAATCCACAGTCTGTGATGTCACTGAGTACCACGAAGCGGCTGAAAGACCCACCCACTTCAGACATCATTATGCCACATCATGAAAAGTGCAAAAAAATATATAAACCTCCTGATGAAAATCACCCATGCTGAGTGTTCTAGGGTTAATAATGTGATGATCTCTGTGCATGAGAGAGACAGAGAGAGAGAGAGGAATAGTGAATGCCACTATAAAATGCGTTCTCGCTTCCGTCCCTAAAACCCTCTTCAGCAGATATATTAGACGCTGTGCCAGCGGCGTGCACGCGGCCGCGCACGTGGCTGCACGCAGACGCGTCCGCGCGGTGCGTCGCCGGGCTGGCTGGGCCCGCTGCCCGCCAGGCACGCGGGGGGAACCGTTTTGTTGCGTATTTATTCATTAGCCATTAGAGGCCGTAAGGGATGAGCGGTGCCTCGTATACAAAAGCCTTTTGTCATATTAAACTGCGACTTGCAGTTGAGCCAAACGGCTAATGGAGTGAAACTGCATTTTCATAATGAAAACCCAAGCAATAAGAAAGAGCAATGGCCGCCGTCGTCCGCTCATCTCTCCCCCATCTTTCCTCCCTCCTTTCCTCCCCCCGCTCACTTCCTGTGATGTTCCCCACCATCACCATTGTGATATTATCTGTCATTAAGGAAGGCCAAACGCAACCAGATCTATTATCCACGGCGATGGTATTAAGTCCATTCCTTTAATTAGGCCGTATTGCCTTTCTTTTCCCCTCGCTAGACACATTTCCCTCCAAAGAGAAAATGGCCTCTTCACTTCGACATTCGACACCTCACGGACACACACACACACACACACACACACACACACACACACACACACACACACACACACACACACACACACACACACAGGAGCAGACATATTGGTAGTATCGCTCCACTTTATGTGCTTGCTTTCTTTCTTTCTTTCTTTCTTTTTCTTTCTTTCTTTCTTTCTTTCTTTCTTTCTTTCTTTCTTTCTTTCTTTCTTTCTTTCTTTCTTTCTTTCTTTCTTTCTTTCTTTCTTTCTTTCTTTCTTTCTTTCTTTCTTTCTTTCTTTCTTTCTTTCTTTTTTTCTTTTCTTTCTTTCTTTCTTTCTTTCTTTCTTTCTTTCTTTCTTTCTTTCTTTCTTCTCCCTCAAAGAGACACATGGAATTGGTGGAATCTTGTTCCCTTCCTTCCCTTTTTAAATGGAAATTCCACCCAAATTCAACATTGTAAAAAAAACACATTATTATTTCACATGGTGAAAGTGAAACACATCTTGTCATCAAGATGTGTTTCAGCCTCATAATGACTTTTTTCAGACCTCTATTTCTATTAATGTAGGGGAACATTTTATTTGCGTTTGCATAATAGCAGAATGTTGAAAATTGGTGGAATTCGCCCTCAGATGCTGACCGTATTAAAGCCACAATCTGTTTAAACCAGGCTTTTAACATATTTTTATTTATTTATTCATTTTTGCTGGTGGTGAAACAATTTGTCATAGAAATCACTTAATCAGAAAATGAAGGCAAATTCAATTTCATTAATTGGCATAGTGAGTCTTGGCATCGTCATGAGTTAAGTTAACTTTTTAAAACCGTATGTGCTTTTTTTTTGCTTTGTCAAAAAAAAAATGTGAATGCCACGTTATAACGTGAAAGGTTATGTTCTCCGTGCTGCTGGCTAAACATAACAGTATTAACCCATTTAGGCCTGACCTAAGGTTTCTGAAAAACTTGAAATATTTATATATTAGCATCAAAAAAAGTTAATTGTGGAATACTGTACATACTGTACAGAATCCAAATATGGATTCCCGGCCTGAATGGGTTTTAAAGCAATTTCAAGATGCCCGTTTGGGTCCGGCTCAATTTCTGACCAGCATTCAACATCGATTTGTATTCCATCATCTGACTTTACTGTCATTTTATGGTGTGAATACAACACTTTGTCCTTTTCAGTGTCCCAGAGACCAAAATACATTATGGTTACATCTACGCACATTTATGCTATTACTCAAAAGTTTACCATGCATAAAACATCCTAACTTTATTTACAGTTAATTGCTCATGCACAGGTGGTACAGTATATGGTCCACTTAGAGGGACAAATGCTTCACTTTTAGACAGGCACTATTAAAGGCAGCCCAATTCTGGTCATTTGTCACTGGCCAGGAAAAGAAGCAAATTCATTCAATAAGAAAGAAAAAACGAATATTAACATAATAGCATGGCAAATAACTTTTGTATTGCATGATCTTATGTTAGATTTTATGTGGAGGAAATAACACCAGAAACACCAGCAATTGGATGTCCGGCCACATGTCGATTATTCAGCCCTATAGTAAATTATTTTAGTTTGTTCATTGCAGTGGTTCCCAAAGTGGGTTCTGGGGACCCCCAGGGTTCCCTGTGGGGGTCCCTACCTAAATGATAGTTTTGATTTGAACCAAATGGACCATTACGGTTCTGTAACTCTTGAGTGTGCAAATGTGTTCATTTGTAAGGCTTTAAATTGAACAGGTTGAAAATCACTGATGTAAAAGTCTTCTCTCATGGCTTCCTGGGACCTTTTAAAATTTGTTTGTTTGAGTAATTAGTGACATTTTGGGGGTCCTTGGTATGAAAAACATTGTTGTACATGTGTTGCCTTATGTATTTTGCTCCAGGTTACCTCAACATACAGTCTTGGCCTGAAAACATGACAGACCTGGGGGTGTTCTCCAACTTGGCAACCATCGGAGGCAGATCACTCTACAGGTAAGACAGTGGTCAATACAAGATGTCTTCTTTTTGCAGTCCTAAAAACTAAACCTAGAAACTAAAGATTTCCTTTGCTTCTGTCCATGACCATTAATCTTCTATTTGTGTAGATTTAGGACGAATTCACATGATGAATATTTTAACTCTTGAGAGTGTAGAAATGAAACCAAATGGACCCGCCAGGGTCCATTTGTCCATTTTTACGTTCTCAAGAGTTACAACTGGTTAAACAACTTAGCTGGGGACCACCTGGAACCCTCTCAAGGACCACTGGTGGTCCTCGGACCACCTGTTGAAAACCCCTGACACTTAGACACAACCAAAGCATGACATTATTTGTCTTTTAGTTTTACCGGACAACTCCTTGACATTTTAGTCTAGTTTTTATTTGTTGACAAAATCCTCTGTATATTTAGTCTTACCTTTGCTCATCATAGCTTAACTTTCTTTTATTTATTGTTTGAATTGTGCATATATTTTTACATACATTTTGGCATCATAGACCACTGAAGTCTGACATCAATAGGGCGCAAGTCGACAGGATTTTAGATCGCCTCGTGTAAGGACTGTGTTTTAAATGTAAGCCATAAGTCATCCTGGATGTACACTCATATGATGAAGAAGAATCAACTGACGCTATTATTACTGCTACTGATACACCCCACCGACAAAAACATCAAGATAGTATGTTGTAGTATGTGTTTCACAATGCTTATGAGATGATTTTTAAGAGGACCTCATCATTGTTATTCTCCATTGAGAAACTACAGCCATTACCAAAGGATGAGCGTCAGGATTTTAGCTTAATTTTTACAGGGTCCACCTAGGGACCACCTGGAGGGTTCCAGGTGGTCCTAGGCTACATGATGGAAAGTTGGTTAACCAGATGTAACTCTTGAGAATGTATTTGGTTTTAAAATACCGGTATCCATGAATCAAATCAAAATGTTTAATACAACCAATGCAATTTAGCCTGATTTTTACTTACTTTTATCTCATTCTCACAAGTGAAAAAAGTTGACCTTAGTATAAGTAGACAAAATCAACAGTGGTTGCACACTCCCCTAAAGCATGTGTCTGTGTGTGTGTCCGCGCGGCCCAGCCTCCCACTCCAACCTCCAGATAAAAGGAACAATAATGATAGTGCTGTTAATGACAAGCCGGCCCTTGTCATGCGCCGCATGCACGGCGCTGTATGAATGTCTCCCTAATGAGCACTGACAAGTGCGGTCACCCTCCCGTTAAGCTAACCCCTCCACCCGCGCCGCCGGCGCTATTGTGTAGCACGACGCTCCCGTATCTCCGCTGCAATTATCTCACAATTCATCTCCTGAGAGACATTAGAGAGAAGAGGCCTCGAGGCCTTGTCGCGAGGATTGTCGCCATTATATTCC
>CM076988.1:12829633-13047133 GCA_039105355.1 Benthosema pterotum | reverse complement strand
TGCCCAGGCCAGCACTTTGATATCATTAGCCGGGTTAATGAGTGCGTTCGGGGTCCGGCTTCGACGCCGGAGTGTGTGTGTGTGTGTGTCACGCTAGGCGACTCGATCGATGCGAGCCCTTTACACAGGCCTGTTCATTAAGGATAACTCCCCCTACGCCACGCAGGCCCCCGCCATCGACCCACCGTACCGCCGGGAGTGGGGGAGGAGGGTGGGGGTTTTCTTCTCCTTTGGGGTAACAACCAGGTGTCAGTCAGCGAGGTCAGGCCAGCGAGGGACCGCTTTTAAAAGGAAGGGGTCCGTGGGCGTGTGTGTGTGGGGGGGGTTATGGCATTGATCGGCGTGCATGGGAAAGCAGAGGCTTTGGGCTTGAGCCTGCCCATCCCACCCCCCGCAGTCATGAAGCTCTTGGAATGCTGATGCACTCGAACACACACACACATGCATGCGCGCACACATACACACACACACACAGGCCAACAAACATACACACAAAGAAAGAAAACCTCAAGATCAAAATACTTGCTGTGTAAACGAAGGCAAGAGCATGCACGAGCGCACGCACGCACGCACACACACAGAAAGGACACCGCAAGCATCCGCAGCGACGACTTCACACCAACCTGTGAATGATCTTATATTCATCACACCTTGTTATCACATCATTTCCATTTTCTCACTCTGTGTTATTAGACATTCTGCTCGCTTTTATGCACTGGCTATTATGCCCCATAAAGGCTTTGGTGTGTGTGTGTGTGTGTGTGTGTGTGTGTGTGTGTGTGTGTGTGTGTGTGTGTGTGTGTGTGTGTGTGTGTGTGTGTGTGTGTGTGTGTGTGTGTGTGTGTGTGTGTGTGTGTGTGTGTGTGTGTGTGTGTGTGTGCGCGTGTGCGTGCGCGCGTGTGTGTGTGTGTTTCTCTTGCCTCTCCGTCCCTGAGGAGTCGGAGGAATGAGTCAGACTCGGTAAAGAGAAGCATTTTCCTCCTCTTTACCGTGGCTTACTGTACTTAATAGGCCAGAGTTTAAGGTTTGGGATTACGGTTGGGATTACAGTCAATTAAAGTGGGAGATTATAGGAGGTTTCAGGTTGATCTTACTGTACTTTTCGGCGAGGTTTTAGACATACTACTACTATAGTGTAAATTAATGGGGAAAAAAATGCTATGCATGGTTTCAGTGTGCCCACAGAAAAATAAATACAACATCTATTATGGATGAAGAAAATACCCTAAAACCGAGGGTGCAAATGTCATTGGATTATTATTCATTTTTTTTGTTTTTCGTGGAAAGCAGTGAATCATAGCTTCAATGTTGTGCTATGGTTCTCCCCCGCAGTGCAACAGAGGATGGTGTGTGACCAGATGTGTTCTGACGCCGGCTGCTGGGGTCCAGGGCCGGACCAGTGCCTGTCCTGTCGGTTCTTCAGCCGCGGCCGCACCTGCGTCGAGTCCTGCAACATCTTTGATGGGTGAGCCAGCCATGCAGCATAGCCTGTTCACACATTCACATGGTCTCAACCTTTTTGAGATCTAACCCCTATAGCGGGACCCCGTCGTCTGGGCCATTCACACCCACACAACGGAAGTGATTACGGAAGGCACTGACCTAAAGGGAATAAATCACTTCTCGGAGGGGAAAAGTCACAACATGAATTGCATTTATTTACTCTGATACATGATGGCTAGTCTGGCTATGTTCTTGCCCCAAAGCGGCCTCTCAGTTCATTAGTTTACTTATATTAATTCAAATTTCCAGGCTCTGCCATTCATTACCGCTTCCTAATGCTTCCGTTCCGTTCTACACTTAAGCAGCCTATTTGAGTTAAGTATTAAGTAAGCCTTGTCGAGCTGTGTTGCCCGTAGGAGCCGTTTTTTGCTGTTTTCTGTAGATGTACACATACAGTACATTCCCCCACCTTGCATGATGTACAAGTACACCCACTGGACAGGTTTCTCTCTTTTCTGAAGGTGTATTAATTGCATTCAGGTGGTTGCTCCATGCCAGCGGGGAGAGAGAGAGAGAGAGAGCTATACAGTACATATTGTACATGAGAAAAAAGGCTTCACCGTGAATTATCTTGGGGGGGCGGATGTACTGTACAATAGTACGTATGCCTTTGTAGTCGCTGGTTCCATCGCCTCCCCACCTCCCCCTAACCCCCGCGGTCCTCAGGAAAACATAAAACGAACGCTCGGTGACTGACAATGTTGACGCTGCGCTGCTGAAAAAGCTCCTTGTATGATGTGGCATCTGAATTAGTACATCTTCCACGGTTCTGTTTTAGTATTTCGTGCGTGTGTGTGTGTGTTTTCTTTCCCCTCTGAGGGAAAGAAGTAGGAGAGAGGGAGGGAGGGAGAGGGAAGGAGGGATTGTTCTGAGCAAACCCTCGGTCATGTTGACTCGTTCGCCGTGGTCCTACTTCCTTCCCCCAGCGTTGGTTGGTTGGTTGGGTTTGTGTGCTTTGAAGTTTGCTGGGGGTGGGTTTCGATGGTGGTTGGAGGGTTGTTGGTGGTGGTGGGGGGGGGGGGGGGTGGCGGAGCACTCACGGCGGAAGGCTTTTGAAGACGATGGAAACGGGGGGGAGAAAGCATGAGCACGTGGCTGGCACGAGCGGCTGCTCTAGCGCGGTCGGCGGTTGCCATATGCGCGCACGGTACACGCTAGCCACATAGTATGCGCGCAGTCGGCTCCGTTATAGCAGCAAAAGGTGCACACGCAGGTTCTTGTGAGGTACGTGCCAGACAACGGGGAGAAAATAGGAACAAAACGAAAATGTATAGCCGCACACGTAGCTGCCAAATGCCAAGAGTTTATTGTTTATTGTGGACACGGCAGAGAGAACAAACCAACGTTTTGGACAGAAATACTTGCCTTCTTCACGGAATACAGAACAATGGCCTAGGTCACCGTTTCCCGAAGTGTGGTCTGCGGACCCCCAGTGGCCATTGAGGGAGTTCCAAGACGGCGTCCCCAGCTAAATTCATATAGTTTGGAAACAAATCAACATTGATTTTACAATATAAATTGGGAGTCCACGACGGGCCATGGGTCACACACACCAAGACTGCATTTTAGTTTTTATTCTTGCACGATGGCTCAGGAGGTGGAGCAGGTCCTATAACGATCCGTGGGTCGGTGGTTCGAATCTCGGCTCCTCCTTCATGTCTACATGTCGAAATGTCCTTGGGCAAAACACTGAGCACCAAATTGCTGTAGATGTGCTGGTTGGTACCTTGCATGGTTTCAGTGTATGAGGAGTCAGTGTGTGAATGTAATGCTGTACTTAAACGCGCCATGGCTAAATGTGTTATATACTGTAAATTTACACCATTTACTTTTCCAATTTATCACAGACAAACGTTTCAGCTACCCAGCCTTCACAACCGTCATCAGTTAGTTCCACCGACGAAGGACTGTACGTCCGAAGTGTTTGTCTGTCATCCATTGAGCTTGTAGAAGTGCTGCACTCAGACGCAGCACTTGACTAAAATGTACTTAGTTAAATTTCCTTCCTCCACATCTCCACAACCTGCACGCCTCCCAGCAGCCTCCAGGGCCGAATGTAACGTTTCAAATTGGGGGGGCAGGAGAAAATGGCATGGGTGCGGCTTCGCGCCACGGGCGATGAAGCCGCACCCATACCATTTTCAGTTACAGAACTTTTATTAGTCAAGTAAAGCATCAATAATAACATCAGTTGTTGTTGAAGTTCCAACAGACACGCAGCATGCATAAAGCTATAGGTCTGACTCAGAGAGTTTTCTGTTTTCAATGATGAAATGCTGTTGGTTTAGTGGTGACACAGCTGTAGTTAGTTAGTAGCAGTAGTAATAGCAGTAGCAGTATTTCAAATTAAGATATTTAATTTGAAATATCTTGCCAGCGTCCCAAAATACACCAGGAAAGCCAGGGTTTCCCCTTTTGAAAGTATTTATTTCCACATGCCGGCTCCCCCGTTGGATTAAAAGGTCCGCCTGTGTGTGTGCAGGTCGCGGTGGTAGGACCGTGATATTTGCTCCGACCTCAAGCCATTGTTTCGTGGCGTGTGACAGCCACCCCCCTCCCCCCAGCCGTTATGTATGTTTCCAGGTTAATGGTTTTTAAACTTTGGGATCGCCCGAGCGCGCCCTTATTGTACGTCTCCATTCTTTAATGAGGGACGGAGCTAATTCCCTCCAGTTCTCCCCGCTAGTCTGTTGAATAAAAGAAAAGGAATAAAAGAAAAGAAACAGAGGAGAGGAGAGGGAGGGGGGAGATTAAGCGTTGCGTTTGAAAGTGTTTAATTAAAAAGTTGCTCTTGTGGGTTGGCCAGACTTATAAACGTGGGGTGGGAGTTGGAGGGAGGGATGGAGCTGAGAGGTTGAACGGCGCGCGGGCCGGCTGCTTAAATTTCCTCACTAAAATAAGGCCTAATCCCCCATCAGTCCACCCCCCCCCTTCCCGCCCCCATAGGACCGCTGCCGCGGTTTTGCAGGCTGGATCGGCGGCCGTGAAGGGAGCCAATCAGGAGAAACCATCCTTTCCTCTCCCTTCCGTCTGTCCGTCTGTCTGTCTGTCTGTGTGCGGAATTGAAATGACCCCAGAGACGGGCCGCCGCAGAACCAAGGTCTTTGTCTGTCTATGTGCAGAGCTTTCCTCACAGCTTATTATATTATTGTTGAAGTCGGGAGGGAAGCTTGTATCTCAAGATGGAGCGACGTGGTTTATTGTTCTTGTTTACTTTCCCCCCTCTGTTTTGTACATGTCTAATCAGTGTTTAATATTACTCTAATAGTGTCGCAGTTCTATGCGACAGCAATTGATTGATTGCATTCTTTTAATCCATCTTTTGATCCGAACGTATCGTTTGCCAATCAGCGTTTTGTCGCATTTCATTTGGGACAAAATTGAAAAAACAAAAATGTTGCCCCTGCACCCATGCTTTCCCATGCGTTTGAATGGCATTATCTCAGATTTGCCCCCTCAATGTCGTTGTTCTTGGCAAATCAGTTACTGTATTTCCTTTACTGTAACTGATAAATGATATACTGTAACTATCTCTGAAAGAGACCTGGGAACTGAAACACATGATCAACTCAGTATGTTTTCCCTTAAACTAGACACCTTAAGCACCTTAATTATTTTGTTACTATTGAGCCTAATGGGAGCAAGCCTCGCTTTTCTGCTAATCTAGAGTTAAAGATCAAACAAAACCAACTCGGACTGTGAATCATTACAACCAACCAAACCATGCAATTAATCGTTAAAACACAAAATGTTGCTGGTTGTCGTGGTTTGTCATGATCCCAGTTGGCTTTGTCATTGTGATTCAAGAATATTTTAATAAATACCGTCTATACAAATATAGGAAACATATATGGGGAATTATTTCCTGGGTCTGTCTGCATCATGAAAGACCTTCTGGGCCGCAGGTGTGGTTAGATCATTAGAATTTGTCACTCATTTTGATACAGAGAAAGCCATTGGGGCAAGACTAACTGTTCAGGGGAGAGGAAAAAAGTGATTTTCTTTCTTTTTTTTTTTTAATGCAAAATGACTTAATAGCAGAGCCAGAATCATCACACACTCGAGCTATAATAATCTGAAATAGATGTCAGGGTTGAAATCCGAATGCAAATATGATGTAACTAGGCCCGGGACTTTAGCGCGTTAATTGAGACTAATTAATTACAGAAAATATAGCGCGTTATAAAAAATAACGCATTTATTCGCACCTTTTCTTTGTCCACCATTGGAACGGAACGTTTGTCACTGATGGCCCATTCACACCATTGAAGTGGAACGTTTCTCACTGTATCACCGTTTCACACCTACCCAATATGCTAACGCACACGGAAGCGGCAGTCCACCCGGAGTCACGACATTGAGGAGTCAGAAACTGAGCGCTTGAGCGCTGTTCAAATGGCCTGAATAGGGACAAACTGCAGTTGAAGTCAATGTAGAAGAATCGCCATTGGTCTACTAGCTCTATGGAGTAAACGTAACTCAGTCTATACTCTAAAGCTCCGTCCGCCTCGTCGTCCTCTTCCCCCGCAGCAAAAACAAAACAAAACAACTCGCAACATGAACAACAAACCAGATGAGCAAGCATTACTCGGCCCCGTTGATGGCAAATTTAGATTTAAGCAAAGAACGGATGGAAGCGTGGACAAAAAGGCAGTTTATGCAACAAAGAATGTGCATACCATCGCAGCAGTTCGAGCCTCAAATCACATCCAACATGTTGGAGCTAGTGTTACTGTCCCCGTTTCGTAGAAATCTATGTAGAAGAGCCGCCATTGGACTGACCCCGTGAAGAGAAGGGAGCTTGGGTAAGTCTTTCTGCATTCTGGCTAGTACCAGAGCGACGTTGAGGTGTCCGACATTCAATCGCTTGAATAGGGACAAACTGGAGTTGGCGACCGGCGCTCATCAGTGCAGCTGGAGTCGAGTTCATATTGGCTGTAGCCGTGTGTGTGTGTGTGTGTGTGTGTGTGTGTGTGTGTGTGTGTGTGTGTGTGTGTGTGTGTGTGTGTGTGTGTGTGTGTGTGTGTGTGTGTGTGTGTGTGTGTGTGTGTGTGTGTGTGTGTGTGTGTGTGTGTGTGTGTGTGCGCTCAGATGATCAACTGACGTGGGCTTTGGGCAAACGGTTTGATCATAGTAGCCTAGTTCAGAGTAGTTCACTTCACTGTGTTTATCTGACACTAAATTGCATGATAATAATGACTGCTAAATGTACGCAAATGTATGCTCCAGAACAATCAGCGCTGTGTGTGTGGCACTGCCAGTATTTTATTTATTTTGCCCCAGAGTCAATTATTGTACTGGACTGACTGAGAAATGCTAACGTTTGTACTTGAATTTGGTAAATAAGAAGAAGAAAAAAAGAAAAGAGGAAAGCTTTGGAATTGGGGAATCTTTTTGAATCGAGAATTAAAAAAAAAAAAAATCTAGAAATCTAGTTTTTGGATCGAATCGTGACCCAGAAAATTGATACTGAATTGTATCGTGGGACACCCACAGATTCACAGGCCTAGTATTCAGTTCATTGCTTCACTCATTCAGTTCATTGCTTCACTCATAATATAATAATAATAATAATAATAATAATAATAATAATAAATTCAGTTCAAAAATGTGCTTTCTCACTTTTCTCAGGTAAATAATAATATGCGATTAAAATGAGATTAATTGAGATTAATTAATTATTGAGCCTCTAATTAATTAGATCAAAATTTTTAATCGAGTCCCACCCCTAGATGTAACCGATTAAACATATACAGTGGCTACGTGAAATGTTTGAGGCCACAGATGTGAACGTTTCAAGTCTGTTTTCTCGACTTGCTGTTTCTCTTCAAGACATCACTCTATAGCAGGGCTGCCCAAAAGGTAGATCGTGATCTACCAGTAGATCACACAGACCATGCTGGTAGATCACGACAGTCCTCATAGAACTGTAACCCTTGAGAGTGTTAAAATGAAACCAAAATGGACGCTTACGGGTCCATTTTGGTTTCATTTTACACTCTCAAGAGTTACACTCTCAAGAGTCCACGCAAATAGAAAATGGAGAATAATTTTTATTTTGACCAATGTTTTGCCAGTTTGCCTGTTTCCCAATTGTGGACAAAAGTGTCAAAGTTCTTAGTTTTGGGTGCAAGAGACTAAACTCAACACTACAAACTGTCAACTCAAACGCCAAATACTGTTTTCAAACGTCAGAAGTAGCACATACAAGAAAACCTTCCAATTCTCCCCCTCTATTTTTCATTTTAAGCACATTATGCTTAAACACTATAGAGATGCGTAGTGACGTCACCGCCCCAGTTCCGGAAGTCTTTTCCCAATTCATTTTTCTCATAGACTTTTTGAAAATAATTTATATCAAGACGATTACGCCGCGGACACAGCCAACTCGAGTCGTGACGAACCATGATGACACACACAAACTTTTGGGACAATAAAATAATTTCTAAGATGAAAAACGAAACAAAAAGTCTTGTATCATGCCGTTTTCTACTTCTTCCCAATTATATATTATATGACAATATTGTGTTTGTTGTCATGATTTGTCACGACCTGTGTTGGCTTTGGCCGCGGCGTAATCGTCTTGCTATAAATTATTTTCGACTTCCGGAACCGGGGCGGTGACGTCACTGCGCATCTCTATAACAGTAAGTAACATCCATCACCACTATTTCAAAGCTCAAACTTTCTAGGGGCCTTGAAATGGATTTTCCAGTAATGGAATAATCACATTTTTGATGTGTAGATCTTACTGAGCTGGTCATTTTGAAAGTAGCTCTCAAGTCAAAAAAGTGTGGGCACCCCTGGAGTAGACCATTATCTCTGAAACCGGTTGCGGTCAAACTGAACAACCTCTATGTCAATTGGAAGCTTTGACTCTCTGCTTTCATATGGCATGGAAGTGAATTGTTGCCACATAGGTCTTCCTGTATATTTTTGAGCAGTGCCTCTGCTCCATTGCCAGTTATGTGCGCAGTGCGTGTCTGTCCGACACTTCCGTTGGGACATACAGGGTTTCCACCTGACTCCGACAATATATTATATACATTTTCCCCTTATCTCTCTCTCTCTTGCAACAAAGGGGGCATTTCTCCAGCACTCCACCTACGAGTTCGTCCAAAGAATTCCCCTGGACAGTGCTCTTTTTCCCATGAGAGAAATCTAATTTATTTTGAAACAAGCGAAAGAAAGGAGAAAAGAGGGGTGGGTAGGCGAGCAGGCAGGTGGTTTAAAAGGATAGACACGACAGCGTTTTCTGTGGGTTTGTTGGAGTGCCTGCCTGTGGTGTTCCTCTCCATCGATCTGAAATGTTATTTATATAAAAGGGCACCCTGAGATCACTATTTGGATGAATTATACCGTATGTCAGAAATCCCCTGTTGGGAACAGTAATAGCCCCATAACTGATGTGCCAAGCCCCCATCCCACCCGCCAAAAAAGTCAGACATAAAAGTAAAACATTTGCACTGTCGGTGCTTTGATTCCAAATTCGTCTGCGACGCCCTTTTAATGTGACACAGTTGGAAACTGAGAACCAAAAAGAAATAAATCTGTTTCTTCTTTTTTTACACCCCCAAGCATTTTTGCAAACTTTCACAGCCCCAAAGTTTGGAGAGCTTTTTCTTTCGAGATTTCATTACACATCAAACGGCATGACAATCACACAGAATGATAAAATGTCACATGATTTATCATGGATATAAATAAATAATTGAATGAATAATTAAGTAAACAAACAAACAGATGTAAAGGAAAGCGTCATTGCATCATGCACATGCAAACACACACACACAGTCTAGCACAGTGATTCTCAAAGTAAGGTCTCAGGACACCCAGGTACCCTCCAAGAAACAAAAATGTTGAAGTAGCATCGCAATCAGTTTAACCACGTTCTGCCTACTGCATCTGCTGTGGATAGTGCAATTTTTAAGGGATAGATTTATTATGGATATAAATATGTAAACAATTATCTGGCAAATAGACGGACACATTGTATTTGAACACAAACCTTGACATGAACATTTTTGATAGTAGCTATATTGAATGGAAAATATAATGCACAAGTACTTAGTGTTGATTATATTGATTGTTTACATTTAATTGCAAAACAATTTTATCTGATTATTTACATTGACTATGCGATACAACGTCGAACACATACCAATACCAATAGCATCCAAATTGTGGGTGTAAAAATGAAAAGAAAAGTGACTCTTCACCTACGTTTTAATGCAAGTCTTAGCTCTGTGTGTGTGTGTGTGCGTGTGTGTGTCATGATTTAGTGTGTAATATAGTGCCTGACGGCCCAGTGTTCCTTCCATAGACAGGAGGTAAACAACACAGCCTAGATATTGGGGTTTTAGGCATCAGATTTAGTGGGAAGCCTTCTATGAGCGCCACAGGCCACTGAAGCCTATTAAAGGTATTGTGTGTGTGTGTGTGTGTGTGTGTGTGTGTGTGTGTGTGTGTGTGTGTGTGTGTGTGTGTGTGTGTGTGTGTGTGTGTGTGTGTGTGTGTGTGTGTGACCGTGCACTTGTATGTTTATCTGCCTCTGCCTTCATAGATGGTCCACAGCAGTGGAGTGACTTTTACAGCAAAAAGGTTTCAGTATCTGGTTTGGGAATGGGATCTGGTTTGGGAAAGAGATTTTGAAGGTCTGGTTCCAAAACCTAACCATTATACACTATTTAATGTGTAATTCCAAGATATTTACATTGGAATGAATGAGGAAAGGTCTATTTTTGAAGGTTTTGCTGCCAAAATAATTAATTATTTTATATGGACAAATCCCGTCATTTAACATGTACCCCAATAGCGGAGAGACAGACTGCTATGTCTCTTCGCTCAAAACGTCCCAATTGAACAAGGACTGGTTGGGAAGAGACTTTGCTGAAGGGCTGAGTATTTGACAGCTATTTTACAAGTTACTGTATAGCTTAGGATTAATATAAGCCATATAATACAGAGAATCTGCGACGCAGATCAACTATTTCAGAAGCAGTAATACTACTATAATATAATTTGACGCTGATACCTTTACTCAGGTGAAAAGTTCAATTCAGTCATTGTACTGTACTGTACGTGCAATACTGCATATCTGTTTGTTTTATTGTGGTATTGCTACTTTACCTCAAGTAAAAACGTCAGAGTACTTTCCCCATCACAGCGTATGGGTTTTTGATATCTCTCAGTCTCTGTGCCTGAGGGCTGCATTCCCATTGTGTGTGTGTGCCCGTGCACGGGCGGGCGTGTGCGTGCGTGCCATCGACGGATCCTTGTGTTGTTTGTGTCCGCATCAGCACCTCATCCTCGCCTTTGAAGTGCACGTCTCCGGCGGTCGTCAATAACAGCCCGCCGTCCATCAAAAACACTTTTCACATCAGAGCCATCGATTTGCCGCGCACACGAGTGCAAACACGCACACAAACGGATACACACACACACACACACACACACACACACACACACACACACACACACACACACACACACACACACACACACACACACACACACACACACACCGTAAACAAACACACCCTGTAAGAGTTTCTCACAATGAAGGAATGTGTCAGTTGGTAAACCACGTGAACTGTTATCATCCGGACTGAGGGGTGCGAACGTTTTGGAGAAAATAGCAGACGTACAATGCTCACCGGTATTGCAATTACGGCTATTTTTTGGGGGGAAAAGACATTTAGGGTGTACAGAAAGGGAGCAATCCAAGTACAAATCCCAGGTGGTCTCCGCCGGTCATTTCAGGATTAAGCGGTGAGGAAAAGATCAATGCCATGGTTCTAAAAGTTCTTTTTTTTTCCTTTTTTCTTTTTTGGCAGGAACTCCCTTAACGTTTGAGTTCAGTCAGATAACTTGTGAATAGATTGAACAAAATTATTATAGAATGAGAACACAAGTGTGCACTGTGCATACAACGTTTTATCTCTGGCATTCGGCTCTGCTATACATTTTCTCCCTGCTCAGCACAATTATATAGCAATCATTAACCATTAATAGCAGGCAGATATACAACAACAACCACACCATGGGGAACAGAAATAGGAGAGTCCACTGGAGGTGCTGGGGTGGCAGTGGGAGCAAACAGCGCATAGCCACCACCAGGAACACAGGCAGAATCCAGACTTAAACTTTAAACTTAGACTTTAAAGGGGAAGTCCACCCATTTTCAACATTTTAATATGTCATTAATATACTCTAGAGGTGCTGGGTGGGATAAAAAAGTTCCCCCATTCTGTGTTCCCAAGAAATGGAGGTCTGAAGAAAACCACTAACATGGTGAAACATCTTGATGACATTATCAAGGTGTATTTTCACCATGTTAATGGATTTCTTTAGACGCTTCTGTGGGTGGAATTCCTTTTTAAATACCTCGCCCCAATTGGTCAGCTGATTGCCATGTCAGCGAATGACACGTGGGTCTTGCATAACACCAAATGAGACACTGGAGTATATCTGACTGAACAAACCTTGCAAGCTACCTATCAATCACATCAATAGGAATCTTCGTAAACATTTCGAAAATAAAAGATCTACAATCTCACCACGCGTCACATCTCAATTCATTGTGAGCTTGTAGATCTGCATTTTTTTAAATGGTATAAAATAATGTCAAACTCAAGGCCCGTGGGCCAAGTCAGGCCCGCAAATGAATTATGTTTGGCCTGTGGGATGATATTTACTAGTATAACTGGCCCTCTGGTTTATTGCACACACCTTGGATGAACTAATTGTTTTGTTTTCTCAACTCAATTGATTTACTTTCTCATTTTACAGAAAATTGAGCTTTAATAATGCACTCAGTTTTAAATGCATTCAGCTTCATCTTTGCATTCATCTTGCTATTAAAGGACATTGCCATTGACGGAGAATGACTTGCCCTTTTCCTGGGACGTCCCTGTAAACCGCCGCGCAGTGTGTTGAAACACAGTCGGCGGGTCTGGCGGGTCCGGCCCTTGACTTGTATCAATTGTTCTATTTTAGCCCCGCCGTGTATTTCAGTTTTACGTCCCTGATCCACATGGTTTCACACACATTTAATGTATGTGTGTATTAAATGTATCGTTAACACCCCTAGTACAGTGGTATTTAACCTTTTTCATACCAGGGCCTACTATTTATAAAGAATTTAAGCTACAGACCACCATTTGATGACATTTTAGCCCCCATTTCAGACCCCAAAACTAAAGATTTCTTTTGCTTTTGTCCACAATACCAGGCTGGATTTGGGAGAAAACAAAATAGTCAATCAGATCAAAATAGTCAATAGTCAGTCAAATCAAAATGACCATTAATCCTCTTGATTTTCTAGTTGTGTAGACTTGGGCTAATTCAGATGGTGAGCATTTTAACTCTTGAGAGCGTAAACATGACATCAAATGGACACCATTTGGTGTCTGGGGACCACCTGGAATCCTCTTAGGGACCACTGGTGGTCCCCGGACCACCTGTTGAAAACCCATGCCCGAGTACATGCCTATAGAAATTCCAATCCCTCCCCCCATCCTACCGACCCCTTACCTCACCTCATCTCATCTCCCCACTCCTCCCACCTCCCGCCCTCTTGTCAGCGAGCGGGGGAGGCGTAGGCAGGGGGTCCCCCGGGTGACGGAGGAGGGGGATTCCCCCCCAGGTGAATTTAAAAACCCGTTTCATTATTCATGGTGTCTCTCCGTCAGCGTATTGACCCTGCTAAGCCCCTGCTAACTTGATCAAATACTCTCAGGGAGAGATGAGGGGGCGGGTGAGGTGGTGGTGGGTGAGGTGGGGTGGAGTGAGGTTAGGTTAGGTGGGACATTGTGCTAACGTATGGTTGCGCGCCCCCGCCCCGCCGATAACAGCCCCGTGGTGTCCCAGTTCACAGGGTAGGGAGGGAGGGAGGGAGGGTTTGGAGGGGGAGAACATCGCCTGAGGTGCTTTGTGGAAGAACTGAGAAGAACTCTAAAGCTCTCTCTTTCTCGGGCTGTGTACGTGCGTGCGTTCCCGACCGCGCTACAAAATGTTGTTTCTGTAGGCTAGGGCGATCAATGTTTCAGTGTGACTCCACTCTTAAATCTATTATAGATAATGGCTGATATTGTAATGTTGTGTACTCTCTCTTGCCATCACTCTTCTTTCTCGCTCTTGTCTTACTCTGGTACATAATTTTAAAACGAAATGCTTAAATTTCTAGGCCTTGATCGATCGATCGACTGATCGATCGAGGCCTAGAAATTTAAGCATTTCGTTTTAAATGATGGATCAATCAATCGATTGATTAGTCGGGCAATCAATCAATCAATCAATCGATCGATCTGACCTATCAACAGTACAAGCTAGTCTGTTTGTTTGCGAATTGAGATTACTATGTAAGCCAGGCAAAAATGTCTGCTGTTCACTTCCTGCATGCATCCAACTAGACAGTTTATTGATCTGTTCTCTCTCTCTCTCTCTCTCTCTCTCTCTCTCTCTCTCTCTCTCTCTCTCTCTCTCTCTCTCTCAGGGATGTGCGTGAGTTTGCCAACGACTCGGTGTGTCTGGAGTGCGACAGCCAGTGCGACAAGATGGACGGCGGCAGCGCCACCTGCCTGGGCCAGGTGAGAGCCGCTGCTCCACTGACTGACCATCACTGGTCCTTTTTTAATAAATCAATAAATGTTATTTTGTTCATTCCTTAACACTTAAGAGTGCCAGCACTTTTTCATATATTTTTATGCAGGTATCTAGTGCCAGCGATTTTCATGTAAAAGTCATATTTCATATTTCGGTCCATGTTTCCGGTTGGACAAGTTAGTTGGCGCACACAGGATCTTAGTTTCGGTCCGTCTCTTATTTGGGTCCCTCAGCTGACAGAGGAGGCGATCGCTGCTCGCCGCCGCTAGCATAGGGATCATATCAAGTGTGCGACGTGGAGTGATGCAGATCAACTTCAACGCCACCGGTCATAACTATTATTTGATTATGGTAAGAGAGATGTAGACCTTCTGCAAAGGCACTCTTTGAGTTAATGTAAGTCGCTCTGGAGTGTCTGTTAAATGCCTAAATTGTAAATAATATCGTCATAATTCCCTCATTAAATCATTACAGGTAGATTCACAAAAGTAGCTACACTGTGAGCCTTGTTTTGACTCTAGTCTGATCTCTGACAGGGTAACTGGAGGCACTTGTTGTATTTACAAGACCACCCGGAGCCACCCATTCATAGCTATCTGAACACCCCCCTTCGACGCTTGCACGGCCAGGGTTTATAAGGCAATCAAGCGCTCCCCTTCCCCAGTTAAGCTACAGAGCTGTAGGATCAATGTAACGCACCTGGGGATGAAATAAACGTGATTGAAGGTGTGGAGGTGTGATTATCCTCAGATTTACTCCGTGGTCCAATCATACACCAGCGAATCAGAATCAAGTATGGGGACTATAACCGTTTTGGAAGGAGAACTTCAACTTATAATTCACGGCTGAAACTTTTTCCCTCTCTCCTTCTTCGGCGGCGCGTTGAGAGTTTGCGCTCGTAGTAAAAAAATAAAAAAGACTTCTCGACTTATTACGAGGTGTTTAAAGTGATTTTTTTCTCCCCTCTCTCGCTTCTTGGGAGAGAAATTCCCGAAGATATATTGGGTAATGTGTTAGCGAAGGAGAAAGCTAGGTTAATGAGTTTAATGACAAACTGCGCTCAACGCTTCAGGAGCTATGCTTAAGGCGTGCAGGCGTGAGTACGCGCCAAAAAGCTGCATGCCCGAAAGGAGTCTTTTTAATGTGTGTGCGTGTGTGCGCATGTGTGTAGTACACACAGATACACACAGGAACACACATGGTTCTCAAGCGCACACACACTGGCACAAACAAAAAAAGCATTTTGACCTTCTGTAAAGTCAGGATGGAGACTCACATCAGGGTCTCTGCCAAACCCTCAAATTCCCCTTTTAACCTTTTACCTCCCAAAGGCGTGATTGACATAATTAAAGTCAATTTTTTTGATTAGCATGTTTTTGGCATGTTCGGCTAACGTCAGCTCGCACTCGCCAAAAAGGACCAAAATTGTTGGGTGAAATCAAAGGGTTAAATGCCACACGTGCACATGCGTGATGCCTGCGCGCACACACGCACACACACACGCGCACACACACACGCACACACCACCGTGCACACACACCACCGTGCACACACACCGTTTATTATGACCCTCACAAAAACATGCAGTAATCCTGGGCTCTAAACTGCCTCCCCCTGGCCAGCTGGGGCACTTGATGGAGGGGACAGGAACTGGTTGGAATAACGTGTTATGTGCTATGTCCAATCAGGTAGACAATCAGGTGAAAAGAAGGCAGCTTGGACACCTCATGGACTCCAGTTGGCACTGGGTGAAAAAATGGTTGCAAAATCGTGGGATAAAAATGATATTAAAAAAACTACTAATAATGGGGATGCGGGACGCCGTGCTGGATTCATTTTGAAAGGGTACTCTGGACCCCCCCCCCCCCCCCCCCCCCCCCTGCAAAATATGCTAATCCAGCAACATCACAATCATTTCAAACACTTTATACACTCCCGTGTGAGAACGTCTCTGCTGGTATAAAATCCTGTTCAGCCATGACTGGCTTTTGGATGCAAAACACAATACATGTCCACCCGGGCTAAAAGACGACACCACCAGTGTGCTTTGCTCTAAAGTCATGTTTGATTAGGCTGAGCTCCATGTTTGTTCTGCTCTCGTGTCACCTTTGATCATGCTATAGTGTGTGTGAGATCCCAATACCCTGGGATGGCCATACAGGATGCATTTAGAACCGAACGGGGAGGGAAGAAAGCCTGCAATGATGGCCTAAAAGAGAGCAATCTGTCACTAAAATCAGCAAAAGGTCATTCTACTCCACGAAAGCAGCACATTCCATGGCCCTTTGCATGCCAGTGTGACGGATGTTTTTCCAATGACATTGTCGTTATGGAGTGAGTGTATTGCAAATAACACAATGCAATGCAATTAGAATCCCAAGATGCCATCTTCCATAGATTCAGCATGCGTTGCCAGAAGCAAGCAATGCCCCCCTAAATGCCCAGTCTGCCCCACCAAACACGATGGCTTGCAAAACAACCCAAGATATTTCAAATTAAAGTGGTTATATTTAAAATGATTTGAAACACTACTACTGCTACTAACTAACTACAGCTGTGGCACCACTAAACCAACAGCATTTCATCATTGAAAACAGAAAACTCTCTGAGTCAGACCTTTAGCTTCATGCATGCAACGTGTCTGTTGCAACTTCAACAACAACTGATGTTATTATTGATGCTTACTTGCCCAATAAAATAAATAAAAGTATGTGTGCGACTTCATCACCCGTTGCACGAAGCACCACAGGCGATGAAGTCGCCCCCATACTATTTTCTCCTGCCCCCCCAACTGGGAAATGTTACATCCGACCCTGTGTGGCTGTGGTGGTGGGCGACACACGTGTGGGTCCACGTTGGCAGTACTGGCTGTAGAACAAATGTGGCTAATAAATTGCCTTTTGTACTCTCAGTAGAAGACATCTGAAGGGAGATGAATCATGGATATGCAATGTTATTTCCACGATTAAACATCTATAGTGCCCTAGTCATAATTAATTCTTAATGCAGCAATATTGATCCACCTGGAGCAGGAACAACCGGCCAATTGTTTACTCTTAATTAACATAATAGTTCCCCCATTGCAATGTATCATCTCAATAGAGCACCTCAGTTTAATTGTGGTTTACACACTCGTTTGTGTGTTAGAGAATTGTGAATGGCACGGCTCACCAGAGGCAAGCCATTTAGAAGAGTTTGTGTGTGTATGCGTGTGTATTCTCACACTGTCTGTCTGTCTGTCTGTCTGTCTGTCTGTCTGTCTGTCTGTCTGTCTGTCTGTCTGTCTGTCTGTCTGTCTGTCTGTCTGTCTGTTTACTAATAATTAGGAGACAGACAGACATTAAGTTATGGCTGGTACTTGGAGAGACACATTTTGAAGCGCAGTGCAATATTATTTAAGAATATTACCTATTACTTAGAAAATTAACATTGCATTACTTATTACTTTGCTTCAAGAGTAATATGCAACAGATTACATTTCACTTTTTACATTACTTTTGCAGCCCCATCCGCAAAAAACCTATGTGAACAGCGCAGAGCGCTCAGTTTCTGACCCCGCAATGTCACAACTTTGGCACTAGATGGCTTTGTACGTCTGACTGTAATAATAATGGGTTGCAGCCTGTACATTGTACACTTGTTTTATCTCAAAATAAAGTGGCATTAGCTCATCTCCCTTCACCAATTGAATTAAACCAATTTAAGTTAAAGCATGACAGAAGTAACTAATAGTAATTAATAAGTAATATTATTTCTGTTTCATAGGATGTAATATTATTATATTACTTTTAAAGAGAAACGTATTAATATTATTACTCGTTACACCAATCTTTACTGAAGTACTACTTGGTTTAAAAGGGTTGAGATCCACTGTACTAATACATCTACCTCCATCATAGACTGGATCCCAACGCTGTTTTTTCTGGCATAGGGAGCTGCCGCCAGTAGAACCTACATGTGCCTGCGAGTCGAGATATTAATTCGAGTGACAGGGAGAGAGAGAGGGTTGTGTGTGCGTGTCTGTGGCAATTTAATAAGGTCTAGGCCATCAGAAATCGAGAAAGAGTGAGCGATGCGCAACGCAACTGTATTAGGAGAACTCATCAATTAGGAGGATTCATCCCCAGGCTTTCATAGGTTCTCAAAAAAAAAAAATCTTCTCTTGTGGATGGACATCCCTGGCATGAAACATTTTGACAACCACTGTCCGATATCAAGGGCAATGTCTTCCACAAGGGAAATTTGTCTTGGGTGTTCAGCCCAGGTGCAGCCACACACAAAACATCAGCGACCAACACAATGTACCAGTGGTTTTCAACCCGTGGTCGGGGACCACCAGTGGTCCAGGTGGTTACCAGGCTAAATGATGGAAAGTTGGTTAACCAGATGTACTGTAAGTCTTTGAGAGCGTAAAAATGAAGCCAAATGGACCCTTGCGGGTTCATTTGCTTTCATTTTTACACTCTCAAGAGTTAAAATATTCACCATCTGAATTAGCCCAAGTCTACACAACTACAGAATGTACAAGATTAATGGTCATTTTGATCTGTATGTTTGCCATTTTTTTGTTTTCTCCGAAATCCAGCTTGGAATTGTGGACAGAAGCAAAAGAAATCTTCAGTTTTGCGTCTTTGGGGCCCAAAATTCTGAATAAATAGTGGGCCGTGGTAATGAAAAAGGTTGAAAACCACTGCAATATACAGAGGCAGGCACAACATTACACAATTGCACACACAGTGTGGAAAATCTAACCCTTTTCACATTCACTGCTGTTTCATAGCCATGTTCAACATTTTAGTTGATGCTCCTACAGACTTCTTCTTTTTTTTTCGTTTAACCTTCCACCTTCCACTTTGGTTCTTTGTGCGTTCTCCCTCAAACATGGGTAACATCACTGACATTTTTTTTTTGTTTGAGCGTGTTTTAGTGTAGCCTGCTCATAGATAGACTGCAGAGGTGAGAGTTCTCTCATAGCCCTGTGATGTTCCCTGCAGTCTGCACCAGTGGCGTTTCTAAGCTATTTGGAGCCGCAGCCAAGATTTTCCCTGGAGCCCCCCCTTACCAAATGGACCCGTAAGGGTCCATTCTGAACAATTTGGACCCCGGTCGAGAGAGATTATACTGAAACAAACTGTGATGCCAAGATCTTGTAGCACTGCCACACAAGTTACAGAGAATTTATTTTTAATAACAGCATTTAAAAGAGTATGCTGTATTATTTAATATTTCTGAAGTAACGCCATCCGTCAAGGGTAAGGTCCAATATGGCTTCTATGCTGTCTATTATGTGATCACGTTATTATTTTGGGGTGGTTTATAATGTTTATGATTTGATGTCAATTGATTGACACGTTGGGCTGGTGACGGACTCACGCATAAAACCGGCCTAGGAAGTCGACCAGGCGAGAGAGACAAACAGAACAGGGAGTCTACGAGGGACCTGGATAAGTTTGTTTGTTATATCTCGCCAAAAACGCTATAGCGGCAAGAACGGTGGTGCTCACTTTATGAGGAGGCTCTCATTCATTCATTCTCCTAACGGGTGAGATTGTTCGTCTTTTGTTTATTTTGTCGTTCCGTGGGGATCCTCAGTTGTCCAATATCAGGAGTACTTTCTGTTTGGATTACGGTCGCTTCCGGGATGGATTAAGTTTTGTTTGGATCATTGACTTTGCGTTGGAGAGACTTTTACATTCGGGAGGGAGCTCTTGGAGTAACAGACTGTTTGAAACAACCGCTACAGACCTACGCTAGACAATAGGCGCATGCGCGTGTGCGATCGTGGTACGATCACGTCGGTACATTCATTAATTCAACCTGCTGGTAACATGACTGTAGAACTGTTGATTCCTTGCAGCAATAAGATAAAATGGGTTATAATAACTTGAGCTGTGTTCCAGACTGTGTTTACTGCTTGCTTGTGGGGACTGTTTCATTTACACAACTTTGTCAATTGTGTCCTAGAAGGAGATCATTTCCGATCTGTGATATAGTAATTGTTGATATTTAAAAGATTTAATATCTGACCGTTACAATCTGAGCAGACTTTTCACCATGTCTAACTCTGTGGTTCTCACGTTGTCTCCCTGTCTCTCCTGCAGGGTCCTGACCAGTGTGTGAGGTGTCTCCACTACAAGGACGGTCCCAACTGCGTGGACAAGTGTCCCGACGGCGTGCAGGGCGCCAACAGCTTCATCTTCAAGTTCGCCAAGGCCAACAACGAGTGCCACCCCTGTCACGTCAACTGCACCCAGGGGTAGGAGCTGTGTGTGTGTGTGTGTGTGTGTGTGTGTGTGCGTGCGTGCGTGCGTGCGTGCGTGCGTGCGTGTGTGTCCACATCTCTGCACACTAACTAAGGCGTTAACTAAGTTCTGTGCATCTCCTTTAAGCACATAATAGTTATCTTGTATTGTGCTTATGCCCCTTAGCCGAGGCTTAATTTGGTGTGACAGCGATACTGAGATTGCTAAAAAAAAACACATTACGAGAGAGAGAGACTGAGAGAGAGAGAGAGAGAGAGAGAGAGAGAGACTGAGAGAGAGAGACTGAGACTGACAGAGGATGACTTTCAGCATGTATACTCTGCTAACTATACAGGTAGTTGCCTGAGTTCAGGCCAGCTAGGAGATATTTATGGAAGAGGAAATAGTAAGCATCAGCTAAATGGCAGGCAGACACAGACATGAGGTTATGAGCTTTGGTAGTGAACACTGGGTGGGATGGATAGCTATACTCTGTATCAAATATCTACTATAGTCATCTTTAGCCCCAGAGCCTTGCAGAGCGAACAACCTGGGTTTAGCATTTCCATGCAACATGCATTTTTAACTGTTTAAGTGCCACATATTTTTATATTACAAACTAGCCATGCTGTCTGGATTGATTGCTTCACCTTTGTGCCTTTGATGCTTGATAAATTACCCCTGAAAAGGGTTCCATGGCTTGTTGTCAAACGCACAACACATCCACAGTCGTGATCCCAATGAAAAACAAACTGTCAAGGCTGCTGAACCCCAGTGAAAGCCACCATAGACTTTTATCACATATACCGCAATCGCGTGTGTGTCCTTTTCTGCCCTATGCCACGGCTCAAGCCAGTGGATTCGGTAAAAGCCCTTATTTTGAAGCGCCAGATCTCCTAAACAGCATGTGCGATGAAGTCATGCTGTTTCTGGTATCTTGACTAACCTGTCCTCTGACGATCTGAGCAAAAAGTTCCGGGTCAAGTCAGGAAGTGATGTCCAGCCCTAGTTGATCTACCCATGCGCCCACGACATTCTTTATCAGACGATGCGCTGGGACTAATAGTTGGATTAAAGAATGAAATCTCCATTCCGTCGTTTTCTGCGCCTTCGGCGTTACCGGCGGACGGGACCACGCACGGGACAGCGCACGACGCGCACGACGACCGCGGGATCGGTGGGCCAGGAGTTAAAATTAAATAAAAATGTGGATTAAACAATGAAAACATTTTGCGGGCAACTCGTCAATAGCAGCGAAGCTGTTCAACAGCAATTAACTTTGTGTAAATTGTGATCTACACAGCCTCTCTCTCACACTCTCCCACTGCTGCTGTAGCATATATTGCCACTCAGGCAGCTTATTTGATGCGGTAAGAACACAACAGACAGTGATTGATGGTCTTTAACTAGCCCAATGTACTCCGACTTCCACTCAACTCCTGAAACAAGGTCCTGGTTCCACTGAGACACACAGGCGTCTCCAAGGTGATAATTTGATGGTTGCCTTAGCAAGAATGGACACAAAGGATGCTTTCCAAATAAAGGAACACTTCCAAAGACCCTCAGTTTGGTCTGCATCAGGCCATGGATCCTCCGTAACTCTTGAAGATGTTCAGATGGAGCCAAATTGAGCCATTTGTTTCCTTATGGATCTTAACCAAAGCCTTACACATGAAACACCCCTTTTTATTGAATAATACAGCTCCGAACAGTGGCCAGACAAGTGGAACTCCATGGTTGTGGCCTATCCTCGACACCCAGGCTTTAATTTTCGTTTGCGTTGTGCGAAAACGGAAAGCCTGGACTAATTTGTTAGCCACAGTGGCTAACAAATTGATCTTGATCTTCCGACAAGCAAAACAACATATGCACACTTAGACTCTCGTAGAGTGATTTGATTTGGCAGAATCGAAAAATGCCTCTCTACGAGGGTCTAAATCTTAGGCTTTCCCCTAAACCAAGCCTCAGAGCGGCAGCAGGCTGGTCGTGGTCCACGCCAGCACCTTTCCAGCGACAATGCCAGGGCAATGCTGACGGCAATGTCGACACGGGTAAATGCAGGAGTTCCCTGAACACCACTTTGAGAACCCCTGCCATCTTTGCGTTGTCCTCTTGCATCGTACTTAGGCAAATGAAAAAAAAAGAAAAGAAAAGAAAAATAAATAAGTAATACTTCACAAGCGTGCTCTGATTTGGGAGAATTATACTTAACTTTTAATTGTAGTTAAACTTCATCTCCAGGCGATCATTAAAATGTCCCTGCCTGCCTCGTTTGTGAAACCTTCAAACACAGGCTGCAGCTGCCTCCCCATTGTTCTCTCCACCAGAATACAGTAATCACATGTAACAAAGGATGTTTTGTTCTCGCCGACTGTCTCTCCACTAGTCACTCCAGTAGTGCATGTTGAATATACAGTAACCCGGAGAGAGACTAACAACGATGCAGCCAGCGATCTGAATAGCTGTCTGAGTACCAGGGGGAGGACAGCATCACCGCACGTGTCATAGCAGCTCCATTTAAAGGGGAATTCCACCCATTTTCAACATTTTACTATGTCATTGATGTACCTTCGAGAAAAAATTTCCCCCATTCTGTGTTCCCAAGAAATGGAGGTCTGAAGAAAACCACTAACATGGTGAAACATCTTGATGACATCATCAAGATGTATTTTCACCATGTTAATGGATTTCTTTAGACGCTTCTTTTTTTTCTGAGAGCGTACAAATGGAACCAAATGAACCCGTTAGGGTTCATTTGGTTGCATTTGTACGTCTCAGAAAAAAAAATGAAAATGGGTGGGATTCCACTTTCAGATAAAAAATTAAAATGGGTGGAATTCCCCTTAAACCCACTACGACTTGAGAACGGATTCGACACAATCTGCTCCAAATCAGTTTTTTGTTGAAAAAGAATGTTTCTGTCAGTGGCTCTCAAACTATTTCACGTCAAACCCACTGAGCAAGAGATGACAATTAGATGTGCATCTAATAATTGTAAAAATGTTTTCTATTTAATCGTCAAACTTAGCCTGGACGTTGATTAGCCGTTGTTTACACCTCTATATATAGACAACCGCTAATCATTGTCTAATCTAAGATTACACCTCCAAAATACTTTCATTTTTAGATGTGTTTAAACCCATTTTTACATGGTCTATTAGATGTATTGTGCTTGCTAAAATGAACTTATCTACGGCCAGTAGGCTTGAGGGGTTAACAGTGTTGGGTAATCACATCAGGTCTTTTCTAACTGCTGTGGGATCATATTAAACATTGTTTTCCTCCCTCTGGCGTCCCTTGGTGGTCACTATGCTAGACTGCCACCCATTTGCCTCCGTTATATGAAGCGTCACGTTGCTTAGTGCATGGGTTTTCAACCTTTTTCATACCAGGGCCCACTATTTACACACAGCCACAGTCAGCATTAGCTGCTACTGTTAATAGTTTTCCTGCCGAAGACGCGCAGCTCGTGGACCTCCCGTGGAGAACCCCACTGCCGGTCACGCGGACGGCTCGTATCACGACGAGATGTAGATTTCATTCTTTAATCCAACTATTAGTCCGTGCGCATCGTCTGATGATCATCCCGTTGCTAACTTTCATTTGGAACAGAATTGAGCGACAACTCTTTTTTTTTTGTCCCATTCACTTCCATTCAATCCAATGCATTCAAACGGCTCTCCTGTGTTTTCGCTCTGAATGGGGTTGTTGCACTGGTGAATCAACTAGCGCTACACGGCTCTTCCTGACTTGTGACCCGGATGTATATGGGCAGATCGCCAGATGACCGATTAGGCAAGACAACAGACACAGCATAACAGAAACAGCACATCCTGTTTAGGAGATCTGAGCTTCAAAATAAGGGCTTTTTTACCGATCGAACTGGTTTGAGCCGCGGCAATGGAGAGGAAACAAAGAAGGTCCCCCTAGCGGTCAATGAGTTAATCTGTCACTACAAACAGTTGGGTAACAGTTGTATAACGGTAGCCAGAGCTACCGAAAAGTGCTCAGGAACAGGGGACGAGGACCATGACGGACGTCAATAGCAGCGATAGAAGGTTTTGATATTGTACTGTAAGATTTGAGAGTAGTAGGCAAAAAGTAGGAAAAAGTTAATAATGCATTGCGGACATCCCAACAGAAAAAAATGGCAACAACAACCAGACAGTCAAAGTGGGGATGGGATGACATCACAGATCTGTGAGATCGAGGCTGTCTTGTTGTACTCGCCATAATATGTGGGTACACCGGCCCATTTGCACTAAGTACAGTATTTAGGGGTCTTAAGTGGTTAAAAAGAAGGCCAAGAAATGAAGACTAGCAATTAAGGTCGGACCTTCAAATGCATTATCGCACATTACCATTGAACTATACACAAACTGTACCGATAAATCACAGGGACTGACCTGTAATGCCGCAACATAAATACATCCCCCGCTATCCATTAGTGTCGATTTCCTGCTAAAACGTGGCTGTTAAGAAATGGTAGGGAGGACGCTATTGTGTTGGAATGTCTCATAATTGAGGAACAATCTTCAAACGCTTGTGAAATGTGACGACTGAATGCATAACTCAACCCCGCAGAGCCGTGCGATAAGGAGCTGTGTTGTGCACTCACAAACACAAAGCTGCCTGTCTTACTAATGCCCAGCGATGAAATGAAAAGGGGTGCCAGTGTTGAAAGCAATGCGCGCAAGTACACACACACACACAGACACACACACACATGAACGCACAAGTGTTTGTATTACGGTACTTTTATAAGATATCAAAAGCTGGCATTGAAAAGAGCTGAATTGCTGCTGTACTTTTGGCCTTGACAAGTATAGTAATGCGCACGCACGTGCGCGCGCACACACACACACACACACACACACACACACACACACGAGCACACACACACACACACACGAGCACACATGCACATTTATATTCTGGTACTTTTATAAGATATCAAAAGCTGCGGTTGAAAATAGCTGCATTTATGCTGTAGTTTTGGCCCTCACAAGTATAGTCTCACACACACACACACACACACACACACACACACACACACACACACACACACACACACACACACACACACACGCACCGGCACACACTCACTCTCAGTCTCACTCAGTCTCTCTCCCCTTCTCTCAGTGATTGCTTGCTAATTAGCTGTTTGGTGCAGAGTGGGGTTTGGAAAGTGCCACGTTGCCCTGGTTTCACATCCTAAGTTAGTGCATGGTCCTCTAATTTGCACTGTAATTTGTTCTGCTTGGCATCATGCGCACACACGCACACACACACACACGCGCGCGTGCGCACACTGCTGGGCACACATTCCTTTTTGAAGAAGCTGAGTGTAATGAACATACAGTAATTGTGTGTGTGAGTGTGTGTGTGTGTCAGAAGGGGGGCATAATTCATGCCCTGCCATGCTGGTGCCGGTGTCGTGTGGGGACAAGAACGGCAGATCTTCGAGCTCACGTATGCGGCGCGAGCTTGCAGATCTGCTGCTATTCTCGACAGCTAGAGCAGAGCGACGTACCAGAGTGACTGGAGGAGTAGTTCTTCTCTCTTGTCATCTGCAGCTCAGAACCTGTCAGCCATCAGACTCTGATCACAGCCTTGCATCAGCAAGTATTCTGTAGTCTGGCTCCATAACAACACACACACACACAACAGGAGCATTTCAACTGTTTGTGTGTTTGTTGCTTTGTTTGTTCCAAAGATGAGATAACTGGCCCATGAAATGCACTGAAACTGTCTACCTCCTATTAAAAGATATGCTGATTAAATGGTAGTGGTGGCTGGCTGGACGATTCACTTACATTCCAATTTGTTACGAATATTGTAACAATGTCAAATTCGACACTGAACCCCTGTCTGTGTGTGCTGGTTGTGCCTTGCATGGTTTCTTCCACTATAGTGTGTGAATTTGTGAATGTCGTGCAGAAACTATGTAAAGCGCCTTCGATAAAGGCACCGTTCGATAACTTTTCACCGTGAAGGTCCTTTGTGTGGGCAGCGGTGAGCAAGTTTTATTATTATTTATTATTATTATTATTATTCAAACCACATGTGATGTGGTGCGTGCATGCGTGTGTGTCTGTGCGTGCAAACTTTTGCAATGCTTCCAGGACGCTTATCGCCTCAAAAAGGTGGGTTAGTTCAGGGGGAATACTAGACAATGAATAATAATCACTGCAATTTCAATATAGGGCTTCGCACTACTGTGCAGTGCTCGGGCCCCAAACTTAAATAACCTCACGCTACAGGAGGCCTCGTCGCCTGGCACAGCCCACAGAGCTCATGCTGCAATCTGCCTATTAGATAGAGATATAACATATTGTGTGCAACGTTGGGACATTCTGGCCTGAGGGCTGCTGTGTCTTGTTTGGGAGTACCAGTGGAAGTTTGGGGCCTAATGATGGCACTAGAGAGAGAGAGAGAGGACTGTACAGTTACATACACTGTGGTAGTAGTGCACTGTCACGGCACAGCCAGACAGTAGTTGTAGACACAGCTACTGTAGTAAGTACATTTTATTTTAAAGCATAAGGCAACCCATAGGCGATTTTAGGCAAGGAGGGGCACTTTTTTAGGCTACCATATATATATTTTTTTAGATCTGTAAGAGCGTAAAACAAAACCAAATGGACCCATAAGGCGTAAACCCGCTGCTGGACCATATGCCTCAAGAAGCCATTGGGCTACATGTGTTGCTATGGCATCGGTCAATGATTGAGAAACCCCGCCCACAGCTCACCTGGCGGATTGAGTGAGTGAGTGATGGGCAATCACAATGTTTGGACCACCTGGTGAGGTTGGCTGTCAGTCCAGTGTGGAGAGACTGGGAGTGACTTCCTCAGTCTTGCTTGCTACATGTGGATCTTTTTATTTTTTGGATTATTGCCCCGGATGGGATAAAGACCCTTATTTCCATTCTGCATTCCCTTTGGTTTTGAATTTGTATAAAGCAGTGTTTTTGAACCTTTTTGATACCAGGGCCCACTAATTTCATTTAATTTTTACGCTCTCACAGAGTTACATCTGGTTAACCAACTTTTCATCATTTAGCTGGGGACCACCTGGAATCCTCTCAAGGACCACTGGTGGTCCCCGGACCAACTGTTGAAAACCACTGGTATAAAGGATGGATGGACCTGGCATGGGCTGGCCACATAGACTAGTCTGAATTTAATTTATTTTTGGACATTTGAATTTAGTTTTGGACAGTTCCAGGACACTTTAATCACAGAAAAAAAAGTTTTTCATTTTTACGTGTTTGAGCGAACATTTTGTTATTTGAAAGCTTTATTTTGCTTTTGAATTATTAATTTGCCTTGTAACAGATTTATTGACTTTTTTGAGAATATATTCTAGACTGCCCCCCCCCCCCGACCCCCCCCCCCCCCCCCCCCCCCCCCCCCCCCCCCCCCCAACCTCACTTGCCCCATCGGTTTTGTTGCAAACATTCACGACTATGGACCAACACTGCCATCTCCAGAACCTCAGCCCTAAAAACACTGTACATGCTTTTTGTACATGTAAGGAATTTGTGCAGTGCATTCATAAGGTCTATTTATTGACCTAACATCTTTAAAATCTTTCAACAGAGAGAAAAAAACAGCAGCAAAAAAAGGACGCCTTCATGTGCAAACAGTCGCTGAAGGGCATTTACTCTGGAGATTTAAAAATAGAGCTAAAATATGCAGTCTAGCTAAGCCTCTTTTATGTTAGCAAGGTCAGCTAAAGGTCCACAGGGTTTGTTCGGTAGCCATCTTGAATTGATGTTCACATGAATGGAGTAACATGCTGATGTTCATAACCTTTGAGCCGCTGACGCTTTCATTCCATTTTAAGGTCATTGATGTGAAAACACTTTTGATTTTGTTTTTTTCGCCCCAACAGCCACATGGTTATTATTTGACAAAATCACTCTTCAATCGTGTGTTGTAATCTGGTGGGCCACACATAAACCAGTCACTGCAGCTCACAGGCAACTTTTTAGCCAAAAATCAAAATGTCTATAGATATATTTTTTTGCCTTTTTCCCCTCTACGTCGCTTCTACTTTGATGCTGCAGCTGTTTCCCTGCAGACAGACACTTGCTTCCGCCCTGCACCAACCTGGCTGTCCCACAGAGCCCAGGAGGTGCAGGGCAAAGTTTTACATCCAGTTAATGCATGAACAGAAGACCTAGTCGCAACGTGGTTACAACCTGGTTGCAACCTGGTTGTTGATCGCTAGTGGATCTCGCCCTTTCAGACATAATAACCACAACAAACATATCCTATTCACACAATATTCACACAATATAACGTAACAAGCAAAATGAACAACCAAACAAATCACCCGAGGCAAGCAGTAAATACCTCCTCGGGCCAACTAACAGAACGCGGAACGCCACAAAGCGGAAATCATTATTAGTTAGTTATGTAAGCTCCATTGGTTGCAATAGATATGATAATATGATACGACCTGTTACCGGTTTTCCCAAGTCTTTTCCTCTGAACGATTATTTATGCGAGAGATTGCTTCATGTGGAACAACTGATTTCTTACAGCACTCTCCTAATAACTTCCGCTTTGAAATATCCAAAAACGATCTGAGCTGCAAGTTTGTGTGATGTACAAAAGAGAAAGTTGAACCCGAAAGCCGGGGCGTCCTTGGCTGTGCCTGCCTGTATATACCTCGCTTCCCCTTTGCACAAAGAATCCACTGATAATCTCATAAGCCTGGCCCACCGAGTCCTAACTAACGGTCTCACATCACAAACGATATGGGAGTCGGAGGGATTTACTTTTATTAACCATGTCCGCGCCGAACGCGAGGATTGCGTATATGTGTCTATGCCATTTCACATTTGAAGCCCTTATTTTGAAGCGCCAGCTCTCTGAAACCAGATACTTGATTACGTGTTTCTGGTCTCTTGTCCATTCTGTGCGAAAACATCCGGTTCACGAGTGCCGGATGTACCGCCGTCTGCTATTGGAAGTGGCTTGTTTGCTGAAAAAAATGGACATTGAGGAGTACAATCTGAGATAGTGCCATTCAAATGCAAGGGGCATAATGGCTGCGAGGGCATTTTTTCTTTCAAAATGGCCACGCCCCATTTTGTCCCAAATGAAATGCAGCAAAGCGACGGTCGGCAAACGATGCGTTCAGACCAAAAGATGGATTAAAGAATGGAATCGATTAATCTTAGCATTCTGTAAGTTTGGCGGAGGGGACGGAAAGTAGCAGCGGTTAAAGTATTAAAAAAGAATCTGATGAAACAGAACAGACACTTTTTTCTCCCTCTCTTTTTCTATTCTATCAACCGTTTCTTCCGTCTATCCCTCGGCGGTACTGAGAGAGCAGGTCACATGGCGACGTGAAGTGAATCAGAATGAAGCCCTTGAACCCATCCGAACCAGGAAAGCCTCGCTGTGCCATAAATATACATGGATCCACTGTACAGTATGGCTACAGGCTCATAGCGCTTGTAGAACTGCTATTTTTGCACGTCTTTTTAAAGGTGTGCGGAAAGGGAAATGGAGGGAAACTTACTTTGAAGTTTTACCGTGAATTTCTCTAAAATGCTAGTTCTGAAGTTTTTGAACCAATCAGAGCTATAGCGTCCCTCCAGGCTATGGGGTTTGTGCTTGTTTGTTTGCACTTGAGCTTAATTTCTATTGGATTTTATTGGCTATAGGCCTCTATACCTCATCACGCAGCTCATTTTGGTTTTCAGTAAGTAATTCAAATTAGATTTTTATGGACCTTTAATATAAAAACACCAGAGAGCTGTCTACAGCAGTGGTTTTCAACCAGTGGTCCTTGAGAGGGTTCCAGGTGGTCCCCAGGTAAATGATGCTGTAACTCTTTGAGAGCGTAAAAATTAAACCAAATGGACTCTCGCGGGTTTCATTTTTACACTCCCAAGAGTTAAAATATTCATCATCCGAGTTACCCCAAATCTACACAACTACAGATCTACGCTTGCCTGTTATGTTTCCGAAATCCATCCTGGAATTGTAGATAAAAGCAGAAGAAATCTTTGGGTTTTGGGTCTGTGGGGCTAAAATGTCATCAAATGGTGGTCCGTGGCTCAAACGCTGAATAAATAGTGAGCCCTGGGATCAAAAAGGTTGAAAACCACTGGTCTACCGAGACATTAGGATCAGGTCCTCAAGGTAGTTTAAAACTGGTCCCCGTGGACAGGGTCAGGTCTCAGTATTCCACAGGCTTGTGTCAGTGACGTGACAAAGGACACAGATGCAGTGATTGACGTTGACGTCTTGTGTCTTTTCTCATCCTGACAGGTGCGTCGGACCCAGGCTGCAAGACTGCGTGGGCATGATGGACAGGTACGTGATCTCTATAGTAATCATCATCATCATCATCATCATTACGACGTAGCCGTATGGCAGACACTTAATCCATAGCGATTCACAGTAAGCAAAAACATTTCTACCAGCAACAAACTGCACAAGTTGTCATGGGAGTTGCAGACAGAATCTGTCTTGATGAGAGTTTACAGGTAACATAACAGTCGTCAACGGAAGTGTTTCCACAGTCACCCACACACAGCTAACAAAGAAAGCAGTGCCCCACGGGGGCATGTATTCAAGGGAAAGGCCAGCTCAACACAAAGGGCAGTCTGGAGAAGGTTGCATGAATATACCGTGTGCAGATTCAGATAATGCATAAGAAAATACTGTAGAAGTCTGCGGGTCTCTAGGAGTCTTTTGTTGAGCTGTGTCGTTCAGACCTGGAAAAAAAAAGAAAAAAAATATATAGCCTCGGTTTGTCCCGTTTTATCATGTTTAATCACGGCACGCCTGTTCACGGAATTCTTCTTTGCATAGGACTTTGCATGTAATCGCACCGCTTTAACCATTTAACCATTCAAGTCTGAACACACATTGAGACCTCTGCTAGGATTTGGCTGTATTTCCGGTCTAACGGTTTGATGCGGTGTAATTATATCATCACGGGTTTTTCTCGGCTAATCCGACCAAACCGTTTGGGCTGACACGAGGGTTGGGTAGTAGAGTAGACGATAGATTAGACTGCAGCGCATACAATTGCTGCTCCATGCTTGTACTGTATCCCTCTAGGCAGAGAGGGACAAGTCAATCGAAATGTGAATATGACTGACAAAAAATCACAATAGAGAAAGGCGCCTCTTACGGCGAATCGGCGATGGACTGCAATGGCAGTCTCTGATTAACAAAATGTAATAATGTGAATGCAAGGCCATGTTAATATTAATTAGACGGTAAAAACCGAAACCGTGGTGTTTTGGTCGTAGTAAACATGGGTTTTAAATTTTGCAAACCGTACAACCTTAAGCTCCACAGACAGTACAGATTATATATCTTCTTCTGACCTAAGAACTGTTAGCAGATGTTACAATAGTGAGTCACACAACGGCAGAATGCGACTAACTCAGACACAGCTACAGTATTTTGGCATATTGTCCTATACATGCATACGAGTAAAAGTACTTTACAGAGTTACTTTTCTCACTACTGCAGATTAGACACCAGAGGCATCAATAACGGGGTGAAAATGCAAGGAAAGGGAGCCCAGGAGGGCATGCAGCGTTGAATCATCAGACGGTTTTAAGCCGTTGTGAGCCAGTGGTCCCGTCAGTGTTTGAAGCAGTGGCAGAGACACTGATATTCTCCTCTTTTAGGAGAAGCGTGGGTGAGCAAACAGTAGCCAGTTCTCATCCATGCTGATGGCGAAGAGACGTGTATTATTGTAAACGCTCTGCCGCTTGCTGTCAGTACTATGTAGATCAATGGGTCCTATGCATTTTCGTTTTTCCAGGACCCGCAAATTGACACTCATTAGTTCACGGAGACGCCTTTAGAAGGAGCCACAGAGCCTCATGTAAGATTTTGTTCCAGCTCCACCAGTGATAATTAACCCATTTAACTGAATATGTATCCTCGCATGAACACTTTGTTTACCTTGTAGCGTTCCTTCGGTCGCTCGTCACCCCCCCAGTCTTCTGTGACAGTTTGTTTTGTATTATTCCACTCCATTTGCTCCCATTCAAAACAATATTTTCAGCACCATTACATCCATTATGGGGCGTGTAGCCATGACATGCAGCCTATAGTCATATGGCTAGTGCATCATCATGTTGCATGTACACACATGCCCAGTCACTATTCCCGGGATGAATCTGGAGTATTACCATAATATGCATTCAACAGCGAATTAAACATATAAAACTATATAAAGTGTTCTACAATGAATGATCTCGTGTAACTCAGGATCCACAAGAGAAGTGTTAAAAACATGTTGTTGTTGTTTTTTTTAAACCAACGTTCCCCATAAAGCGACGGAGCCGGGACAACTTGACCATCTCTTATCGGCAAAAAACACACGTGGGCAGAGCGTAACAAAATTGTCCTGTCATCCAAAGAGAAGTACAGAGCACTCAGAGGTGTCATTTAGAGAGTGAGAGAGAGAGAGGGGGAGAGAGAGAGAGAGAGAGAGAGAGAGAGAGCTGACCAGAGGAAATGTGATGCAAGAGGATCCGTAATAGCTGGCAGTGATGTGGTCTCTTTAAGTCTGGCCCCATTTGAAGTTTGGAACCTAATAACATCCCAATTTTGGGGAGACTTTTTTTTTCTTCCCAAAATCCCCCGGAGGCCAATGATGGTGCGTGTGTGTGTGTGTGCGTGTGTGTCCGTGTGTGTGTGTGCGTGTGTGTGTGTGTGTGTGTGTGTGTGTGTGTGTGTGTGTGTGTGTGTGTGTGTGTGTGTGTGCGGGTGCGGGTGCACACGTAAATGGATGCCCGTAAAATGTCTGCACATGTCCCCGATGTCCACTTTTCATTGTGTGTGTGTGTGTGTGTGTGTGTGTGTGTGTGTGTGTGTGTGTGTGTGTGTGTGTGTGTGTGTGTGTGTGTGTGTGTGTGTGTGTGTGTGTGTGTGTGTGTGTGTGTGTGTGTGTGTGTGTGTGTGTGTGTGCGTGCGTGCGTGCGTGTGTGTGTGTGTGTGTGTGCCAGTTTACTACCCTATGCTTGTCAGCAAGGGAACGTGCACAGTGGAATGGCAGAAAAACGAAATGATCAGGCCCAAAAATTGCAGTGTTGCATGAAGTAGATAAACACATTTACTCAGATACTATTGAAAAAAGTAATGCTTTTTAGTAGCCCAATCTTGAGGTAGTTTCATTTTCATATACTTCATGGCTCCATCCATCAGCATGTGAGCTCGTAGATCTGCTAACTTCATACCAGGCGCGGATCTAGGCATAGGCATGGGGGGGCAATGCCCCCCTAAATGCCCAGTCTGCCGCACCAAACATGATGGCATGCAAAACAACCCAAGACACTTGCTCAATGAAAGTCGTGTAACCGAAAATGGTATGGGTGCAGTCGTGTAACTGAAAATGGTATGGGTGCGACTTCATCGCCCGTGTCGCTTCGCGCCACTGGCGATGAAGCCGCCCCCTTACCATTTTCTTCTGCCCCCCCAATTGGGAAATGCTACATCCGCCCCTGCTTCATACTTGTATTCAGGGCTTTTCCGTACCTGTAACGTAATAAGAGTACCCACAACGGGCAGTGCAGAGAGGAGAGGAGGTGAAGGGTACAAGGAGGGAAGAGTGATGCCAGACGTATAATGGGACACACTGGAGATGACAGCCCTGACAGGTGTTGCAGCAACACTGTCCCCTCTGACCAGCTGCACTCTGCTCTCCTCGCTGTCACTGTGTGTGTGTGTGTGTGTGTGTGCGTGTGTGTGTGTGTGTGTGTGTGTGTGTGTGTGTGTGTGTGTGTGTGTGTGTGTGTGTGTGTGTGTGTGTGTGCGTGCGTGCGTGCGTGCGTGCGTGCGTGCGTGCGTGCGTGCGTGCGTGCGTGCGTGCGTGCGTGCGTGCGTGCGTGCGTGCGTGCGTGCGTGCGTGCGTGCGTGCGTGCGTGCGTGCGTGCGTGCGTGCGCGCGCACGCACGCACACACAGGGCATGCCGTTACATTCAGTGTTGCCAACCGCCAAAATCCAAAATGCACTAGTGGGCACTTCCAAAATGCACTAGAATGCACTAGAGCCGTGTTTTTCAACCATTTTCATACCAGGGCCCACTATTTATTCTGCATTTTTCTGCCACGGAGGACCACCATTTGTTGTTGAGTTTAGACTATCGGACTAATTTAGGAGAAATAACTGGCAAGATGCTGGTCAAAATAGCAATTATTCTACATTTTCTAAATGGTCCTTTCTAGGAAGGAAGAAGGACTCTGTCATAGAAGGAAAAATGTGCAAAACGAGGGTGCTGTTATTATTTAACTCACCAGCCAAAAAGTGCTAGATTTTCCAGAGTTATTTCAATATTTTTGCTGCTAGGGGGGTCCAGAGAAAAGCTAAATATAGCGACAAATGCACCAAGTTGGCAACACTGGTTACTTTACAGTGCCCACAGGCACTTGCGAACATGTCAAAACAGCACTGTCCGTCGAAAACCACGGACTGTGCTCAAGCCAAGTGTAGAGGCACCCTGTGTGTCTCTTTTTTCTGACACCATTTTTAGTGTGTCTCTAATACCTGCTGCCCAAACGTGCACCGTGTCATATCGTGATTGCGTCATTTCAGTTGAGACCTAAACATCCGTCACCTTTCCTCTTTGCCTTTCTCTCTATCGCTCTCTCTCATATGCACTGTCATGCTAACATACGTTCTGGTAATTAAAATGAGTCTGTTGGTGTGTGTGTGTGCTCGTGCGTGCGTGTGTGTGATGGCTAATTAAGCAGTCACACCTGGCCTGAGTCCAGACAAATTGGAATCTGTCCAGACAAACACCTGTTGTGCATCGATCTCATCAATCTATTCGACACCCGCCGGATAAATCACTCTCCACTCTCTCTCCTCTCCACTCTTTACTAGAAAGAGAAAGAGAGAGAGCCTATAGAGCATTGCAGTTTCCCCCGTCCATGACGACGGAAGACCCAGAAGTGAATTATCCAGATTTATGTATTTAGGATTATGATACATCCTGAAGACACAATGGTTTGAGCCAAATAAATCATTTGCAAGAAAAAACAAAAAAGTGGTGTATGCCATCTTTTCTTCCCCATTTGATTGGCCCAAAATATTGTGTTTATTGCCATGATTTCAATTGCGGAGTAAATGTCTGGGGTTTGCTCACTGTCCAATGGCCATCCAAATAGAGATGTGCAGTGACGTCACCGCCCGTGTTCCACTAGCGGATTCCCCATTCATTTTTCTCATAGACTTTTCGAAAATAATTTATATCAAGACGATTACGCCGTGGACAAAGCCAACTCGAGTCGTGACATCATGATGAGACACACAAACCTTTAGGACAATAAAATAATTTCTAAGATGAAAAACGAAACAAAAAGTCTTGTATCACGCCGTTTTGTACTTCTTCCTAATTATATTATATATTATACGACGATATTGTCACGAGTCACGACCCGAGTTGACTTTGGCCGCGGCGCAATCGTGTTTTTATTTACCATTTTCGAAAAGTCTATGAGGAAAATGAATGAGGAATCCACTAGTGGAACAGGGCTGGTGACGTCACTGCGCATCTCTATACTTTAGCAACAGTTGCCATCCAGGTCAAGCTTTCCTGGTCAAGCTTTCCTCTTCCAACGTGCCTATTGGACAAGGCCGGATTGGCCTAATTCTCTTGGGTGAAAATAAATGGACACTTATAACATAGTGAAACCATTGCACAAACAACAACATAACTGGGCGTCGATGGTGCGCCAGCTTAATATCCCCCCCCTGCTTTGACAATGAACAGTAGCGAAATGGCTGAAATCTATGAATGTAAATCATTAGTCATGCCCCTTTGGTGATCCTCATGCGTTTTTTTGCTCACCGGATGCCAAGCGCCCGGTGTATTTTTTTCTGCTATCAGTCTTGTCTAGTTCTCCATCTGTGTCCTGTCCAGTCGTGGGTTAATTGCCCACGGAGTTCAAACGTGTGTCTTGTTAATCCCTGTGTCTATTTAAACACCCCTGCTGTGTATTCAGTTCAAGCTGCCAGTTCATCCTTACGGACGTGAATGTCTGCGTTTGTTCTAGATTCATCGATTCTGTTTATGGATCTTCTGGTGCAGCCTTCAAACTTTCTGGGAGATAGAAACAAAGTACTGGATACAATTGTGTTGCAGCAGCAGACTAAACTTTTTCAGCATTAACTCGTGAACTCTTCCTCACCGTGTCGTTGCAGGACACCCCTGATCGCGGCGGGGATCATCGGCGGTCTCTTCGTCATGGTCATCGTGGCGCTCAGTGTGGCGGTCTACGTGCGACGCAAGAGCATCAAGAAGAAGAGAGCGCTGCGACGCTTCCTGGAGACCGAGGTGGGTGGAGCCTCTCGTAGCCAATTGCTAGCAAGCAAGGCACTGTTACACAGTGTGTTACTGTCCTAACCTTTATGGGTCCTTCATGGGTCTATAAATGTGGGCCCCTTGGTTTCTACTTGGCATATGAGTCTAACTGCTCAGCAAGGCTTTCTTACTTACTTTAACTTTTTTTGTACACAGCTAATCCATAGGTCCCTCACGCCGCTATTTACATGCACATTCGTACATAGCCGTTATATTTAGCACAGCACCGAGGCTCTAACTTCATTCCTCTATTCATTCGACACCCTTCTTGTCTCCTATGACGGTTTGATTTCTAAATCCGACTCATTTTACTTCCATGAACAGCAATATTTAATGTGCGCTGAATCTCCAAATCATCCATTCTTGAGCCTCCAGCCCTGACACGCTGCAGCCCATTTTCGGATGTTTATATTCTGTCCTTCGCTCGCATCTCTGCAAAACTATACAGCAATTCATATTGTTCAGCTGTTTCTTCCATATACAGTGGACTAACTTTTGTTCAGCTTTGACCTCTCCGTCACATGGAGCTATAGATTTGTAGTGAAGTTTGAGAACTTTTGTTTTGTACTACAGATATTGATTAGAGAGAGAGAGAGAGAGAGAGAGAGAGAGAGAGAGGGAGAGAGAGAGAGGGAGAGGGAGATATGGAAAAGGCAGCCTCCTTTAATGGCTTTTCACAATGTCTGTCACACCAAATGAAAAAGAGATGTTTCATTTTGACTTATGCTCGTCGTAAAGGGCTCCAATTTAAGCAACTACAGTACTTGTAAAAGTTTCCAGACGCTGTCTTTCTTTCGGAAGGTTTCCGTCTGAACTGTACTTCTGAGGAACACTACAAGAAGTAGCCTTGTCTTGGACCTTGAAGTAGATCTGTGGCTGTCTGGCTGTCTGTCTTGCTGTCTGGCTGTCTGTCTGGCTGTCTGTCTGGCTGTCTGTCTGGCTGTCTGTCTGGCTGTGTGTGTGTGCGCACACGCGTTTGCAAAATTGTAAAGAATTTCTGCTTTACTTGAGTACTGTATGTCCAATTTCCAATATGTTTTACTTCTCTCCACTACAGTACATCTGTAATATTTGTACTACAGTACAAATATTACTTACCATTATTAGCATTATTAATAACACTTAGCATTAGCATTACTTCACATTATTAGCATCAGCATTACTTCCTTCCTTATCATTATGTTCATCAAACTTTAGCATTACTTAGCATTACAGCATTATTAATGCATTATTTGCATTAATTAGCATTACTCCATCATTGGCATTACTCCATCTATTGAAAAATATCAGAACCTGTGGGCACACTATGGGCGCTATGAACAGTTTTTTTATACATCTTACTTTTGGTAAAAGTACTTCTTTTGATTGAGTACATTTTAAATTCCGGACAGTCACTCGCAACAGAATATTTCTGTGTTTTACTTTTTAAAACATTTGAGTAGTTTTTCCATCACTGCTTGTTAGCAACTAGACAGGAGTCCTGACCCTGTCTCCTCTCTGCCCTTGGGCTCCTGTCTAGACTCTCACATTGTTGCTTGTGGAGCAGAAAACATGTCACTTTTTTTGGGTAATGGACAACCTTTTTGTGTTCCAGTGAATCAAATATAGTTATTTTTAATGTTCTTTTCGTCGGTTCAGCATTTATAAAACCACACAGACACAAGCACTTGCCCTTATTTATGAGTTTTCAATGGTAAAATAATGCAGTAGTATGACAAAGTACTTGGGTGTTAATTAAAAAGGCCAAATTGATTAAATCAATTAATTGCCATCTGTATTATCTGCGGGGGTCCGCTATAACAGCCTCTGTCTCAGCGTGGTTTAGGTAGGAACGGTGGAAATTAAAAGACGAGGCAGCCAATCGGCATAGTATCCCATAGCTGAAAGATCCGCTTGTGGCATTGTGTGTGGTAGTCACCATCACAGCAGCCAATGAGAAAGTAAGGTGCACAAGCCCAGGTTGAGTGCTGTAATAGGAGAGAGTATCGACAGTCCACATTGACTCCAATGCTTTGGCTGAACAGAGACTGCTATTGGCTAAAAAGTGCATGTGACCGCCTAGTAAGGAGAGATTCAAGTTCCAAACAACCCACTCTGGCCATCCAGCTCTTGACAGCTTGACAGCAGATCGCACGTTCACAGTTAAATTGGCAAAATTACAGCATTTTAGGACTTTTTGGCGCATTAACAGATCTCTTGTCAGTCTAGTGAATAATGATTTGTTATATAACTTTCATTAGTTAATGTATATTAAAGAAAACAGCCCGAGCAGTGACGTGGTGGTTAGCTATGTAGGCCTATGTTTGGAACTTGCAGATCTCCACCCAGAGCGAGACGTGAGATCTAAGTGTCGCTATACTCTCTCTACAGTACACTAAGCCAAGGCATAGCAGCCAAACCATTGAGGAAGTAGTGGGGCGTGAAAGCCAAAGTCATAGAAGATAGACCAGCTTGCAGTTGGTAAAAACAAAGCTACTTTAAGCGATATCTGAAATGAAGCATACAAATCTCAAAGAAGAAAGAGAGAATAGAGAACCTTGGTACTCAGTAAGAGTAAACAGTTATTGTAGATTTTTATCCTGTTAACACCTAAAACCATTCGCATAAATGTCAGCGCATGCTTCTCAAATATTTACATGTCAAGGACCCCCAAAAATCTAATAAAAGTAAAAAGTCTCTCTTTCACCACATCTAAAATGCCACAGATGTGTCCTCGAGTTATTATGGGATATGCACAGTCTCATTGATCTGGCCTTGAAGAGGATGAGTTTTGGGGATGCAATAGACCGCCTCGATGACTTTATATTCAAAGGAGAATGTTCAGGATTGAGGCCTTCCTGAAGGTGTGTATGTGGATGGATCGCTGTGCCTGCAAGGCGCACACACACACACACACACACACACACACACACACACACACACACACACACACACACACACACACACACACACACACACACACACACACACACACACACACAAACAGTCCATATATGGACAGGAAGCTTGATGCCACGGTTTATACAGTAACTGTCCTTATATGGGCAGGATGCTTGATGCATGGCTATACAGTACCAGTCCACTGCTGTCAGAGTGTGTTAGAGTAATTGGGAGGCGGAGGCCACAGCATTATTGACAGCTGTCAGAGAGGAAGACGACGAGGCCATGACCACAACACAACGTCCCTGTCTCCTCGGCTGTGTGCGTGCGTGTGTGTGTGTGTGTGTGTGTGTGTGTGTGTGTGTGTGTGTGTGTGTGTGTGTGTGTGTGTGTGTGTGTGTGTGTGTGTGTGTGTGTGTGTGTGTGTGTGTGTGTGTGTGTGTGTGTGTGTGTGTGTGTGTGCGTGCGTGCGTGTGTGTGTGTGCGTGCGTGTATGTGTGTGTGTGTGTGTGTGTCCATGCCTCGCATCCATCTTAACTCATTCATGCTGGGAGTGCATTTGCGGTGACCATCATTTGAGACTTTATGGATGTTACGAAAATGTGCAGATCTACTGTATATACGCCATGAGCTTGGAGCACCATCGGTTATTAGAAACACAAATTGTCTTTGTTTTTCTTCAGAAAGCTGTCATGATTTTTTCGGAGATATTGTAGAATCTGGTGTCGGGTACGGTGGGTTAATCAGCCCAGCCAGGCTGCTCTCTTGACAGGCCACGCCACACGCCGTCATGGAAAGGGAAGTATTTACTCTGAGCACATCCTCACTGATGCACTGTCATGGCAGAGAGACTATATATATATACACACACACACACACACACACACACACACACACACACACACACACACACACACACACACACACACACACACACACACACACACACACTATACCCTTGTCATCAGAAAGACAGGAGAGACTAGTATAGGGCGGCTGTGGTCGACCAATGATCCAAGGGTCGGCGGTTTGAATCCCGGCTCCTCCTGTCTACATGTCTAAGTGTCCTTGGCCAAGGCACTGAACTCCCCCCTTGCCTTCAGTGGTTGCCACCACTGGTGTGTGAATGAGGGAAGTGAGGACGCTGGTGTTGACCTGCTGTTTGCCGCTTCACCTTCCGCTGTATGAATGAATGGACCATTGTTAGTGCTTTGAGTACACATGTAGTGTATAAAAAAGCGCTATGAAAATGGAATCCATTCAATATCCATTACTAGTATGAGTATGACATGCATGAGAGATGCGAAGTGACACCAGAGTGCTGGAGGTGAGATTGGACTAGGAAATCTGCCATCTTTGTGCTACGCGCACGTGCAGGCGCGCGCGCGCACACACACACACACACACACATGCACACACGCACACACGCGCGCATGCACACATGCACATGTGTTTATTTTGTATATGGCTCAAATCCAACCTGTTAACCTAGCAGTCCTGCAGGCACCTAGGATAGCTGATAATCCTGACAACCTGACAGCATGTCGAGGGTTCAAGTCCAGAGAGGGAGAGGGAGAGAGAGAGGGAGGGAGGGAGAGATCACCTCTCTCCCCACACTGTTCTCACAACTGCTGGCTACCACCTCCAAAAAAAGAAAGAAAAGACCCCATGGTCCAATGATTCCATCCAATGTACTGTAGATACTAGTTAGTCACACGCTCAACGCTTTCATATTATATTAAACATGATATCACTATTCATACAAACCCACTGACCCACTTTCACTTTAAAATATGTCAGGCAGGCCAACTTTGCAGCTCTCTTGTGCACCAGGGTTACACAACAAACAGTAACAAGTGGGGAAACAAGTGCTAGTAGTGCTAGGATTAATTAAAATGAAAAATGAAGAAGATAAAAAAAAAGATAGAAATAAAAGAGCCAAGAAAAGGACTGATCTAAGGTCTGACAGCTCTATGGAATGTGAGAGTAATTAGCCAAAGCACTGGGACTCCAGGGCACAGCCAGACTGAGACTCCATTCCCACAAGAGGCAGCAGGGCGGCACATCAAACGCCCACAGCACTCCCTAGAGGCCTCTCTGGAAGGCAGGGGCGGATCTAGGCATGGGCATGGGGGGGGGGGGGGGGGGGGGCAGACTGCCCAGACTGCCCCACCAAACACGATGGCATGCAAAACAACCCAATATATTTCAAATTAAAGTGCTTATACATACTTAAAATGATCTGAAACACTGCTACTGCTACTAACTCACGACAGTTGTGGCACCACTAAACCAACAGCATTTCATCATTGGAAACAGAAAACTACATCTACGTGAAATTGCATCTCATTGTATCGCACGCACGCACACACACACACACACACACACACACACACACACACACACACACACACACACACACACACACACACACACACACACACACACACACACACACACACACAGGCAGTGTGTTCAGGGCAGTCAGTCAGTCAGTCAGTGAGTGTGTGTGAATTCACTATTCAAGAGAATAATAGAGCTGAGCCAGGAACTGTAAATGGAGATCAAACTCTTATGGACAAGGGATTTATGAGCTCAAGGACTCTCTCTCTCTCTCTCTCTCTCTCTCTCTCTCTCTCTCTCTCTCTCTCTCTCTCTCTCTTTCTCTGTCTCTGTCTCTGTGTCTCTCTCTCTCTCTCTCTCTCCCCCTCTTGTACGGTGTCAGAGGGTGGCTCATGCACTGTCAAAGGAACGTGATCCAATCTCTTGGCTGGGATTTCCATATCAAGAGAACATGCAGTGTCTTGTTATGATTGGCTCGACTCTTGGGCAGGGGCGGATGTAACATGTCCCATTTGGGGGAGGGGGGGCAAGAGAACATGGTATGGGTGCGGCTTCATCGAAGTCGCACCCATACCATTTTCAGTTACAAGACTTATTAGTCAAGTAAAGCATAAATTATAACATCAGTTGTTGTTGAAGTTGCAACAGACACGCAGCATGCATAAAGCTAAAGGTCTGACTCAGAGTTTTCTGTTTTCAATGATGGAATGCTGTTGGTTTAGTGGTGACACAGATGTAGTTAGTTAGTAGCAGCGGTAGTGTTTCACATCATTTTAAATATAAGCACTTTCATTTCTTGGGTATCTTGGGTTGTTTTGGATGCCATCATGTTTGGTGGGGCAGTCAGGGTATTTAGCCCCCCCCCATGCCTACATCCGCCCCTGCTCTTGGGTGGGGGAGCTCTCCCTCCCTCCCTCCGTCTTCCTTCCTCTCCCCTCGGCCCTCACTCCTTCTCTTTCTATTTTGATTACTTTATATCTCGCCCCTCTTGCCATGCCAGAGCACTTCATTCCTTTATCTTCTACTCTGTCTCATCTTTCCTTTTTTCTCTGTTTGCCCCCATCTCTTGCCCTTGCTCTGTTGCCTTTTCTCTCTCCCCTTCTCCACTTCCCCTCCCCTCTCCTTCTCTATCTCCTCCCCCTCTCTCTCTCTCTCTCTCTCTGCCTCGTGCACGTGCACACATTGAAGTAAGACGACAGATAGGCTAATGTAAAAGCACTTTAAGGCTCTCCCCGTGGCTCCTCTAAAGGGGGAGGGGGTGAGCACCAAAACAAATTGCTTGTTGGTGAGCGACGGCACAGCCGAGCGGAGCCCCCCTCGCTGTTGCACCGAGCCACCTCTTGTCTTGCCCTCCGAACCCGGGCCTCCGAGATGCATCGCTAATTCTCTCGCTCCTTTCCGAACCTCAAACCGCTTCCCCCCCTAATACCCCCCCTAATACCCCCCCGCCTCCTCTGTCCTTTGCTTTCATCCGCACGGATCTCTTCTTGCAGCAACAACAGAGCATTTTGTGAATTTCAGCACTGGACGGTGGACAGCTCCCGCAAGTGACCAGAGTATATCAGAACAATGCTGTGGACAGCTCCCATATGTGGCCCATGAGTGTTTCAGCACCTCATATGGTGGATAGCTCCCTGGCTGCTCACTCTACTGTAGTGTCAGTGGGAGTCAATGGGAGAACATGCATTTACTCAGTTTAGTGCCTTAAAGGTAGGGGAAGTGATTTGAAATTCATGGTGTAGTACCAGCCTAGGGCACTAGGGGCCCCAACAGTAGCTACACTATGTGAACCTGCTGCTCGCTCCTGATTGGAGGAGAATTGGTGGTGACCTGGGGAACTTTTATTAGCTCCTCTGCTAACGTGGGGGAGGGGGAAACTCCATATGTGGTTTCCACACCTTATAATAGAGCATTTTAACAGATTTTTTTTTGAGGTGATATCTGACAAAAGTGAAATCACTTCCCTTACCTTTAAGTGAACAGAAAAATGTTTATTAAAAAAAAGTAGTCTACAAAATGCCTTGTCATTTGTAGTCCTTTTTTGCATTTCATAAATATAACTAATATTCATCTGGTTTCCAAGATATGTGATACAATACAGTTTTGAGAATGTTTGACAAATAGAAGCTGCTTTACTTGTTACAATGTTTGTCTGCTTGCTTCCCAGTGAAAGCATTTCTAATAAAGCGGAGGAGAGAAACCTAACCCTAGCTACAACACCATGTGCAAATGTTTGCAATGCATCCGAGCAGTGCTAAAAAAAAAAGAGCGAAGAAACACAAGTGGAGTGTAACTGCATCACACTGCCTTAAGGCTAGAAGCTCTCCTCCCTCAGTTTAGACCGCAATGTGTAACAAATATGGCATTCTATTTGGGGTAATTTAAATGTATAAGCGTGTACCTTCAGGGTTAATAATGCAAGTCATCTTGGAGCGCACATACACACAGTTTACTTATTCAATATAAAATAATTCCGGGTTCTGCATTCTAGCTGCAGGCTAGTGGATGTGTAGTGATTATTTGTACAATGAGCCTTCTCCAAATCCTCAACTACACTGACTGCAACAAAACCACCGCAGAACTTGTATTTGGTGAATGCTGGGTTGATTATTAGCCAGTGAATAAAGTATGCCCTACTGTGAGCGCTGGTGGGTGGCTGGCATTTACTTTTCCCACAAAATCAGAACTGAAATACTGACAGCAACATAAACGGAAAGAAGAAAAGCAAGAAAAAAAGCACAACTAAGGAGACAACACAGGTAAATACAACCAAATAAACAAGGCAGAGAAAGGGAGAAAAAGGAGTGAGATAAACACAACAAAACCAGAAAATAATGCACTCCTCATGCAAATCAACTCATGCTGCTGTTGGCTTTGTCTTGATGAAGTGAAAGTATAGTGGAATGTTATAGAGCTTTGGGTGTCATCCACTCAAGTTATCAGCCACTATTCATGTATATAAGAGACTGATGACTCTGTTATCAGTCCTTTATTGAATTGTGCACGGAATGTACTGCAAATCTACAAGCTGTTAATAAGGGAAATCAATCATCAATGGTCAATCATCAGCCAACCCAGTCCAACCTGTTGCCTTTTCCTTCTCTCTCCTCACTTCGTCTACTGGCCTTTCTCTTCCTCCTCCTCTCCTCTGCTTTCATCTCCATGTCGTCTCTCTCTCTCTCTCTCTCTCTCTCTCTCTCTCTCTCTCTCTCTCTCTCTCTCTCTCTCCATCCTGTCCTGTCTGGGCGTGTTCTAAAATGAAACAATAACAGCGACAGCCTGTCACCATCTGCTCCTCTTACTGCTCTGTCACCCCCCCTCCGCCCCCCAACCCCCCGGTCTTCAAATCATTTTCTCGCTCTGGCGTGCATGCACAGGCAGGCAGACGGACATGTACATGCACACACTCACACACAGGGGCGTTTTTGCCATTAGGCAGACTAGGCAGTTGCCTAGGCTGCCATGAGGGGAGGGGCCGACCACCAGACATGCTTTAAAAGGATACCAGGCTAATAAGCCTTATATGGATAAATTGTACAATGACGATTTTGTACAATAAAGAAAATCTTGCCTAGGCTCCAAATTGCTTAAAAACACCACTGCGCACACACGCACACGCACACACACACACACACACACACACACACACACACACACACACACACACACACACACACACACACACACACACACACACACACACACTAATACGAAAGGTGTGGCGTGCGGGAATCTAAATACTAGCCATGTGTTTTCTTTATTGCACAGACTTAAAAAGCTCCCGTTGCCCCCCCCCCCCCCCTCTCTCTCTCTCTCTCTCTCTCTCGTTTCTCCAAGTAATTCACTTACACTTAGAGTACAGGTGCTGCTGACTCTCTCTCTCTCTCTCTCTCTCTCTCTCTCTCTCTCTCTCTCTCTCTCTCTCTCTCTCTCTCTCTCTCTGTCTCTCTTCCATCCTAACTCCCTAATTCACTTTGGGCAGTGCCGGCGGTTGGGCCTTAACTCTCTCATTCAAGCAGCGGGCAGGCCGAGGGAGGGAGGGAGGGAGGCCGCAGCCATAACAATAGCCATTAAACGGCGGGATGTCATTGCCGGAGCTGTGGGCAATGTCATCCATTCTGCGCTTATACCCCCCCCCATTGCCTTAGTCCATCCCTTCCCTCAGATTAAGCAGTGCGGGTGGCCAATGGTGGAATAATTACTCACATGTGGTTAAAGGGGAATTCCACCCATTGTCAACATTTTACTATGTCAAACCTTAGAGACATTGTGTGGTACGTGACAAAAAGTTCACCCCCATTCCGTGTTTCACATGGTAAAAAACTGTCAAAATTTCGAAGACATTTTGTAGAATCAGTTCTCAGGTCGAAATGCATAATATAAGCCAGTGGCGGATTTTACAGGTTAAAGGGGAATTCCACCCATTTTCAAAAAAATTCCTGAGAGGATACAAATGTGAACCAAATGGACGCTAGCGGGTCCATTTGGTTCCATTTGTACCCTCTTAGGAAAAAGGGGTCTGAAAGAAAAATCATTAACATGGTGAAATTACATCTTGATGATGTCATCAGATGTATTTCACCATGTTTTTTTTTTTTCATTTTTAGGAAATGCAGAATCGGGGGAACTTTCTTATCATGTCCACACATCATCTCTAAGGTATATTAATGACATATTAAAACGTTGAAAATAGGTGGAGTTCCCCTTTAAGTACAGTATGCTTAAAGAAACCTCAGTCCTCACTTACTTTCCTCTTTCCTGACGGCCGGCGGTACATAAGAGCTGCCGCGTCCACACACGTTTATATCATATTGAATAAGTGCTGCTGCGGCGGCTGACCCGCTGATATATGGTCTCATTATATTGTTTGATGGCCGTGCCTGAGTGCAGGTGATTATGTAGGTGATAAAGAGGAGAGGGGGTGGGGGGGGGGTGAGGGGGGTTGCGCGGGTGTGTGGGTGTGTGTGCGCGGCACGGCTTGATGGGCCGATAGGCTCATTAAGACGCATATTGATCAGATGCATTGACTTGTGGCGCGCACCACGCCACTTGATGGGTGCTCCACACACACACACACACACACACACACACACACACACACACACACACACACACACACACACACACACACACACACACACACACACACACACACACACACACACACACACACACACACGGGACGCGTGTGTGTCTGCCCATGATGAGCATGCATGTGTGTGTATACGTGTTTTCTTTATCTATTATTTATCAGTCAGCGGTTCTCCTCGCTAGACTTGTTGATTTCAAGGACCCGACCAGATTGGCATAATGCATTATATATTATTCTATTTGTATGCATTGTAAGGCCCAGGCGGAGACTCCCTCTGACTGTTCAAAAGGAAACAAGTTGACTCTGAATATACACTCTTCAGAGTTTGTTGAACTTGCCAATACCTTTTCCCACCCCAAAGGGTCAAGACTGCTTTAGCGTTTGGACCCAAGGAGTTGCATGGTGACCCTTTGGTGTGAAAGGGGCTTTAGAGTTCATCTTGTTAGCTGGAGGGGGCAGGAAACCCAGGACACGGTCAAGAGTTAAAGATCTCTAAGGTTCAATTTGGTTACCAAGTCGTCATACATTGGCTGCATGGAGACAACCTGGAACCCCTCGTTTTCTGCCCTATGCCATGGCTCAAGCCAGTGCATTTGGTAAAAACCCTTACTTTGAAGCGCCAGATCTCCTAAACAGGATGTGCGATGACGTCATGCTGTTTCTGGTGTCTTGACTAACCTGTCCTCTCACGATCTGATTAAAGAGTTCCGGGTCAAAAGTCAGGAAGTGACGTTTAGCCCTAGTTGATTTACCCGTGTGCAAACGACAACTAGAAGGAGATTCTCAGGAAGGGCTTTTGAATGCATTGGATTGAATGGGTGCGAATGGGACAAAAAATCAAAATGGCCGCGCCCATTCTGTCCCAAATGAAAGTCAACAACAGGATGATCGGCAGACGATGCGCTCAGACTAATAGATGGATTAAAGAATGAAATTTACAAATCGTTGTGTTTTGCACCAACCGGGTGATCGGCGAGCGATGCCCTACAGTAAGCCTACCTGGCGGTCAAAGTATTAATGACATAGTAAAATGTTGAAAATGGGTGGAATTCCCCTTTAAACTCCATAAATGGTAATAGTATTCTTCTTTCACAGTATCTCTCACGTTTCCCACGGTTTCCCTAGCTACAGGTGTCAGGTGGAGGTGTTTATTTGTTTGTGCGTGGGGTGGGTGAGGGGGCTAGAGAGAGCTCACTGAAGTTTGGGGTGGGGGGATCTTCGCATGGTGATGACGCGTGGATGGGCGTCCGCCAGCACAGCTCAGTGCCGCCCGGCACCAGCTGGTGTGGACACTGCTGGGTGTCAGCTGTTATTTGGCAGGCAGACAGGCGTGGAGGAGTTCTCCTCGCCGCGCCATCCCTGCGTATCGCATATTGTCTTGTGTGTGTGTCTGTGTGTGTGTGTGTGTGCGTGCACAGCTGGCGAGATGCCGCTGAGAGACCCCACTGTAATTGTACCTGATGCTCAGATGCAGTCGTCGGAGTGTGCATGCGGTACGATCCTGTTAATTTAACTCTGACAGCGGAAAAGGGGGGAAAAAAAGAAAACCCGGTGAATTGAGTTATTTCCTGTTGTCATCTTGTCCTCTGTTTGTATATCCTACTCTCCTACTGTATTTCCTATCTCCATAGTTTCACTTTTTTAGAGGCACTAGTGCCTCCTATGTCCAGGTAATGCCATGGTCACGTGACTATGCTGTGCCATGACTCTTTACGCAAATGGGTGAAATTTGCTTTTAAGGGGCGAGACCAAGACGAGAGTAAATGACACTATGGACTTCAAAATCAATGACTGAAGCACTACAACATGATTTGCCCGTTGCTATTGTACACTTACTGTGGATGTAAAGATACTGACCGTTGTTTGTTTGTGTGTGTGTGTGCGTGTGTGTGTGTGCGCGCGTGCGTTCCTCCTCAGCTGGTGGAGCCCCTGACCCCCAGTGGGACGGCCCCCAACCAGGCCCAGCTCCGCATCCTGAAGGAGACGGAGTTGAAGAGAGTCAAGATCCTTGGCTCTGGAGCCTTTGGAACCGTCTACAAGGTGTGTGTGTCTGTGTGTGTGCCATGCAACACTCCAACATTTAGATTGTGTACTACTTGCTCCTCATCCACACAGGCAATTAGGAGCAAGCGCTCCGGCGCTGCTGCGATCAGAATTTTGATTGAGACTGATCTGTCGCCGCAGGCAGATCTGTTTACCAGACCTGACATGTTTTTCATATAGGTTTTTACACGCATGTTCGATCATGTTCTGTCCGTTATGTGTTGAAAATGAGTCATGTTTCGCCAACCAAATCCAAGTTAAATTCACTTAACTCATTGACCGCGAGCGGATCTTCTTTGTTTCCTCTCCACTGCCGCGGCTCAAACCAGTTCGATCGGTAAAAAAGCCCTTATTTTGAAGCTCAGATCTCCTAAACAGGATGTGCTGTTTCTGTTATGCTGTGTCTGTTGTCTTGCCTAATCGATCATCTGGCGATCTGCCCCAAAACATCCGGCTCACAAGTCAGGAAGAGCTGTGTAGCCCTGGCTGCTTAACCCATGCGCCAGCGACATTGAGGGGGCAAACCGGAGGAGAGCCGTTTGAATGCATTGGATTGAATGAATGTCAATGGGACGGGGGAAAAAAAAGTTGTCCCTAATTCTGTCCCAAATGAAAGTGAGCAACGGGATGATCATCAGACGATGCGCACGGACTAATAGTTGGATTAAAGAATGAAATCTACATTTCCGCGTGATACGAGCCGTCCGCGTTTTCGGCGGTGGTATTCCACGTGGATATCCACGAGCAGCGCGTTGACGGCGCCAGGAGAAATTCACTTCACTTAATATGTTTTGGCGATCGGGGAGTAAAAAAGCTCTTCTTTTTCTTGTTTTTTGGGGATTAAAATTATAAATTAATATCATGCATATGAATGGCATGGCTGAGCACATTAATTAAGGTGGCCTAGAATGGGTCAATGGTAGCGATTCGGGTTTGCAGCCATAGGCTACATCAGGACAGAGTCATTGAAATGATTTCATCATTGCACCGTTCACATTGCTGGCAGTGTAGATGCGGGGATAATACGCAGTACTGTCATGCAACAAACAAAGCACAACATAGGCATTCATTTATCAACAAAGTGAAAGGGAAAAACGATCAAATATGAATGATAGTACAAGGTTAGCGGCGGCTCCAGTATATCCTCGGATGACCCGACTTTGGGAACTAATTCACGGCGAATCCTCCTGGTGAGCTCAGCACATCGATCGGCGTTGCTAGGTAGGTCATCTATTGGCAGGAAGATAGGTGGTTTCAGTCCCCCTTGTATTAATGTTCTTGGACTAAATTGCATTCTGTGATCATTTTAAAGGATAGAATAAAAAAAATAATAATACATAAAGAAACAAGTGAAAATGATTCAGAGATAATGAGATTTTTCCTTTTTCTTTCTTTTTTTGACAAGAGTTTTTGTGCTTTGATAAATCACCACGAGTTGGAGGAGATCAATCGGCCGTCCGCTGATTTCTGACACCCGAATCGATGCTTTCATAAATCACAGCTTGAGGACTTTTAGACCAATTGGCACAAAGCTCACGTACAATAAGCTCTTATGAACGAGACCCTTGTGGCCTATTGTGATGGTGGTGGCGGTGGTGGTGGTGCGCACAGAATCGGAACGGAAACGGCAAAAAGTATTTCCCCACTTTCGGCCAGTCCCCCCCAACCCACCCCCCTTCAACAAACATATTTATGCCACCTGTGTACACTCTGCAATGTCAACTGAATAAATATTCCATTCCCAGCTATCAGCAGGAATCCACTGTTTATAGTCCTATTTATTTTATTGCTCAGGGTTTTGTTTCTGTTTTTATTCATTTATTTGTCTGCAAACGTGCATAATCCACAAAAAAATCTATAACAAAGTCATTTGATAGCGACCTTTCGACGCGTAGGCAGGTGTTGTTTTTTTCAAAACTGCCGCGTGGAAATCCCCAAAATCCATGAGATGTCATGCATGGATATTTTTGTGTAATTAGAAAAAAAAAATGTTGATCACAACTATTTGAGCAGGATTAGTCAATATTAAGCAGCATAACGCGGAGCAATTCTTAACGACTCAATAGCAACTCAGTAACAGTAGTTCTTGTCAGTAATTTGCTCATGGGTACATGAAGAACAACCTTTGATCAACCTTTGGAGAATAACCACGTCCCGTGTGTCGTAGTGTGACAACAACAAGGAGCGTTCTGTCTGCTGTCTGGCTTCTGTTTCCTTATTCAATAGTGCAAAAAAAACAACTTTACTTACACGTTTCATTGGTTCAGTGTTCATCAAACCACACACTATAATTGTAACTTAAAAGAAAACTAATCTGTGAAAAGAGACAATCTACATGCACAACACAACGTGCCACTGTCACGACGCGTCGCATGACATTGCATGACACGTGTCCACTGGCTTCGCTGGTTTAGGATATTAACGCTAAAGGGGCTTACAGACGGCGAGTAATAAATCGCGCATTCTAATTAATTTTCAATGGGGCCGGCGTTTTGTGCTCAGAAAACGACCTGCGATAAAGAGAGCGTGTAACGGCAGTCGTTTATCGCGCATCGTCCAGTGATTTGTGTTTATGTCGGCACTGCAGAGAGAATCGAGAATCGCCGCGTTTACGCGGCCGTTTATCGTTGCCGGCGTTTGGAAAGCCCTTAACAGGGAGAGATCAGACTCATGGAACACGGGTTTTAGAGTGAAAGCTACCTCCTTTGCTGGTCACTCTAGTTCCTTCATTCTAAAATATTCCGACAGCCACCTGCAGGAGTGATAAGTTAAGGTATGTGAAAATGGGACCTATCAATGACTGGCAATGCCTGAGTAAAGTAGTGTCATTGCACAACAGTTGTGTATGTATTCCCAAATCGCATCGCTCCCGACTTGTGTGATGTCTGTGTATACAGTATAGTCCTATGGTTCACTTTAATCTCACACTCTGTCATGAGCAGCCGAGAATGGGAAGCATTCACCAGATCAATGGCTATCGCTAGATATAGTCAGACAGTGAAGCGTATTTTCATTGTGTTCGATTCATGCGTTCTTGCAATGGCTAATCGATGTGACATGATTTGTACAGTTGAATTACCTTCCAAGACTCACATGTTTTCTTTAATCATAGTCATAACTCATAACATAAGGCAGTGACGCGTTGAGAATCACCACTAGAGTCGTAAAAACTATCTCTCTCTGGGGGTCCATGGGCTTTAGAGTTAACTTGGAGTTCCTTTTACATGAACATGTTTGGGGACCCCTAGCATAAGGCACCACGTATCCAACGTGTGCACAAGCGTGGGTGTTTATGCTTGCTCTCACTCACTGACACCATCCTTGCTTGTTGTTATCCTTCTCAGGGGATCTGGGTACCCGAGGGAGAGACAGTGAAAATCCCTGTGGCCATCAAGATCCTCAACGAGACCACCGGCCCCAAAGCCAACGTGGAGTTCATGGATGTAAGTATTAATCTATTACTTCATTAATGTTTTCGTGTTTGGGGTCTAAAATGTCATCAAATGGTTGTCCGTGGCTGAAATGCTGAATAAATAGTGGGCCCTAGTATCAAAAAAGTTGAAAACACCTGCTATGAAGCCTTAGTTAGCCTCGTCAATGGGACGACCGCCGAGCCTGTCGCTTTGTGGGGAACACAAGAACACAAGCGTTTGCTGGTATAAATTCTTATGGGAGTCTCTTCGACAGACAGACAGACCATGGGGGGGTTGGGGGGGGGGGGGGGGGTAATAAAGCCGAACCCTCTGCCCTGTACCACAACGTGGTGTCGGGGGGTTTATATGTATCGAGCTATGAGGCGCTGTTAAAAACCCACCACTTGTTTATGAGCTATGGGCTTTTATTGGGATCTGGGGCTGAAATGGGGATGAGCGAGAGAGTGGAAAACGACTGGGAGAGGGAGGGAGGGAGGGAGAGGCAGGGCCGGATTGGCCACATAGTACCGGGAGCTTCTCCAGTGGGCCGCAACCATAGGGGGCGCTAGGGAGTGTTTTTTTTGTTTTGTTGTTTTTTGGTCAGACCTGTACTGTCATTTACCTCGCGATACGATGCAATATCAATATTTAGGGTGCCAAATTGATTTATATTGCGATTCTTAATCAGTCAGCTATGTTTCAATCCGATATATCGATATATCTCTTTTTTTCCCCACAAATGACTGTGCCTTTATTATTCTATAACAGTTTAAAGGGGAATTCCACCTGAGAGCGTACAAATGGAACCAAATGGACCCTAACGGGTCCATTTGGTTCCATTTGTACGCCCTCAGAAAAAAGGACCTAAAATAAAAATCATCACACAACTTGATGTCATCAAGTTTTGTTTCATCCTGTTGGGTTCTTTCAGACCTCCATTTTAGGAAACAAAGAATGGGGATAACTTTTTTTGTATCATGTCCACACAACATCTAAGGTACAGTAAAATGCAACATGGACCATGACAAGTTCAATCAACTAGAACATTTTAAACAATATGGATGAAAAAAATAATGAATAGGTCTACATAAATATAGTAAAAAAATGATTTTAAACCTGGCGATTCGATATTGATATCATGGCATAAAGAATTGCGATAAATTGGCATTATCATTTTTTTTGCCCACCCCTAGTACTGTATCTGTATCATGCAGTACAGGCTCTTTTCTATCTTGAAACATTTTGCCCGCACCATTCTTATGAGAGCAACAAAGGCTTGTGTAGGCGTTGTTTTGTATCATTTATGTACAGTATGTTGTGTAAAAGTGGTGGTATTATGGCTTGTTTGTGGCCGCTGACGAAGAGGTAGATCTACAATGTCTGCACGCTGTTTGTGGTGGGCCAGTCTGGGCCAAATTCACACAATAATAAAGTCGAGCCCTGGAGAGAGGGATAGAGATACTGAGAAACAGAAAGAGAGAGAGAGAGAGAGAGAGAGAGAGAGAGAGGAGGCGTGGGGGACAAAATGTGGGGTGTTTTGGCCCTCTCCTCTTACTCATCACACTGTCCTTCTCAGTGAGCGTGCGTGCGTGTGTGTGTGTGTGTGTGGGGGGGGGGGGGGGGGGGGTGTTTGTGGGGGAGGCCCATCCAGGGGTCTAATATGGCTGTCTTCTGGTTAAATAGCAATCTAAAGGCAGACTCACGATCTGACTGCCACTGGGATGCTAGAGCGCACCAGCTCCGCTTGCATGCGTGCGCGCGCACACACACACACACACACACACACACACACACACACACACACACACACACACACACACACACACACACACACACACACACACACTCCTAAACAGACTCACAGGCACTGTGATCTGTCCTTCACCAGTAAACCTTACCTATCAATCTGTATATTGCTCTTCCCTCCCTACTTTATACATACTTAAAACGCACACACACACGCACACACACACACACACACACACACACACACACACACACACACACACACACACATACACACACACACACACACACACACACACACACACACACACACACACACACACTGTCTCCTCCCTCATGAATGAATTTTCCCCTGACACCGGTCAGGCCGCTGCTGCGCCATTAGATTCTTGCTGATACGGTTGTTTGCACACACACTGTATATTACAATAGGATTGCAGGTTGCACAAAGCGTGTTTTAAATTCCGCATGGTGCATCGTACATGCGTGTGCGCACATACATGCACACGCCTGGAGGTGTCAGTGTCTCGTGTAGCGATGCCAGACAGGAAAGGGAGGGGTCAGGCGGCATTAATGGAGGTCAGCGCCGAGGGAAACGAGCGGGAAAGTGAGATGCACGCACACACACACACATCACATCACATAACGCACGCACCCACATCACACACACAGTCCCTGTGATGTTTGCCCTGGGAGTGTAAAGCCAGGGCAGAGTTTAGCCCTGTGCCGTTTTTTTGCGACACTCCCCTGTCCTTTTGGATCACAGCCCAGAATGAGTCTCTCTCTCTCTCTCAGGGGCGGATCTAGGCATAGGCATGGGGGGGCAATGCCCCCCTAAATGCCCAGTCTGCCCCACCAAACCTGATGGCATGCAAAACAACCCAAGATATTTCAGGTGCTTATATTTAAAAGTATTTGAAACACTACTGAAAACCATTTTCGTATGCCCCCCCATTGTGAAATGTTACATCCGCCCCTGCTCTCTCTCTCTTAATCTTAATCAATGACTCGTAATCGAATCGATTATTCAATTAGTTATTTTTGTAGTCGATTAATCAGTTCGTCAACTAATTACTGAAGTTTTTACCTGTTTTCCCACTTTTTCCAGCCTTAAGTGTAACAAATTCCACCCATTTTCAACATTTTACTGTCAATAATTAGAGATGTTGTGTGGACAAGATAAAAAAAAAGTTCCCCCATTTTGTGTTTCCTTGGAATGGAGGTCTGAAAAAAAAAAAACATTAACATGGTGAAACACAACTTGATCACATCAAGTTGTATTTCATGTTAATGATTTTTGTTTTAGGACCTTTTTTCTGAGTTACAAATGTGAACCAAATGGACCCTTTTAAGGTAATAGCTAAATAAAAGTCATAATCCGATTAATCAATGAATCGGTTAAATAATCGGCCGATTAATCGATTATGAAATTGGTTGCAGCCCTATTAGTATTGCATGAGGTTGCTTGAGGGGTGGCGTGGTCAAAACCCCTATAAGAGGGCATTTTCGGATTTAAAAAAAATGCAGAAACAGCAGATCAGCGGCACTCTCTAGCGAGTGCAGATGCGGTGTGACGACACGGCTTTCTAAACAAACGCGCTCAGCACAAAAAGTGCAGGAGACTTCAGAGAAAAGAAAAGGGGACTCTCCTCAATTCTGTCTTTAGGCATGGCGTGGAAGGGAAGGAGTGGCATTTGCATTTATTTTCACCACAGTGGTAAATGCAGCGTTTGTGGTGTGGAGAGGGCAGTTGTTATCGACGGGTAAAAGTGCAGGGGGCTCAAGCCCCTCTGATGTACATTCCTGCATGTACTGTATAGTGCATGCTGTTTTGGGGCTAGCTCTAGCCTGATTATCAGACTGGAGTTCAGCTCCCTGAAGCTTGAGTCTGAAATCGTCCACTGTCTTTGAGATTTCAAGGGGGACGGGTTTGGTTCATACCAACCAGACCAGAGGTTGTTGTCAATCATGTTGCGAATGGACTAGCCTGTTTGCCAACCACACAAACACAGCCAACAGGTTAGGGTTAGCCCTAGTCCAGCGCTCCAGCGAGTCTCTCTCACCGATGCCCTGTTGTTAGCCTATCCGCAGTGTACTAGTAATTTTCCTACTGCCACGTATTGTCGTTTTGGACGGTGGAAATGATCAAAACGGCTAAGTAGTGACCGAAACAAAGCCTTCTAGGCGTAGGCAGTGGCCTATTCTTGAAGCTGGGAAGGCTCTCAAGTTACCAGCCTCTCTCTAAAATGCACTATTTTTGGCTTGAAATACAAATGCATCCAAGTAGACCGGTGCAGCTGACGACCCGGAAATGCCAGAGAGAAGCTGGCGACCGAAGGCCCTTCCCAGCTTCGAGAAAACACTTTTGCCGAGATCTCGAAGGCTTTGTGTCTGTGAGTTTGTTTTGTTTATTTTTCATCGTGCAAAACAACAATGCACGGCTGCAGTAGCATAGTCACTGCAGCTCTGCGGATGGGGCGCCTCAACGGGGCACACTGGACCACAACAGATTCTATATGAAGTGTAGATATGTAGTGCAGAGGCTGCTTTGGGGCCTAACAGACTCCATATGAAGTGTAAATGTATAGTGCTGTGTATGGGGCTGCTGCTTTGGGGGCTAACAGACTATATGAAGTGTAGATGTGCTGTGCTGTGGTTGCTCTGGGGCCCAAACCCTGCTCTGTTGAAGTCAAAGAGCTATAGTGGCCCGTGGAGAAAAGGACCCCCACAAATAGAGAGCTGGACTTCCCACCTGCCTCCCGGCTTTCACTCTCTCTCTCTCTCTCTCTCTGTGTCCCTATTCTGTCTCTGTGTCCTGCTCTCGTTACCTCGTTACCTTCCGGTTGTGTCCTTTCATCTCTGAACCTCGCCTCGTTCCCTCCTCTCCTCACTCGCTTCCTTTCCTCTCCTGCCACCTTCTCTATCATAACGCACAGCTTCTCTTCTCTTCTCTTCTCTTCTCTTCTCTTCTCTTCTCTTCTCTTCTCTTCTCTTCTCTTCTCTTCTCTTCTCTTCTCTTCTCTTCTCTTCTCTTCTCTTCTCTTCTCTTCTCTTCTCTTCTCTTCTCACGATTCAAAACTTTGATCTAATTAATTGGAGGCTTTGTATTTAATTCATCTCAATTAATCACATATCAATATTTGACCCAGGAAACCTTTTTTTACCTCAACTAAAACAGGCTGGTCGCATGTGCGTGAGTTTTTCTAAATCAAAACGGTGTCCACACTGTGACGTGTTATGTTGAGGGTGAGGGTTAAATATAGCGTTAGTAATTTTGGACCAATGGGAGGACGGAACAGTGGGAGTTTGGATCAGTGTCATCCCTAATAGGTTGCCCTGATTGGATCTTCTCCCATTGGGTGCACCGTTATGATCGGTACACTTGAAATCCGTCCAGTGAAAAAGGTTCTGTTGTGCAAAATCCATGTACGAATAAAATTAGTTAATTTTGTTAATCGAGTTATTGTTTCTGTAGTTAATTAATCTAAATTATTCTGTTAAAGGGGAATTCCGCCCATTTTCAACATTTTTTTCTGAGAGCGTACAAATGCAATGAACCCTAATGGGTTCATTTGGTTCCATTTGTACGCTCTCAGAAAAAAAGAAGCCTCTAAAGAACTCCATCAACATGTGAAATTACATCTTGATGATGTCATCAAGATGTTTCACCATGTTAGTGGCTTTCTTCAGACCTCCATTTCTTGGGAACACAGAATGGGGGAGCATTTTTATCATGTCCACCCACCACCTCTAGGGTATACTAATGACATATTAGAAAGAAAATGGGTGGACTTCCCCTTTAAAATCCCAGCCCTTATATATATATATATATATATACAGTATATATATTCATATATATATATATATATATATATATATATATATATATATATATATATATATATATATATATATATATATATATATATATATATATATATATATATATGGAATATATATATATATATATGGAAATATTCATGAATAAGCAGTGTGCATGCAGCACGCGTCCGCGTGTCAAATTAGATAGCCGGCAGTGTCTTCAAGGCCGTGGCCGGTGTATGTATGTGCAATTCAAAAGGAATTCTGCGTGGCGGGTTCTTTGCATCTTGCAATACTTCTCCGCTGCTATTGAATTATTGATAAATAACACTTCATTACGGCGGGGGCTGTATAAGCAGAGTTCCTCTCCTCCTCTCCGACCAGCGAAGGCCTGATTCCACATGCGCCTCACGGAGTGCCTCTCCGTGTGCACCAATGAAGGAATGTGGTTGTGATGGACACGCGGCAAAGAAGTACAACCACTCGAGTAGTTTACTGAGTGACGCAGTGGTGGAAGAATGAATTGGATTGTTTTTACTTCAGGAAAAGTGACAACACTGCAGTGTGGATGTTAACCTGTGAGAAGTTCTGTATTAAAAATGTAAAATTTGTGTAAAAGTGCAAAATGTTTGGCATCAAAATGTACAATAAAGTACACAACACACAAACAAGAAAAGTAGAAAGTACTCATGATGCAGAATTTTTTATTTATTTTTTATTTTTTTACCAAATCTAGAAGCTCACCATTGGTCACATCGCGATGCATTTGGAGGTGGACCCCCCCCCCATAGATTATAATGCCAGATTACAATACCTTTGTGCATTTGCACAAGTACATTTTGAATTCCAGACTTTATCATCAGAGTATTCTGGTATTACCGTAGTGATGCTTCCAAAAACTGTAAATGAAAATGTGTCATTCTGTCACCACCTCTGCCTGGTCCCCCCATGGCAACAGCAAGCTGCTAAGTCGACACATCACAGCCCCTGTGGTTTGACTATTGTCGTGGCAGACCCCTGAACTGTGTTCTGTGCTGATTGGAGCAGTGGGGTGCCTGTGACCTCTGAGAGCCCCCCTGGGAGCTGGGACCTGCTGTGACAAACTGGCACAAAAACAACTGGCACAGACGGTGTTTGTGCCAGTGGTGGAAAGAAAAGGACTTGAATGTCCTACTTTGATTGGATCGGACGCACAGTTGTCCAGAAACGCCACAAAAGAAAAAAAAAAAAAATAATCTAGGCTCCATATGGAGCTGGACTGTTCCAACATCACAACACATGAACCATATTTGGGCAGTAAATTAAGTTAATATGCTTCCATTGTTACCGACTCAGTGCTCCAGTCTAGTTTTCTCATTAAAAAAAATCCAAAAAGTAACTACTGAACGTTTTAACATAATTGTAGTTGAGCAAACGTGTAATATTTGCCTCTGAAATGTAGTGGAAAGAAAAGTTTACATACCCTAAAATTACTTACTGTGTGTAAACATACATAGTTACTTTGTACATTTTGACGTCCTCTGTACAAGGTCGAGCCGACCCTCCAGCTAAATTTAACATAGGATTAAAACATACATTAACTGATAAATGATGTCATATTAAAGGTTAATCTACCCAGAAGCACATAAAGTTATTAAAACGCATGAAGTCATTAAAACCAGCTCTAGAATTTAAGCAAACACATTATTAGTGCATAATGAGTATACTTTTATGGCTGTTAAGCTCTGCTGGTACTTGTACTCAAGGAAGAATGATGCATGCGCAGGTTTTACTTGTACCAGAGAGTATTTCTAAGCTGTCTGCCACACTGATTAAAAGATATGGATGCTGTACTGGGCCCCTTTGGTTTCATTTTTGAGGCCCAACAGTTAAAATTATTGTTCTGGCATTCATTTGCAAGAATTACGATTAGATGATGTATAATTGTTATTTTGAGCAATGTTTGCCAGCAAACTATTCTTTGGTTTTGGTATGAGAGGCTAAATGTCATCGAATGGTGGTTTGTGGTTGGGCTCAAATGCCAAATAAATAATCGGTGTTGATCTGGAACATTGTTGAAAAACCACCGGATTAGACAGTAGTAGCAATGATTTAGCGATATGCAGTGCTTAGATAATAGCTCTCCTTCTGCCTGCAGTAATACTACGACTCCTTTTTTACAGTACAGTTAGTGAGGGATTGATTTGTTCTTAGCTGGTGTAATGCCATAGCTCCAGGGCTTTTCCACTATCTCACTATATTTATACTAATCTGTTTTGTGTTCTGTCTACTTGTCCAAAAATGTTCTTTTTTTATTGAATACATGTGAAATTCTGCCGGTGAAGTTGAACACCGAGTGCTTCCTGGTCGATACTGTACTGTATTTTGTGGAAGGTTTTGCAGTTCTACTTACTGCTCTAATTATTGTTCCAGCGTTGGGCCTGGAGAATAAACATTTGAATATCTATTCTACTATAATCGACTTCTCATTTACAATTATGACATGTAAGCAAATTATACCTAACACGTTGTCGCTGTTGGGCAGTAATTATTGTATCTTTGTCTTTAAATGCCACACTTTTGTTTTGTTTTGGGAAATTCAATCATTATTTCTTTTAATGTTGTTGCTGCTTATATAATCTATTCTGTTGTATGTCATGACAATGAAGTAAACAACGATGGAAGCAAAGGGGCATGCAGTCTGCATAATTATCATTGACAGAACATAGTAATGTTCTTACTCCGACCTGACCTTGCATGCATGGGAAACTGGGTGTCTTTGAATCTAAAAGCACTGCTTGAGGCCATAAAAAATATTCTCTTATGGGGGGTTATGGACTAATAATTACTGATGTGGAAAACATTTGGGAACGAATGCCCTGACTTGCAGATGTCTCACAATGGGGGTGCACAATTAGGAGATTATGACCGATATCCAAATATTATTTGCAGGATCGTATCTGCTGATACAGATTCGGACCGATTCTGATATCATACGAACGACAACAATGGAAACAAGCCTGCATGGCATTATTACATAATTTCATTTTAATTTTTGCTGGTGGGAAAACGATTACACAATCTGTATTATTATCAGACCATTCCAATATGGCATTTTTATGGCAGAATTTGCTAATGCTACCGGTTCTACTTTGCATTGGCGGTGCATTTCTGTGTGGGGGTTCCCTGGAAATTTTCAGCCCCAGGGACCCAGGGACACACAACAAAGCACCTTAATGAAGTGGTTGCACAAATTAAAAACAATTCTCTCTGTGTTGTCCCTTCCATCCCCACCCCACCACACCTCCCCCATCCTCCCCGCCCCTTCCCCCCAGGAGGCCCTGATCATGGCCAGCATGGAGCACCCCCACCTGGTGCGTCTGCTGGGCGTGTGCCTGAGCCCCACCATCCAGCTGGTGACGCAGCTCATGCCCCACGGCTGCCTCCTGGACTACGTCCACGAGCACAAGGACAACATCGGCTCGCAGCTGCTGCTCAACTGGTCCGTGCAGATCGCCAAGGTAAGGACGGAGACGCGGAGCGAGGCGACGCAACGCGGGGAGGGGAGGTCGCACTCAGCGGGTAGAGCAGGTGATGTCCAGTGATCTGTGGGTTTGGGAGTCGAATTTCGACTCCTCCTGTGCTTTGGGCCAGACCCTGAACTCCAAATAGACCGCAGTCTCAGTCTCTTCCCAAACTGCTATGGTTCAATCGCGGCAAAGCAACACAGCCGATAGACAAAGCTCTCCACCAGTAGTTTTCCTATATGATAAAACATTGTTAAAACAAGTGTCACACACACACACATTTTTCCCACTTCATAGGGCAGGCCTTGTTGACAGAGATTGTGAAGGTCTGGTTCCAAGAATGAACCAATATTTATTGCGCGATGTCTGTTATATTTACTTTGAAATGAATGATCCTGGGTGGAAAGTGTCCAACCCATGGGCGGTGCTTACTCCAAAGTCTATTGTTCCCAATGTGCTGGTGTGAATGTGTGTTAATGGGTCAGTGTACGGCACCATGTCAGGCGCCTTTGGTAAAGGCGCTATACACAGTATATGCACCATTTACCATTCATAGTCGGGTCACAGTGTGTAACAGCTCCACCAGAGTGATCCAGAACATTCTCCTGCTCTCCAGAGCAACATTAGTGACTAGTGACTCATGGGAGTTCTGGGAGAAGTTGAGTCGCTGTGTTTCCCTCGAAACCGCGCCTTGGTCTGCTCCTGGATCTCCTCCCAGTGGGACGTGTCTCAAGGAGCTTCCCAAAGAGAGAGCGATGCCTGAGAGGCATCCTAACCAGATGCCCCAACCACCTAAGTTGGCTCTTCTCCAGGTTAGTAATTCATTGTTAGTCAATGCTATAACTCAAGAGCTGTCACCTTCATCCAGTGACGCCTTGAGTCAGTCGGATACACGGTTGTCCCTAACCACCACAAAAGGCTCTGGTCAGGCTCTGCCAGTGGACCTAATGAGCCTATACGTCCTCTCAAGATGTACAATTACCAGCCTCAGCCATTGATTGATTGCCTTGGCAACCCCGCACCTTCCATCTGATTGCTTAACCAGCTCACGCACGTGTGCGTGCACGCTTGACAGAGAATGGGGGAACAGATTGCGCGTGTGCATGTGTGGCATTGTAAAAAGCACTCCCTGCAAGCTGCAGACAGATTGGAACATGTTTCAGGGGACATTGTAATCTGTTTGAATCCCTTCCATGCTATTGTTCCCACCGTTTGACACAACACGGCCTTAGCAGGTTCATAATCAACGGTTCAGCGCACAGTGCAGTAGGTGCATACAGAATGCTATACTGCCGACTAAGTTTCTGTTTACAGTCTGTGGGTGTGCAGTGCACTTGTGTGTGCACGTGTGAGAGTATGTGTGTATGAGCCTGTACTAGCTCAGTGTCCAACTTGAGACTGGCAGGTCGTGGGTTCGATCCCCACGCGGTCCATACCAAAGACTATAAAAATGGGACCCTAAGGCCTCCCTGCTTGGCACTACTTGGGCCGCCATGAATGAATGAATGTTTTATTAGAAATGGAGAATTACACACTGCAACACAACTGATAACAGCTTGGAGCTTGGAGACAACAGCCTTGTTCATTTCATCAAGACTTTTATAAAGGTGCAAAATAATTACTTCCTGTAAAGCCAGGTGCAGCAAATCATAGTGGAGGTAAAAGGTGAAAAGAGAAATATACAAAGAGGGGAATTTATTTTTGTTTTACGGAGGCCAGTCTCGTATTGCAGATGTCCGTAAATGAGGATGATTTTGAAGGAGTCAAGGGACTCGCATGTCTTAATGACTGTTGTTGGGGTGTTCCACATTTTGGTGGCCTAGGAGCAAAAGGAAGTATTGAATTTGGTGTATCACAGACTCATTGCAGGTTGTTGTACTGTGCCATCGACCCTAAGCCACCCCAGACTGAACTATAAAATACTCAATAGTAGCGAGGATTAGAATCCATCTACAATCATCTACAGCACAGGTTCTCAACAGGTGGTCCGGGGACCACCAGTGGTCCATGAGAGGATTCCAGGTGGTCCCCAAGCTAAATGATGGAGAGTTGGTTAACCTCTCGAGTTAAAATATTCATCATCTGAATCAGTGTTGTTCTAGTCTGCGATTTTTAATTTTAGTTTCAGTTTTAGTCCACTTTTAATCACCGGTTTTAGTTTTTATCCTATTTAGTCTAACTCGTCCTTTTTTTATTTAGTCTAGTTTTAGTCGACGAAAAGTAAATCATTTTAGTTTTTATTTTAGTCCATGAAACCATGATTTTATTAGTTTAGTTTTAGTCGACTAAAACTATTGTCATTTTAGTCTAGTTTTAGTCTGACAATTTAGTCTCCAATTGGTTCCAATATATCATTTAACAGGGGATCTCCTGGAATTTCCTGAAGGACCCCTGGGATCCAGAGTGTGTACAAGTGGAACCAAATGGACCCGCTAGTATTCATTTGTTTCACAAAAAAGGTCCCAAAAGAAAAATCACTGGAGAAACATTGTGAAACACAACTTGATGTCATCAAATTGTGTTTCAGCATGTTAATGATTTTTTTTTTTCAGACCTCCATTTCTAGGGAACACAGAATGGGGCGTTTTTTTTTTTTTATCATGTCCACACAACATCTCTAAGGTATAATAATGGCAATCCCCTTTAAATAGGCTAAACTAGCATTCCAACTGAATTTTGAAACCATAGTTTCCCCACCAGCAATGTGTAATATAATGTGTGTTCAATTCATTCAATGTCAAAACACGATCTCAAGTTGTGTCCAAACTAAGTTGTGGGCAGGTCTGATCTATCTATTAGAAGAGTTGCGACATTGATGGGGCAGAAAACAGCCTGGTCACGTGGTTCATGTACTCGCACGAGCCCATAGACTCCAATGCATTCCGCAACTTTCGGTTGTCCCTTTTTGTTGTCTCTTCAATAGAAGTCTATGTATGAGCCTCCAATGGACTGATCCCATGAAGTGAACGGAGTTTGCGTAAATCGGTCTATAATCTATTCCGCTTTGCGTTGCTAACATTAAGCTAACACTGTCACTCAACAACACAACGTTGATGTAACGTTACATTCTACAACCAGCAGCAGACTCTGCTGATTGCTTTATGCTAAATCCTGAGGTTTCTCTTCAGGTTTGTAATCTAGCTCTCATCTTCACTGGAAACGCTGTAGCCCCATCAGTGTAAAATGATGGAGCTAAACAACAAGTTGCTTAACAACAAGTGTGAGCATGCGGGTCCATTTGGTTTCATTTTTACGCTCTCAAAGAGTTACATCAAGTCTCCACCAGTTAGCCGGGGACCACCTGGAACCCTCTCAAGGACTACTGGTGGTCCCCGTACCACTGCTAGTGCTGTATACGGCATTTTCGGCGAAGATGAGACGTCGCACAACGGCGCTAGTTGTGAACAAGCATAAAGTATTGTCCCTGTCCACATCGATTTAGCGAAAATATTTCCATAAATCTTCTCTTCTCTTTGTCCCAATCCCGTGCAAAGCGTGCTGTTTTGTGTGAAAGGATTCGACCATAAAGTATGAGTAAAATCTCTGTCGCGTGTCTTATAGTTTTGTTAGTTGCAGACAGAGCCTTCTAGGGGAGAGTTGCGATATTCACGTTCACTCCTGTGCGTCAGGGCAATGGCGGTGCTGGAGGAGCAGCCGCGCTGATGTAAAAGCCGTTTGAGTGCACTCGGAAAACCGGAAGTCGATGAATATGAATGGGACTCTATGGATTTAATCAGGCACCAGCAAAGAAGGCACGAAAACATCATGTATTAATGGCGGTGACCTCGTAAACAAACTATCGATGCAGGCAAATTAAAGAATGCCTTCTGGAGGTTGATTTCGGATACTTTGTCACATGATTTGCAAATAGTATATAATTATATTGACGTCTTGAAAGTGTTAGTGCTGATTGAAACTGGTTTCAAAGCAGGCGATATCGCGAGAATTCACTGAAAAGCTAAGATTCTCGCGATAACAGCGGGGGGTAGGAGTATGCAGAAAGTTATTTAATCAGTTATTTAATCCAGCTTTAATGACTTTATTTTAGTTGTTCTTTAATAATACTACAACATAAACATTACAGAGACTCTAGCCGTGACTGAACAATACTTTAAAACAGTTGTCTTTCTGCATACGTACCTAAAATAGCTCTTATTGCGCCGTTTTCGTTGAAAACAATGTACTCCCAATGACAGTTAGGACTGGGACTGCACTCATAGACGAATCTCTGTAGTCTCGTGCACGGTGCTTTCTGACCCCTCAATATCGTAACTCTCCCACTAGAAGGCTCTGGTTGCAGAGCCTTCTTGCTGCTGCTGCTGCGCTCAGTGCGGAGCAGCAAAAAGAGACGGAGGAGGAGGAATTGTGGAGGGAGGGTGTGTTCGGTTACAGCCACGCTGAAGTGATCACAATGCCTAGTATATACAAAGTGATAGGCGACTGTGCTCCCGGACAGCCCCGACGTGCACTTCCGAACACAACGTGACTTCATAGCAAAATACTCCGCAAAAAGAGATACGATTAATATATTTCGTGTCGTCTTCGTTCGTGAACGAAAATGACAATAGATTTTAGATTAGTTTTTATTTTGTCAACTACATTTTCGTCTAGTATTTATTAGTCAACGAAATTGCATATTAATTTAGTCCCAGTTATTGTTTATACACATGTTTTTCGTTTAGTCTAGTCTCGTTTTCGTCCCGTGAAAAATGGTCGTTGACGAACACATTTCGTTTTAGTTTTCGTTGACGAGAACAACTATGATCTCAAGTCTACACAACTAGAGAATGTAGAAGATTAATGGTCATTTTGATCTATATGTTTGCCTGTTTTGTCCCAAATCTAGCCTGAAATTGTGGACAAATTCTTTAGTTTTCGGGTCTGTGGGGCTAAAATGTCCTCAAACTGTGGTCCGCGGCTCAAATCCTGAATAAATAGTGGGCCCTGGTATGAAAAAGGTTGAAAACCCTGATCTACAGTGTGTTTCCGACATCAAAACGAAGGGTAAAAAAAAGTGTCCCCGACTCCTATTTCCTAATCGGTAAATAAAGCCAGTCAAAGCCCCTGTGCCAGAATGCTTAATGGCATAATTGCTCGGGAAGTTCTAAACTCTCTCCGTTTTCTTTCTTTTTTTTTTGACACGGAGCCGTCTGGCAGGGACGTCGCCCGACCATTTCATGCTGCCTGGGTGCACATCTGTTCGGGGGACAGACGCCGCTTCCAAATCTGCTTTGTGGAGACAAGTCGCGGCCATTAAATTGTCTGGAAAGGAGCTAAATCACTTCTCTAGCTCTCCGGAAAAAAAATGCCCCGAAATAAATTTAGCCCGAGATGCTTGCGAATATTGTGTTAGAGCAAGCTGTAAGGTCAGCCTCGACAAGTCCTGATTAATTTTTTCGTCCGCGGCTGATGGCTTTCGGTTCCTCAAACTCTTAACTACCTTCACTCTGATTGAACGGCTGAGCTACTTATCCCCCTCCTCAGAAATGGACTACGAACGACTCCCATGGAGCCGTGTTACATACCCATGCAGGTGCGTTGGGAAGATATACAGGTAGTTGCGCCGTTGTACGCGTATAAGTGACAACAATCCCTTTTTTGCGCAGCGGGCTGAGCTTGGGATCCTGCATGGCTCCTTCCCCAAAAAATAATTCACAGCGGAGCTATATTTTCGCAGGGCAACTGAAAGGTCATTATTTTAGTTCCCTGGGAGTGAGGGATTTCTCTGCAAGAGGCAGGCAGCAAGCTGCCGCCCGTGACCGTACGACGCCACAGCCGGAGTGCTTTGATTTTGTTACCCATAAACCCCCCCTACCCTGCCCGCCCCCCAACACCGTCACCGTTAATGTCGCCATTAGCTTACCTAACTGCCAAAGCGCGCCCCCACAAAGCGGCACTTACTGACCCGCGTGTGACGGAATCTCCAGATAATCTGCTCTCCCCTCTCTCTCTCTTCCTATACTTTCACCAAGACTCGATCGGACCCCCTCACGTGTGTCGTTGCTCATGAGCAAACGGGAGGGCGACCACGCAGAACCCTTCCCCGCCACACACACATGCACAATGTGTGTGCGTGCGTAAAAGCGTGGTGATGGATGAATCGCACCGACTCACAGGAACACATTACTTAAATGGGTACTTATTGCCCTAATTGGATTCGATTTCACCTGTGGCGGCTGGTGGGTGGGTGGGTGTTTTGTGGGGAAGGGAGGGGCGGGACTGTCGTTTCTCAAGGGCTTTCTTAGCGAGGACAAAAGGAATGAGTGGTACAGACAGACAGATGTAGAGGACAAGACGCACAGCGACTTTGGGTCAAACAAGAGACAGGTGGAAAGAGCCCCAGAACCTGATTCTATGAAGGACGTATCAGAATATCCCCCAACCCACCCCAAAAATAGAAGAAAATACATGCAAAGATTTGCACACATTTTGCTATTTATTTTTAAACTTTTCGTGACATTCATTTTCCTATATTTAGTTTGTTTTTCTTGTAGGTTTTATGGTCTCAGTTACACCCAGAGCACCTGAACTGTGAACATGCAGTGGATTCACTGTGCTCTGCAGAGTTTTCTGTTGTGTTAGGAAGGCTTTTGAGCTACAACAAAAACAGGCAAAACACTGGAAACAGTGACATCTGCTGGCAAATAATTGGCATTATTTGCAGAATGTGACATTGCATTCAGCAGAAAAATTAGAGCAGTTGTTTGAGCCAGAAAACCTCTATACTACTGAAAATCTACTGAATGTGAAAAGTTCAGTTTTTTGGGGGTGCAGTTGAGCTCAGAAAACCAGAAAAAAAAAACCCTCTTGTTTATTGTCATATATAACAGATGCTTTCTAAGTATAACCTAATGGTTAAAAGCTAAAGTGACATACAGTAGATGTGTTCAAAAGGTCATGGATTCAAAAGTGATCTTTAGAACCTTACAAAGGGACACAGATTTTAAGAGGGAAACGGATTGAGAAGGCTTTGTTGTCATGTCAAAGCTTTACAGGTGTAAAGAGCGGGTGAGATTCTTCTCCGTCACGTAAGCTCCTTAATTCAATTGCTGTCTCGACGGAGGTGGAAAGACATAGCGAGAGAACGCGACTGGAAAACAACAAAAAGAGGGTTCAGAATGTCAACATTCGCAGGGTGAAAACATCAATACAGTGACTCGGGAGGGAAAGGAAATAACAAGGCCGAAAGAGACTTCTTTCTATAAGACGTGAAATAGTAGATGACGCGCATAGCCAATGGAGCAGGGGTTCACAAACAACACAAACAACAGTGCATTGACAGTGCCATAATATGGTCTTCATTCACACGGCATTACAGGCCTCAGGGTATAAAGTTAATGCTTCTCAAGTCAGTCTCAAAGACTTCTTTGTTTTCCCTCAGAGTTGAAATCAGTAGCCAGAGAGAGAGGCTTTGGGACGGACGGACGGGCGGACGGGTGGACGGCAGGCGTGAGCAGCTCGGCCCCGGACGGACGTGATTAGTTTTCCGGGCAGTGAACGAGTTAATCGATTCCGCGGGATCGATAGGCATGGAGGGGAGGGAACGGAGACCTGGCCTTTTCTTTTGTTTATCTTCCCCATTACTGGTAATAAGGACCACTCCAGGGGGGGATCGACGCAAGAATAGGAATTGCAAATAAGTCCTTTGGCATGTTGGACAACATGGGCAATTCACCGGAGGGTTCCAGTTGAGAAGTGGCCGGTGCACACTGGGGGACGAGAGAATGTCGTCTTGTCTGACTCCCTTTTGTGTGCGTTCCACGCCTCTGGCATTTTGAAAGACACAAAACGTGAATACTAAAGACTGCATTTGTGAGAGAAGATGACAATGATTGAATATTGGAAGATTGGATACAATTGGAACGATACATAAGCTATAGCTAATCTATAGATCCGCACCCGGGCATTTACATATGCTTTTGTACATTTGTTAGTCATTTGTTATATTTATCATTGCGCCAAGACTCAATTTACGTCAAACCATTCCTTTTTTCCTTCGTCACCCATGGTCTCCTGTGATGGTTTGATTTGAAAATCCAATTTTGTTCACTTCCATTAAAAGCTATATTTTCCCCGCGCTGTATCTCCACCATATCCATTCCTCAGCTTCGGGCCCTGACGCACACCCAATTTTGGATGTTGTTGTTTTTCTCTCGCATCGATGCCGTCAACAACTGTTTGTAGTAGCAGGATAACAGTAGCAGCTATAGCTAACACTGCCTAAAGTTGTCATAATAACGATGTATAGTTGATGCATCATAGAATGGAAGTGAATGGGTGGCAACGTAGCATAGTGGCAACCAAGAGGTACTACAAGCAGAAAAGGAGAAAATGAGATAATCTCGTGAATGGCTATATTGTACTTCACTGTGACAAAATGGGATTACGAGATTTGATGAAACTTTGCAGTGTGTGTTATGAATATGATGCCACGAGTTGAGTTTGTAGATATAGTATTTCTTCAGTTGAGAGCTTTTCTCACGGTGTGCCAGTATGTAGTGCCTGCTGAGAAACATGCAGGTTACACACACACACACACACACACACACACACACAGTTTCTAGACCACGCTCTCATTATTCGCCTTTCGGCTCCACCTCACAGGTGCTCCAATTTCTGGTACTGTGTGTGTGTGTGTGTGTGTGTGTGTGTGTGTGTGTGTGTGTGTGTGTGTGTGTGTGTGTGTGTGTGTGTGTGTGTGTGTGTGTGTGTGTGTGTGTGTGTGTTGCCGTAAAAAATGCGTATACGTGAAAATGTGTGCGCTTGCTTGGATGTACGTGTACGAGCAAATAACGGATAAATAAAGCACAGTTTTCTCTCTCTCTGTGAGTGATCTTTGAGCTCTCAGGGTAATGATGGGGAACTCTCTCTCTCTCTCAGTTGGAAATTCTATTTTCTATCAAGGGGTGAGGAGTGAATAACTGGCGCCGGCCGGCCGTCTCTCTCCTCCTGTTTTCATTTGGCCCTGAAAACAGCGTGGTTGTTGTTAACAGTGCTGTGTGGAGAGAGGGGAACCGTGGGAGGTGAGGAGAAGAGAGGAGGAGGAGAGGTGAGAGATGGAACGGGTGGGTGGGTGTAGAGGGAGAGGCAGGGGGCTGGTTAGGAGCTTCGCTATATACAAAGAAAGGGTCTGTCTCCACTCACACTCTCAGGGTTAACCCATTTTGACTATATTCTAGTTTCTTACACTAGATTCTAGTGTCTGACACTAATTTCTAACACTAGATTCTAGTCTCCGACATTAGTTCCTAGTTTCCAGCACCAAATTCTAGTCCCCAATGCTCGTTTCTAGTTTCCGGCTCGTTTCTAGTTTCCGGCTTATCTATATTTGGCTGTGACCCCCATCTGAAAACGTGTTGTTCTAGGGATCGTTTTGCTTCCAAAACAATATAACCTATTCAAAGATTTGTGCCACATGTTCACGATTTTTCAAAATAGCAGACCTACATGCTCATAGCGCGCCACTCGGTGGCGCGCTATGAGCTTGTAGATCTGCTATTTTCAATTGCTTAAGTATACACCAAAACGTGTACAGAAAGGGTTAAATCGAACCCCATTCCGCTCCCCTCCCCTGGAGTGCCAGCGTTCCCCCCTCCCCCCGTTCGACCCATGCAGCCCACCCAGGCGACCGGCGGTGGCGACGGACCGCTGCGGTGCGTGCATGTGTGCGACGTGCTGCAAATTGATTGGCCCGCCGCGCGCCACCACCGCGGCGGTGCCGCCTGCACGGCGCTGGGCTCTTCCATCACGCCGGCCTGCATGTGTTTTGGGCATTGAGGTAATAATGGCTGCCATTAATCTGCGGCCACGGAGCCCACCGGGGAGGGAAGAGAAAGACCACCCCTCTCTCTCTCTCTCTCTCTCTCTCTCTCACCTGCACCGGTGGGTTTCCATGCACAGTCTGTACGCGCGCGCGCGCATTATCTGCACTCCTGGGGTGTCTGTCTGTGTGCCGTTACACGCCTCCCCCCTCCCAAACAAACACACGCACACACGCACACACGCACACACACACACACGCTCAAAGTTGTCTTCTCCTCTACGAGTGTTGAGCGCTTGATTACCACCCTGCAGGGCTCACCTCGCACACACGCACGCCGCCTCCTCTGTATGTGTGTGTGTGTAAGTGTGCGTGCGCACACGGTTGCGTGCACAGGAGTGCACACACACACACGCACACACCACACACCACACACCACACACACACATTCTCCCTCATCCCTTTTCCCTGTTGTGTTGGTTTCGAAGGTTTCGAAGATAACCTCTTTTAACCCTCTCTCTCTCTCTCTCTCTCTCTCTCTCTCTCTCTCTCTCTCTCTCTCTCTCCCTCCCTCTCTGTACCTCACACTGAGGCTTGACCCGTGTTGGGATGACGTCTGCCCCTATATATCTGTCAGTCAGTCTGTACATCAGTCTGTCTGTCTGTCTGTCTGACAGACAGACAACATCAGGACAGCACAACCTCGAATGACCCAGAATGGAAGAGATGCTGTGCCTCTAGATTGGCAGAGACACTTGTGTGAAAGTGTGTGCGTGTGTCTGCTGCGCACGTGTGCCGGTGCGACATACTGTGTATTCTCGGTCTCAAGCCATCCGGCGTGGGACCAGATGGGACCTAAAAACGTTTGGCGATGTGACGCTCTGTGAGCTTTTGATCTGCAATTTTAGGGGGGGGAAAACAAAACACAAAAAAGAAAAAAAAAAAAAACATCTGGAGGAAAATCTAAACATTTTTTAACGCATTTTCACAAACGTTTCCCTGCAGCATAGCACATTTTCAGTCGGGGTCGTCCCAGGCTGAATAAATATATATATTTTTGCGGGGTCGTTGACATTAAACTGCAGTACAGCGTTATACTGAGTGAGAGATACAGTACCCATCATGCACCTGGGCACCCAACGGTATCGCTGCTTCACCTCAGATAAACACACAGGGGCGGATCTAGGCATGGGCATGGGGGGGCAATGATTCAATGATTTCAAACACTACTACTGCTACTAACCAACTACAGTACAGCTGTGGCACTAAACCAACAGCATTTCATCATTGAAAACGGAAAACTTTCTGAGTCAGACCTTTAGCTGCGTGTCTGTCGCAACTTCAACAACAACTGATGTTATTATTGATGCTTAACTGCCTAATTAAGTCCTGTAACTGAAAATGGTATGGGGACGATGAAACTGCACCCATGCCATTTTCTCTATGTTGAGAAATTTTCACAACTGGCATAATATGTGACCATACATACCATTAACCACCTATATAGTCAAAATCATGCTTTATGTAGCATGTGACATGTCAATCCAGGGGGGTTCCATGATGCTGAATCCAATCCAAGCATTAGTATTGCTAAAAAATACACTCATTGGACTAAAAACAGCTAAAGACATCATGACAAAATGTTGTAACTAAGCACATTTGGTCAAGTGCTATGGACCTTTCAGACAATTGCCATGATTTAGAAGACATTTGTAGGTGGTCCGAGGACCACCAGTGGTCCCTGAGAGGGTTCCACGTGGTCTCCAGCTAAGTGGTTTAACCAGATTTAACTCTTGAGAACGTAAAAAATGAAACCAAATGGACCCTTGCGGGTCCATTTGGTTTCATTTTTACACTCTCAAGAGTTAAAATCATCTGAATCAGCCCAAGTCTACACAACTAGAAGGGCAAAAGCAAAATAAATCTTTATTCTTGGGGTCTATGGGGCTAAAATGTCCTCAAATGGTGGTCCGTGGCTCAAATGCTGAGTAAATGGTGGGCCCCGGCATCAAAAAGGTTGAAAACCCCTGGGCTGAGGGGTTAAAACCAGAACAAATTCCCAGAGATCTGAGCTGCAGACTCACCTTTAGTAAAAGAAAAAAAAAAGGGAGATAAATTGTAGTGCGCCAGTTTAGCAATTTATAATAATATATCAGTTCTCTTCTCACCACCACCACCTTGCAGTCAGACATCTTTCAGAAGCGTAAACTGTCTGATCTCATATCTCTTATAATCCCCGTTTCCTCCGGCCCAGGACAGCCTACTCAGCAGCATTTGGCCTGAAAGGTGTGAAAGGCAGAGCGTTAGGAGAAGCCAGAGTCGCTCATCTTTAATAGATATACTGTATAGTATCTATACCTCCAGCCACGAAAAACAATTAGGTTCAGTCAAGGGAAAGGAATGCAGCCGTCTCAGCCCATATTCTTCTTCTACTTCTTCTTCTTCTTCTTCTTCTTCTTCTTCTTCTTCTTCTTTTTCTTCTTCTTTTTCTTTTTCTTCTTTTTCTTTTTCTTTTTCTTTTTCTTTTTCTTCTTTTTCTTTTTCTTCTTCTTCGCTGTGCGTTTGCGATGCAAAGTGAAAGAGATGAGAGGAACACATGTAAAGTATGAAGCGACTGCAACCAGCAGTTATTTAACACTGAACACAAGCTGTCCACGTGTGGATGAATGGGCGACAAATATTCAAAGATGAGATTACAAATTCACTGAACTTAAAAAACACACCACTGTGAAGTAAAGTGGTGCAACGGATCAATAGTTTTCTAGTCCAGTTTAAATGCCTTTAAAATACAAGCCTGGCCGCTGTAACGCTGTAACGGCGCTGCCCAATTGTCACCCTGTCCGCGCTCACCACCACTGATCACTAATCTGCACATCTATTTCCCAGGGGGAGGTCGTTCATAATACTCCATATCGACATTCTCTACCGCCGCGTCTCAGGGCTTGTCGGTTCACGTTGTTAGTACACCACCCCACCATACACCGTGTGCCACCCCCCTTCTGGTTCGCCCCCCCCCCCCCCCCCCCCCCTCCTCTCCCCTGTGGACCGATGTGTTTTTGTGCGACGCAAACACAACGCACGCATGACTGCACACACGTCCGACAATGGCATAAACGCAAATGCTTGCGTGCACACAAACACACACATACAGATGTCGGTTTCCCACTATGCTAATGGAAATGTGGGCCTTTTGTAGCCATATATGGAGTTCTTTCTACACTAATACCTAAATAAGATGTTACAACATGCACCATGGTATTTGTCTCTGGCTCTCATCCTGATTGGACGAAAGGCTTTTCCTCCCAAAGCCCAAACTGAAACTCGGGCTTTTTGACACCAGCGGCTCACTGGGGACAGGGACTCTATTGTAGGGACGATTATTCAATCAAGGGTAATTGCGAGTGTAGTGAGTGAGATTACTAAGAAAGTTAGTTTTAATTCTCGTTAAATTACAACACGGAGCCTCTGGATAGATGGATGGACAAACGGACAGACAGACGAGCAGACAGACATGCTCTGTATCTCAACTGACCCCCCCCCACCCCCTGATGCCTCCTTGCATGTTTAATTCAGTGATTGATTTGTTAATTCCAATACATCCCAAACCTAATTATTCCATTAATAATCCATTGCGGAATGAATGAGGGACCTCTCTCTTTTTCTGTGGGGGAGGCGGGGTTGTGGGAGGGGGTGAGGTGGGGGGTTAGAAGGTTGTAATGAGGGACTGACAATGAGAGAGAGAGTGAAAGTTCCAGATCAAGGACAAAATGCTGTATGTTTGGTGTTCACACTGGACTTAGTAAAGTGAATCCTGAAGTGCTTTGGATATACTGATATACACTATACTGTACACTATACACAATACTGAATTACAGTACTGTATGTAGCTATATTCAGCTAGTAATCATGATCTCCCAAAGTGTATATGTCTTGTTGCTGCTTGTTGGCCTTTAGTTTCCTTTAAACTTTATTTCATTAATTTATTCATTTATTTTTTAACTAACGTGTCTTCTCAGCTAGCGTTGTCACCACTGTATGGAGTGTAAATTGGGCTTAAGGGGTCTCATCAGAGCGATATGCATAAACGAAGAAGGAAAGATGGACAGAAAAGAGAGGAGTGGGTGTGTAGGGAAATTAAAAACGTCCTTGGGGCAGATAGAGAGAGAGAGATGGGGGGATGCGTGCCAATGGCACCCCAGTTGTTCGGGTGAGGAGAAAGAGGGACGACGGGATTTAAAACCACACCATGGGAGGAGAGGGGGGGGGATGGGGTAGTACAGGAATTAGGACTTAAAGGGAAATTTCATCCATTTTCAACATTTTACTATGTCATTAATATATCCCAGAGATGTTGTGTGGACATGATAAAAAAAAAGTTGCCCCATTGTGTGTTTCCTAGAAATGGAGGTCTGAAGAAAATCATCAACATCTTGTTGATATCATCAAGATGTATTTCACCATGTTAATGGATTTCTTTAGACGCTTCTTTTTTCTGAGAGTACAAATGAACCCGTTAGGGTTCATTTGGTTCCATTTGTTCAGTAAATCTTGCATACTCCAGGGTGTAGTGAAATGTTGAAACCATTTAGGTGAAATGGTCTCACTTAAAACAGTGCAAGGAGGTGATTCCAAAACATTCCAAAACAGTGATACAGTCATTCCAAAACAGTGATTCCAAAACAGTGCAAGGAGGTGAAGCCACCATGCTCGGTGGTTCCAACCACGGTCGATGCTAAATGTGTCCTGACTGATAGTAACGGCCGCGACCAATGCCCCTTCTTCACCGGTCGCTACTAAACCTAACCCTTAGCCCTAAACATAACCTCAGTGTAAACTCATTTTACTCGCATAAAAACACACATGCAGGGAAATGCTTTCTTGTCTCCCAGACATCATTAAAAACATGATGTGGTTACAGAAGGGGGAGAAGCGGCCCCTTTTTAAGCCACTGCGTTTTCGATGTCACGTTTGGCGTGTTAAATGAACTCGGTGGTATTTAAACGGGAGGAGGAGGAGGCCATTTTTTTATATAGCGGCCCATGAAACCCTCGGGGGTCGCTCGGAAATTTCCAAAGGTTGAATGAATCACCGGACCAAACGGCGTCGTAGGAAATAGCACAGGCCACATTATGGCCATTAGCCCATAATATAATCTCCATCACTGGCTGTGGCGCGAGGCTCGGCACATCCAAATTAACTTCCCTCATCACATAATCACTCGCATCCTCTCTCTCTCTCTCTCTCTCTCTCTCTCTCTCTCTCTCTCTCTCTCTCTCTCTCTCTCTCTCTCTCTCTCTGTCTCTCTCTCTCTCCTTGCCCTTTCTCTCTATTCTGCCTCTCTCTCTCTGTCTCTCCACTGTTTATTTCAACCTGTTGAACTTGTGTATTGTATAGCCACTGCATTGGGGCTGTGGAGAGAGTCCATCAAATAGATTCCGGCCCTGAGGCCATCTATGGGCTAAAGCCACGGCGTCCATCACATCCGCTGCAACGCTCTAATTGATGCTTTGATAACTTCCTCCTGCGTGGTGAGCCAGCGGCGCGGGAGGGGAGGAGGAAGCTCGGCTCGTTTGCCGTATTCTATTGTTGCCGGTAATCACAATCAATATGTTAAGCAGTTTTCAAGGCCTGGCTTTGTACCTATGTTTAGCTAATTATTGAAAATATTCAGACCGCGGCCATCTTGCCATCAGAGTTTGTTAGCACTCGTTTTCAGTAAAGCAATGCCCTAATGAGCGCTGAAAACGGAACTAATTTCCAACTAATTCGGTTTATATTTGGACATGCCAAAATATGGAGTGTGGCGCATGCGCAGATGCATTTCCGCCTGGATTAGATAGTAATCTAATCTAAGTAATCATACTCTGTGCTATTCCATCTCTATTACTTGCCATTGCCAAGTACAGCTTACAACAACTGCAGTGTGACTGGGAAATAGTCTGAACTATTTGTTTATTTTCCTTATTTTTATAATGTAACATAATTACTTCCATAATTTAGTAACAAGTAAAGTAATATGTTTTTCAAACTATAACTCCTTACTTTAAGTAACTTTCCCCAACACGGGTTGGAGGAGGTAGTCCTTTCTTCTCTTCCATAATTTGCCGCTTAGTGTGGGACTTTTTCAGACCGCTCTCTGCCTTCCCAACCCACATGGGGGCGTGCATCGCTGTGACTGACAGACATGTTAATTCCTGATTATGCAGGAGGGGGTGTCACGGAGTCTCTGCTTTTTATGAAATTACCGCTGTAGAGCTAAAACAGGATTATCTGACAGTGTGCCTCGTCCTTCATTCTTTTTTTTTTTTCTTTTTTTTTTGGTGTGGGGGGGTATTTAATGTAAAGCTGGACTATTCAGGGGTTGACACTAAGGTCTCCGAGGCATTTGCCCATCGGGCAAGTGCAAGTCAGGTTCTACTTGCCCTCAGGTCATGGTCACTTGCCCCCCAGGTTCCAGGTGGTCCCCATGAAGTTGGTTAACCAGATGTAACTCTTGAGAACGTAAAAATGAAACCAAAAATTACGGGTCCATTTGGTTTCATTTTTACGCTCTCAAGAGTTAAAATTCATCATCTTAATTAGCCCAGGTCTACACAACTAGAGAATGTAGAAGATTAATGGTCATTTTGATGTGTATGTTAATTTGCCTGTTTTGTTTTCCAAATCCAGCCTGGAATTGTGGACAGCTAGAAAGCAGGAAAGACACAGGCACAGAGTGCAATGACTGCCTTCAAGACAAATTCACCTTGTGTTGTGTTATAGTGCACTATGTTGCACACTTGCCCATTCAGGCAACCACGTAGCAGTCTTCACTTGCCCCACCATTTTTTTTTACTTGCCCCGGGCAAGCGGGCAAGTGTTAGTGTCAAGCCCTGACTATTTGTAAAGCTGGACTATTAATTTGATTCTATATGGTTGTATTTTGTCTCAGTACTCTTTTATTGAGTCGGGGATAAAAGAGTGGGAGGGAGAGAGAGAATGAGAGACAGAGACGTGCAGCAGAGGTCGTCATTTACGGGACTCAAACACGTGTCATGCTGACAGGCCAAAGCCTATAATGTGGCAGCACCTGGACCCTACTAGGCCAGCAGGCGCCCCCAGTTCTACAAGCACACAATGTTGCAAGCTTGTAAAGGCCAAAATTGCATTGGAGACTAGGTCAGGCTATCTACCCCACTGAGCCACTGTTGAGGTTTGGTGTGAGCACCTTTTTGGTTTAAAACAGGGGTTTTCAACCTTTTTGATGCCAGGGCCCACCATTTATTCGGCATTTGAGCCACGGACCACCATTTGATGACATTTTCACCCCAAAGACCTAAAACTAAAGAATTATTTTGGTTCTGTCCACAATTCCAGGCTGGATATTGCAAACAAAACAGTGTAGACTTCTTGTTTAAGTGGTGGTAATTCAGTTGATGGATATTTTAACTTGAGAGTGTAAAAATGAAACCAAATGGACCCGCCAGGGTCCATTTGGTTTCATTTTTACGTTCTCAAGAGTTACATCTGGTTAACCAACTTAGCTGGGGACCACCTGGAACCCTGTCAGGGACCACTGGTGGTCCCCGGACCACCTGTTGAAAACCCCTAGTTTAAAACATTGTACAAGTACATGCACCCACACTCTCACACACACGCCCCCATACACACACGCGTGGTGGCTCAGGGGGTAGAGTCACCGGATGGTAACAGCAAGGTTGCTGGTTCGAACCCGGACATCCCACCCCCCCGGAGTTGGTGATGATGTGTCTACAGTATGTAAAGTGCCTTGGGTAGAGGCGCTATATAAATTTACCATTTGCACGCATGCACATGCACACACACTGATAGCTAGCTTGTTCCAGAGCAACGCTATTAACAAAAATTGAGATGGAAAAAAAGAAATCAGTGTTCAGTAAATACTACATTTCCTAAAGTATAACTAATCCAGGACAGACAGTCTGTAAACATTATTCTGATTGGTATTGTCAGAAAAATATCGAACATTATTGACCCTCCACCAAGCCAATGTACTGCGCATTTTGAATTAAAAATAAAAAACAAATTATGTTCAAATGGAATTCAACTTCTCAGGGTAGTGTCATTTGAAAGAGTTTAAAATAGGTTAAAATAGATAATTCCGGGGGGGAAGAAAGTTTTAAAAGGAGCAATTATAATAACTACAAGGTTGATTTTTTTTTATTTTTCTTACATTCTTAGGATAGAAGACCCCATTGTTACCTTCGGGGACCGCCCAGACTCTTTTGGGGGGTACAAATCCTCTGTTGGCTGCGTTGGTGTGTTGTCTGCCCGAGTCCCCTGTGTGGAAGTATATATTTGGAATGTCCAAACTGGGTTAAACACCTCCGTTCCACAAAGGAACAGAGAGACTCACATGGAGGGCGGGTAGTCCACGTGGAAAAAAAAAAAAACAACAACAAAAAAACCAAGGGAAAAGCTGCTCAGTTCATCATAGGAACCACGCGCCTGTGAGCAGGTAGGGCACCTGTTTCCACTGGGAGGAGATAAGAGCGCCACACCAGGTCCCTGCGTGCCCAGGCTCCCTTAAAACCTAAAGGTGCACGCGTGCGCGCGCACACACACACACACACACACACACACACACACACACACACACACGTGTGTGCCTAGTGAATTGGTTTGGGGGCAGACAACAATGCGTAGCTGCATGGTAACCCGGTGGTGAGCATGCCAAGCGCTGGGCCGTCCCTGATAACATGAGTACACAATGGACCACATCAGGTGGCACGAGGGGGCAGCCGCACGTGCCTCTTCCTCTGTGTGTGTGTGTGTGTGGGGGGGGGGGGGGACATAGAGAGTCCTCTGTATACACAGTAAAATCCCTTACGGGTTCATATTTACACCGTACATTTCGTAGAGCCGCCGGGCAGAAGTCTTGCATGATGTCCAAACATCAACATTTTTTAAATGTTTCTTTAAGATAGAAAGAGAACATGCTAAGTAAATGTACACAGTTAGGGCCCTGATACACCTAGCAATGTTTTGATCAACATCAATGTCAACTATCAACGTTGACTTTCCACCTTTCTATAGAAAATGATCAACTCCTTCAGAAAAGTCAGATCATTAGCGCCCTCTACTGGTCAACATTTCAGAATCCTCCAATCACAGCCCTCCTTTGCGTCACCTGATCCTTTCTCCTTGAGTCCCACTGATAAACTCTGAAACCGTGGCTGCTGCTGCTTCACTGCGGTGGACAAAAACAGGGATTTTGTAACTTTTATTTCGCTAAATTTTTATTTCGGTGGCAGTTGAAAATGATTCAATGCAAACTAAGGCTTCTTTGAGAGTGTACAAATGTGTACACTCTCAGGGAAAAATAAAAATGGGTGGAATTCCCCTTTTAATGGGAGGTGTTGCCTGTTGCCATGTGTCTCATCATGTTGCCCATTGATGGTGACATTGCTAGTTGATATTGATCAAAATATTGCTGGTGTATCAGGGCCATTACTCTCCACCACTCAACTACATGCAGCAAAGGCAGTAAGTATTATGCTGAACCCAGCGTGCATGACGTGGGATAGTAGTGGATGATGATGACATTGTGGGATTCGCTACCACCAGACCATTAGAAATGAGTTCCCAAGCTCCATCATCCTATTTGTGTGCTTGACGAACAATTGCCAGGCAAATTGTGGCACAAAGTGACAGCGTGCATGCTGTGCCCCGACGCACGCAGCGCAGGCAGGCAGCAGGCAGAGACACATGACGCGGCCTGGTTTTTGCAGCAGGGCCCATTTGCTCTGCACTCACCCGTTTGGAGGGAGACACGACGCAGGGATAAGCACACTTATCCATCACACTGAGCGGGTGCCATGCCAGCGTATTGTGGGTTTTTTTGCAGAGAGAGAGAGAGAGAGAGAGAGAGAGAGAGAGAGAGAGAGAGCTTGGGTTGGTAGGGCACTTTGAAAATACAGAATACAAACCGGAGAGCTTGGTGTAAAACCATATTACTTCACTGATGTCCCTCAGGGTTCTCTACTCAGTCCCATGATCCATTTTTCCATCTTCAACAAAGTCCTGTATGGCAGGGGTTTTCAAACGTCTTCATACCAGGGGGGACCACTATTTATTCTGCATTTGAGCCACGGACCACCATTTGTAGTTAGTACTAGAGCTTTGTAGTAGGAGCCATTGTTTGGATGAGGCAAGATCCATGTACTTATTGTGACACAAAACATCTCGCAGGATAGATTTTGGAATAAATACATAATTCTAGATGTTTGCATTTTCATGATTATTCTTTTTCAGTAACATATCGCGATATATCACTGATGAAATATCTTGGAAAATATTGAGTCATGAAAAAATCCCTGGCATATCTTTTCAAATGGGGGTCTTCGGTGGCAATTTGTGGGGGGGGGTCCTTGACATTAAATCGTTTCACTAAACAATTTCACGTGAATATGACAGGGGGTGAGGGCGGCCCCCTCACGTGCGGACATCTGTGGTACTGCAGCTGAAATGGCTTGGAATAGCATTCTGATTTTAAATTCATGGAGGAGTCCCTTTGAGAGTTTTCTTGGGTTCACATAGCACTGCAGCAGCGTTTCAAGTAAACACTCAAGAAAGTGTTGCCTATATAATCGGGACTCCGTCTACTACAGTCCCGTGCTAGGAATAATAGAAACAAAAAAAAAAGCGTCGGCGCCGCTCTCATTCCACATGGGACCCCCTACTTGTTTATGGTCCCTCGAGGAGGCTGAAAATTAATTGGCTGTACCCGAGCCATCGCGCCTTCCCTCCCTGGGCGTGCGACGGCCGCCCCTCATTGCCCCATCACTTTAAATCCAAGTGTATTAATGGACTCCATGGCCCATCGATTGCTAATTCGTCTCAACGTGGACGTCGGGGATAAATATTGCGCAGTGCCGTCCTCCTTTTCTCTGGCTTATTGTAATCAGCATGACTATTGATCTGCTGCCTCCAGCCGCCCAGAAGTAATCTATTTTAAATACACTTTCGTTGGCGGGCCGCGGGGGGTGGGAGGTAAAGGGGGAGGGTGTGGCGCCTCCAATCCCCCTCCCCTCCTCTTGTCCGGGCCTATTGTCGTTGTATTGACAGCACTCCTGCAGGCCGTACCGTTCGCCCCAAACAGCGACTACTTAGTATGAGTTTGGTGGAACGAGGGGACAAGGGAAGGGAAGGGGGGGTAGGGGTCTGTGATGGAGGAAGCAGAGGCCCGCCTCAGTTCTTATCCTGTTTGTTTGAGCAGCGGCTTGTGTACTTAAATCGTCCCACGGCGCTGCCTGCCATGTATGCACAGCAAAAGATATCTCCGATCTACAAGCCCCATTGTGCATCGCGGGCGTGGAGCCGTTTTTCTAACGCACTTTTGCACCACTGTGGGGAGGTAGAGACGGGGAGGCAAGGTGTCTATATTCTTGAACTGTACCCTCTCACACCTTAAGGTTTTATGGGCAAATTCACTGCTAATAATTGTGCGTTTTCCCCCTCCTTTCACACTGTGAGTGTTTTCTTTATCCTCGAGTTGGGCTTCTGTTTTTGTTCAGTATTTGTGCTTGTGTTGTTTCAGTAATAAGCGACACAGTGGGAGCTTGTAGATCGACTGCTGTTGCAGTGTGTGCGTGTTTGTGTGTGTGTGTGTGTGTGTGTGTGTGTGTGTGTGTGTGTGTGGGGGGGGGGGGGGGGGGGAGAGGGGACAGACTCGAGACAGCACAAGTGATAGACAGCTGGAAAGATTACAAGAGAGAGTTGCCATGCACGCGTTGTGCCCTTGCAATATGTCTTCGGTTATGTGTGTAGATGGTCTCTGTGTGCGTGCGTGCGTGTGTGTGTGTGTGTGTGGGGGGGGGGGGGGTCGCTATGATGGATGAGGCCTCAGCCCATGCAGAAGCCAGACGTCTGCGCTATCGATTTATCCTCAGATCGGCCTGCATGGGGGCCGCGGCGCGAGGCGGGAACATCGGGCCGCGCCGTCTCGCATTTCAACACAATCCGCCTCACTCCGCCCTTTGAGCGATCTAGTACCCCCCCCCCCCCCCCCCCCCCCCCCCCCCCCCCCCCCCAACCCATATATGCAAATACACACACACACATCATTGCTGCCAGACAGAAACCTCTTATCTCCGTATTAACTGTGTTTGTTTCCCCCTGCCCTGCTGTGGCTTCTCAAAGCTAAAATGAACCGGAAACGGTGGGCTTGTTTCATTATGGATCCCACCCGATTATCTGGCACAGAGGGTTTCTGAACCAATCAGAGCATGTATCCCTTCAGGCGACAGGATGGCAAAAAGAGAGATGGCTCTACTCTGAGCTATACTACACCCGACGCCCGACGCATGGACTGTTTGTTTACAATAGTTGCTTTGTTCTGCCACTTTACTGCTATGTGTCTTTTTTTCTATAGCACATAATGTGTCCCATCTAGGCTATATTCTTATGTGATGATTAAGGTTAAGTAGTGAAATAATACAAAAAAAAAGATTTTTATGGAGTTTTGATATACAAATACTTAATATAAGTGAAAAACATTTTCATTTTTTTTGCATGCATTGTTGGGTGTGACCTTTATAAACACCATAGATGTGTGGTCTACAAGCGTGAAAAGAAATCAAAAATCAAAATCGCTCATGTGTGATTGTGATTTTTCCGTCTGCTACTTTTAATACTTTTATGACTGCATTCACGTGTGCAAAGACGATGCATTTTTCTGAAAGCTTTCTCACTTTGCTCCCTATACGTATTTCAAAGCAAGGCGATGATTCTCTGGGGCAGGTGGCGTGTCGTCAGGATCCTTCATCTCCCCCTCTTCTTCTCCTCTTTCTGACGAGGGGAATGTATTGATCCCACTGAAAAGTGGCATCCACTTGTTTAACATCCATCCTAATACAGTTCAATTGGTCCAGGCGTTGCCTGGCTGCCTGCCTGGTTCCCTGTCTGTATTTCTGACTGGCTGCTTGCTTGGCTGGTTTTGGACCAGGGGCGGATAGGGGGGCAAGAGAACATGTTGGAGGGGCAAGAGAAAATGGTATGGGTGCGGCTTCATCGATGAAGTCGCACCCATACCATCAATAATATCAGTCTTCTTCACAGATTACTTATTTTTCTCCTTTAACCCATTAAAGGATCCTGATCAGATTCTAGTTTCTGATGCTAGATTCTAGTTCACAGTGCTAGATTCTAGTTTCCGACACTAGATTCTAGTTCCTCATGCTAGATTCTAGTTCCTCATGCTAGATTCTAGTTCCTCTCAGTAGATTGTAGTTTCTGAAGTGAGATTCCAGTTTCTGACACTAGATTCTAGTTCCCGACACTAGATTCTAGTCCATGACCATTCTAAAATTCTATTAATTCTATTATTTTTCTGGAAAAATCTCTTTTTGTGTCAGTGATGCTTAACATTTCATAGGAAGGGCCCAGAAATATCGATTATTTAGCTTCAGAACCACACCAGAAAGCATGTTGTTCTAGGGATCCCCCAGAAGCAAAGATTTGAGTTGAAAAATGTTTGCTTTCGAAATAATGTATTCAAAGATACACCACATACGAAGATGCACCACATTTTCGCAATTTTTCAAAAATAGCAGAACAACAAGCTCGAGTGGCTTGTTGATCTGCTATTTTTCAATAGCTAAAACACCAAAACGCGTTCAGTACACAAAGGGTCAAACTGTCTGACTAGTCCAGTGCCGTCCAACGTGTTGCGATGGTGCCATTTGCAGTGCGCGTCAGCGCCGTGCAACGGAGGCTAAATTAGCCTTATTACTCTATCCCTTTCTCTCTCCAATCAAGGCTTTGTTGTTCATCTGTGGCTCTTTGCCCACTGGGCAATTTGGAACATCAGTGTATAAGTGTCTTGAAAATGTCCCCACTTGCAAGCCCCAATGGTTGTCAAGATTCAAGATCTTTATTGCCATGTCAACAGATGTTGATAGGAATTTGTCTCGGTTCATGCTCAACATATAAAGACAACATACATACAGAAGACAACAAGAAGACAGTACAGTGCAAAGACCAGCAGCATAGAAATTACACGATTTTTAAACTGCTATATGCATTGCATTTTGTTACATACACTCATCATTACAACTGTAAACTAACGAGACAAGTTCAAGTGTCTAATAGCTACAGGGTAAGTGCTATCTCTGAAGCGAGATGTTGAGCAATTCATACTTCGGTATCTCCTGCCTGATGGTAGGAGATTGAAGAGGTGGTGTGCGGGGTGAGAATTATCAGTTATTATTTTGTTTGCCTTCCTGATTACTCTAGTGTTGAAGAGTGAGGAGAGTGTAGGGAGGTTTACATCCTATGATTTTAGATGCACGACGCACTACTCTTTCCAGCTTGGTCTTGTCCTGAGAGGTTGTGTGACCAAACCAGACAAGCATGGAGAAGGTGAGAACACTCTCAATGGTGGCCTTATAGAAATGAGTCATTGCTGCTTGGCTGACTTTAAACTTCTTGAGCTGCCGTAGGAAATACAGACGCTGATGGGATTTTCTTATGATGAGGCTAGTGTTTGTCAATAATAGTTACATGTATGTCAAGTCAAGAACATATAATCTCACTTCTGTTCTTTTTTGCTCTTGTGTTCTTGTGAATGCGGCAAGAGCACTCTTGATGATGCATTGCGGCAAACAATTGATGCAATTGCTCCACCTACATTTCATTTGAATCACATGGTCATAAAAACATACACTCTACTAACTAATCATGTGCTACTTCTGCAGTGTTTGGTACTCGGACACAACCAGAGACAGACGTTGCTACTTAATCGCTTTGCTACCATTTAACGCAAGTTGTTCCTAACACTTGCGTTAAACGGAAGTGTTAATATGTTTTGATTTGATCACGCCAAAAGATCTGAAGCGTGTACTTTATATTCCACTGGTTTTCTGGGCAAAGCAACAGTTCTATGAAGGAACCTGTGCTGCTCCGTGTGATCGCGATCATATGGGGAAGATATTTATGGACGGGCCAACCTCCACTATAACGACAACACACAACACTGTTTATTTAAGCTGACACGACATCCGGTCACGGTGCTTTGGAGCTTCAAAAATAAGGGTGACTTGGTGCGATAGCTGGCAGTAGCTTATAAGGGGTCGATGACGGCGTGGCACCGAGGGGGTTTAATGAAGTGGTTGCACCACTTAAAAACTACTTTACAACCAGTCATCTGGGGGTTGAGTTGACATTCATATTCAAGTCACATAATACGCCCTCATACATCCACAACAACATTCATTCTGAAACTACTAAACACTATCAGCTGCTCTTTTTCTTTAAAAGGTATTTTGCCTTTTACATGCCATTTTAAAACCTTCCAAAATCTGACCTCTGGACCCGCAGAACAATCGCCATCGAGGCTGTGAAATCTAGCTTTGTACGTTCAATACGATTCTGTAGTTATTGGGCTCCATTTTCGTTATCTAAACCCCTTATATTTATTTTTTACTATATTCAAAAACTTTTTGGAATAGTTCAACTTGCCAATCTATTGACACATTGTGAGCTTGTAGACTGGCCATTTAAACTATTGAAAAATGTTCTTTTTTAATAGTTTAAAAACGCAAAGAAGTTAAGGGATAAGGGGTTTAGCGGTGACGAAAATGGAGCCCATTGTCTTTTTATTTGGACACAATATGACGAGGGAAACAAAGGGACTGATGGCTGTAACTTTAGTGTGCGGTTGTCGTAAAGACGGGACCATAAACGATCAGCGGACGTGATTTAACAACATTGGTGCAGTGGTGAGTCTCTCCTGAGAAATAATAGAGGACAGGACGAGGAAATTACCTGACTTGATATTTATGCAGCAACTCAGGTCCTGTGTCCTCTGTGCGCTCTCTCTCTCTCTCTCTCTCTCTCTCTCTCTCTCTCTCTCTCTCTCTCTCTCTCTCTCTCTCTCTCTCTCTCTCTCTTCTCTCTCTCTCTCTCTCTCTCTCTCTCTCTCTCTCTCTCTCTCTCTCTCTCAAACTTCTGGATAAACAAAGGCAGGAAATCATAGTGGAGGTAAAAAGAACAAAGCAAAATATACACTTGGTTTTGCTCTGCCCTGTCTGGTGTCGGTAACGTTATTAGCATTAACAAAGTATTTGGACACGTACATTACATGGGTAATTGGGTATCTTCGTGGTTTATCGAATCTTCTGGACAGAGCAATTGCAAGATGGCGAACTTCACCGACAAAAACAAAAAAAATGTTAATAACAAATGAATTCTCTCTCCCTTCCCACACCTCCCATCTTCTCCTCCTCCATTACATCCCATCCCCCCTCCCCATATCCTTTTCTCCTCCCATATCCCCTTTTCTCCTCTTACCCACCTCCCTCCGCTCCCTCTCTGTCTCTCAGGGTATGATGTACCTGGAGGAGCGCAGGCTGGTGCACAGGGACCTGGCAGCGCGGAACGTCCTGGTCAAGTCACCCAACCACATCAAGATCACAGACTTCGGCCTGGCGCGCCTCCTGGACGCTGACGAGAAGGAGTACAACGCCGACGGGGGCAAGGTGGGTGTTGCCAGGGGCAGGGGCGAATAAGCCTCATATGGATAAATACATTATACTTGTCCTCTATCAACAGGATTGAACATTTAAAACACAAAAAATAGTATGTTCTTTAGTTTAAAAATAGTTTTAGCCCTTGGGGGCGCCAAGTCATAGGGTTGACGTCACAGGAGATTTTACCTGGATCAACCCCCCACATTATAAAACTGGTGATTTCCTACCCCCACTGTGCATCTGTTTGAACCCTTGCATGTCATTCATAGTCAATTTGAAAGTTTCTCCCATGACTACTGGGATAATTGTCTCCACCAGTATGGTGGTGACTATGTTTCACCCCCTGTCTGACCCTACGTCTGTCCGTGCAACTGTTACCCGCAGGGTGCCGTAACAGTTGCCTGCAGGGGTAAAACATACCATACCATACTGGTGAGTCACGCCTCACCAGTGACCGGTGACTATTACGTCAAACTCACGTAATTGCACCCTAGGAGGGTAATTGCACAGAATGTTGTCAAAATGTACTGTATTTATTTCGGCAGGAAATCTTGCCAGGCAGAAATGCGTGGGCCAAGGAATATAGGGAGAGAAACGTAGACTTTATATAAGATCTTACAGTATAAGACTCAAGAGTTATAGTCCAAATCAAATGGCTGCCTGTGTTAGTAGCACCATGAGGCCTGGGCCTACTGGGAGAGGGAGTGAGCGTTGCAAAGTTCCACCAACCAATTGGACCAGCGATGCAGGAGATGAAATGTCTAACATAATTATAACTTGGTATTTCCACACCAACCATGAAGGTCATATTTGAGCAATTCCTTCTTAAGTGTAAAATGTATAGACCTACATCGCACAGGAATTTGTCATGTTATATACAGAACACTGTGCTGTAGCTTAGATTAAAATGTGCAGATGAATCGGTAGAGGTTGTGCACACATCCGCCTTTGTAACAACATACTGCTGTGTGAGTACTGGCAGATCAACATCATGGAATTAATTCTGTACTTGCGTTATGGGACGTGTTAGTTAGATTAGTTAGTTAGTAGTTAGATTAACTGAATGTACTGAATGAAGAGGACAAGTTCATGTATGGAGATCTAAGGGTGGTAGCAAGGAGTGTACAGGGTTTTTTTCTGTGGCGTTCATTTTCGGGCTTGTTAGGCAGACACATTCTGCCTAACAAGCCCTAGTTCAACAGGGAGACATTGAAGAGGAAGGAAGGATGGGGAAGGATCAACATACAGTATGTAATGCTCTGTCATTCTTGGGGTGAAGTGCAACAGCACTTTAACTATAACATCATATTGTCATACATGGCATGAGACATACAGTATATAGCATGTGGAGATTTTTCCATGTATGGGGTTTTTGAGTGATACACTGATGGAAATGGTGCGTTTTAGTAGTAAATATGACCTCCGAACGCACTAATGTAATGTGCAGACCACGCAATCCATTGACAAGCAATTATAAAATAGTTATTCATACTGTATGTAATGACTATATTGATTATGCCGATATAACCATAAATAAGTGATGATTTGGACGTGGTTTTACAAAAGGCTGCTTGGTGTCCGTTCTATCCTGAAACTCTGTAAACTCAAGTCAGATCATCGGATGGACATGTTATTGGAATGTCGAACAGAAGAGATCAGCTCAATGCATTATTCATTCCTGGTATCCAGCAGCCAGCCTCACTGACAATTTCATTATTAATACTTTTATTTTAATACAAAAGGGGAAAAAAAACGATTTTCATCAACTCCGGTGAACTTATCAGGCCGTGGAATTTGATTTACATATACTTCACCTCAATGCACTGCAGTTTCTATCAGTTTTCTTTTTGGTGGGCGGGTGGGTGTTGACTTTTTTTCCTTTTGTTTTGTTTGTGTGGGGGTGTGGGGTACGGGGCGGATGTAACATTTCCCAATTGGGGGGGCAGGAGAAAATGTTATGGGTGCGGCTTCATCGCCTGTACCATTTTCAGTTACAGAACTTTTATTAGGCAAGTAGAGCATCAATAATAGCATCAGTTGTTGTTGAAGTTGCAACAGACACGCAGCATGCATAAAGCTAAAGGTCTGACTCAGAGAGGTTTCTGTTTTTAATGATGAAATGCTGTTGGTTTAGTGGTGACACAGCTGTAGTTAGTTGGTAGCAGTAGTGGTTTTTCACATTTTAATATATACACTTTAATCTGAAATATCTTGGGTTGTTCTGTATGTCATCGTGTTTGGTGGGGCAGACTGGGCATTTAGGGGGGCATTGCCCCCCCATGCCTATGCCTAGATCCGCCCCTGGTGGGGTACGTGTGCGTCACTATGGAGACTTTGTATGCAGATGGTGGGTTTCAGTTGTTTTCGTTCAGCTCTGTTTATGTGGCTGGATGTCCAAAGCTGTGCCTCCAAAATCCAGTCACACTCCAGTTTACGTCTGCACGTTAACCCTGGGTGTTAACCCGACTGTTGATCTATTGAAATGTAATACGGGCAGCACCTAATTAGTTAGCGATTGTTTGTGCACGGTGATATTATGCAAACTCATAAGGTCTTAACTTATTGTGTCCTGATCAGATTCTAGTTTTGATGCTAGATGCTAGTTCACAGCGTTAGTTCGTCATGCGAGATTCTAGTCACCTACGGTAGATTCTAGCTCCTCTCACTAGCTTGTAGTTTCTGAAGTTAGATTCCAGTTTCTGACACTAGATTCTAGTTCCCGACACTAGATTCTAGTCCATGACACTAAATTCCTGTTTGTGACTCTAATTCTAGTCCCTGGTGCAAGATTCTAGTTTTATTTTTAGCTGCAGAACCTCATCTAAAAACATGTTGTTCTAGGGATCCCCCAGAGGCAAAGATTTGAGTTAAAAATGTTTCCTTCCGAAATAATGTATTCAAAGATTTGCACCACATTTTCACAATTTTTCAAAAATAGCAGAACTACAAGCTCATATCGCGCCACTCGGTGGCGCGATATGAGCTTGTAGATCTGTTATTTTCAACAGCTAAAGCACCAAAATGCGTTCAGTATAGAAAGGGTTAAGAGTGTGTGCTGAATTAGTGAGAACAATACCAGTGTGCACAAACATAACAAGTAGAGTATAATAAATAACTACAGGATATTTAAGGTACATTTAGTATTCGAAGGCGAGACTTGTTTTATTTCATTCATGAAACAGCCCAGTTTAACACATCAACTGCGAAAGTAGTTAATTAACTACTTTAATAAGCCAAACGTTTGGTGCGATAGTAGTTAATTAACTACTTTCGCGTGTTTTTATTGATTCACATTCATCCACTACCTGGGCGGGCGGACCTTTGATCCTGTAACACTGATGCACATTTTAACCATACTACCACGTGATTAACCAAAAAAATGTCAAAAAGCCCCAGCCCGCGGATTGTTTATATGGGAGTTGGAGAGCGTCAGCGATCACAAGCCGTTGTGGAGAGAGCGTTATAGTGCCTTTTACCAGCGATCAGTGTTTATTTCTTTACCAGTCTATTTCATATTACTGTTGGGATTTATTGTAGGTCATATTGTGCGTTAGGTAGTATATTTAGTGTTATTTTTGTCCTTAGTATATGCCACCAGGCTATCGGAGTAAAGTGGGGTTCAGTGGCTGCTGGCTGCGTCTACGTCCTGGTTCAGCTAATAGCTTGGCCTAGCCTAGCCCCGGATCGTGTTGGGGCATGCCGCCACGCAAACGGCCAAAGCCCGGGCCTGGCCAACTAACAATCGGGGACTGGCTACTCAAAGATGACAACAAGATCGCTAATGAGACCGCCTCCGAGGAGTCTTTCTCAGACTCCGATCATGAAGAAAAGAAGCCTGCGGCGGCGAAGCTCGACCCGCAGCAGCTCGCCGCGATGACGATGCATCAGCCCGCAGCAAAGGAGAGGCAGCAGGCCGCCTCGATCACCAGGCCACAGACTGCTGTGGGTGTACCGCCCGTCACCGCGGCGGCGAAGCCCGACCAGCAGCAGCCTACCGCGGGGGACAAGATGGAGCCCACCGCGATAGACACGAAGCAGCCGGCCCCGATCGACACGCAGCAGATCGCCGCGATGACGATGCATCAGCCCGCAGCAATGGAGAGGCAGCAGGCGGCGGCCTGCACCAGGCCCCAGACAGCTGTGGTTCTACCACCCGTCACCGCGGCACCTAGACGCAGCTCTCGGCTTTCGTCGCGTCCCCGACCGGCGGCACCTGTGGACTCTGAGCCCGAAGACTCGGCCATAGAGCCCGAGGAATGGATCCCTACTCGTGAGGACTGTGATCGCTACGGATCCGATACAGATACATGCAGTTGTAAGTGCATTCATTTTATAACATGTATTATTCACTAAATATTTGGCCCAGCTGTAGTTCTACTGTATGTTATTCACTTGGAGTTCACTTACTGTACCGTTGACTGTACCGTTTGCTAGTTTTATAAATAGATTATTATACTGATTATGATGTTTTCAGGTCCTTCAGACAACGAAGAGCCTGGTGATGATCTGGATGACTGTTCTAATTCATCACATCTCCTGGATGAGCCTTCTAATGCATCCCATCTACATTTAGGAGGTAACAGCAAAATGTATTTTATATTTAACACTATAGTTAAATTATGGATGCCAATCACTATTTGATGTTTTACTGTCATTTAGGCATTCACATATAGTTAGCCTGCAGTTACTGTCACAGTTGCATTTACCGTCATACTGGCAATGCATACTGTCATAGTACATTTACATTATTATAGAACGTAGTGCCTCAGCAAACTAGGATCACATGCAAACTCGCCCATCTCTGTTGCAACAGATGCTTCAGCAGCAATCATTGATGGTTGGTCAGAATTAGACAGCCTGAAATGAAATCCCAGTGGGATTTCATTTCAGGCTGTCCCAGTGGGATTTCATTTCAGGCTGTCTAATTCTGACCAACCATCAATGATTGCTGCTGAAGCATCTGTTGCAACAGAGATGGGCGAGTTTGCATGTGATCCTAGTTTGCTGAGGCACTACGTTCTATAATAATGTAAATGTACTATGACAGTATGCATTGCCAGTATGACAGTAAATGCAACTGTGACAGTAACTGCAGGCTAACTATGTGTGTGTGTGTGTGTGTTTTTAAACTGAATGGATACATTTGTTTACATTTCAGGCATGCTAGATGCTGATGCTGGAGAGCCAACAACCTCCTCTGCAGAACCTGATGCCAGTGGTGGACTGGGTGAGATATATTTTCTCCTTACAGCACTTGAGAATTTGTGCATGGGCACTATCTCCAAAAACGACAGAGTGAAAACAATGTATTTTATGGTAATTATTATGTATTCTATAATGCAGATGAAGAGTGGTGTGACATTGGCTGGGAACCTGAGGACATCCCCTTCACCGGCTCCCCGGGTCCTCATGTTGGCGGGTTGACTGCTACCAGTAAGCCTGTGCATTTTTTCCAGTTGTTCTTGACAGACGAGATGCTCATGGACATAGTGACCCAAACCAACCTGTACGCCTTACAGTGTGTAGTCAAGGTAAGATTATGTGGGCCTTTGGTCCGATCAATCTAGCACCCAAAATTTTGCGGGCCTTTGGTCAGCCCCCTAGCACCACATTTAGTTTCTTCTCTTCTGTCCATATCTATAGGTCCCTAAAGACATTGTGCACTCCAGAGTGTGGGCGTGGAAACAAGTGACATTGACGGAGCTAAAGAACTTTTTAGCCCTGTACTTCTTGACTGGAGTTATTGTCAAGCCCAAGTTGGAACTATATTGGGACACCAATGAGGTTGTTGCTACACCATTCTTCCCCCAGACCATGGCCCGAGACCGCTTTCAACTCTTGCTCAGATTCCTTCACTTCTCAGACAACGGAGCTGGGAAGGATGCCGACCGACTTTACAAAGTAAGGCCAGTGTTAGACTATCTTGTGGAGAAGTTCAAGGAGCTTCTTACACCATCACAGAACATTTCAATTGATGAGGGAATGATGCTGTGGCGGGGGAGGTTGGCGTTTAAAGTTTATTCCCCACAGAAACCGATTAAAAATGGGATTCGTTCTTACATTCTTTGTGATTCTAAGTCGGGCTTCTGCTATAATATCAAGCCATTCGTTGGAGAGAAGTCAAACTTGGTGCAAACAATCGATTACTTACTTCATGACCTCAAAAACAAAGGCTATGTTCTGTTTATGGACAATTTTTACAATTCTTTGAAAATGTGTGACCACTTGAGAGAGTTGAAAACACATGTTTGTGGTACTCTGCGAAGCAATAGGGGGGAACCCTTGATCATCAGACAGGCAACTGTAGCTAAGTTAAAACCTGGGGAAAGAATTATGCGCCATAATGGGAAGACAATGGTGGTCGCTTGGAGGGATAAAAGAGTTGTCAAGGTCGTGTCAACCCTTCACTGTGATGAAATGGTGACTGTACAGGAAAAACAAAAAGGAAAAAAGCATAGAGTAGAGCTGATAAAGCCTAAGGCCGTTGCTGAATATAATCGCTATATGAACGGCGTAGACAAATTGGATCAGATGATTTCATATTATCCATTCAACAGGCGATCCATCAAGTGGTACAAAAAGTTTGTATTTTATTTATTTTCAATTGCAATGTTTAATTCTTTTGTCCTGTACAAAATGACAACGAGGCCTCGGGGAAAGAAGAGGTCACTCCTGCCCTATTTGCTCAGTGTCATAGAGTCATGGGGCAATCTGAGAGAAGGGATGAGAGAGGAGGAAGTTGAGGAGGAAGAAGAGCAGAGGGGAGGCAGCGGAGAAGGGGACAGCGAAGAAGGGGACAGCGAAGAAGGGGGCAGCAGAGAAGGGGGCAGCGGAGGGGGGAGGGCAGATGCACCCAGGTTACCATCCAAGGTTCCGAGGGCACCACACTGCGACCCTGGAAGCAGGCTGCATGTCCAACTGCTAGGCCATGAGTTGGTAACAATACCACAGACCGGCAAAAAAGTGTACCCACAGAGAAAGTGTAGGGTCTGTAGCACTGCCAAGATGCGCCGTCTTACACGGACATATTGCAAAGTGTGTAAGGTGTGCATGCACGCAAAATGTTTCACGAAATACCACTCCAAACTTCATTACAAGAAGTAATGGTTTCAATGGCCTAGCTATGTTCTGTTTGTACCTGCATTACAAGCACTAACTGTTGTTGTTTTTTTTTTTTGCTTGTTTGTTTTTTTAGGTCATGCTTGCAAACATCACTAATGTTGCCAGAAACTGATTGGAGAAAAAAAAAAGATCCAATAAATGTATAAGCTATACATGATTTTTTGCCTCAGTCGTTTATCAATCTGTAGGTCAGCTACAACTCCATCTTACTTACATGACTTTCAAATAACAATAACTGGTGAATGATAGGTGATATAAGCGTGATTATTTTTTCTTGTAAAAGTGGAGAGTGTGTTCTTTCATACTGTATATAGTATGTATATGTTGCTATAGAGTTTATTTTTATGTTTATGGAGCCAAACAACCAGTGTCATAAACTATGTAATCTCTCTGGCAGGCACAACTATATTTCAAACGGCAATTACAGACAAATGGAAAATGGGATTCATGCGGGGTTTTTTCTCCCTAAGAGCAGACAAATAGACGTTTCATTTACTGTATAACATGTTCAGGATTTCCGTTGGGTTAATTTTGATATTTGTCCGTCAATGTCTCTTGACTTAAAACTGCTAGTATCTCATTAACATTTAAAATTCAATAACTGGTCAACCGTAGATGTCATATTTTTTATTTATTTTTTTCTTGAGAGCCGAGAGTGTGCTCTTTCATACGGTATATAATATGTGTATGCTGCCATAGGTCATGTTTTTCTTTACGGAAGCATTTGTGCATTTGTGCCATAAGTGCTCTAGTAGGCTCATCTTTATAGCATTATTTTAAATGGCAATTACTGAAGAACGGGAGGTGGGATGAATGTGTTTTTTTTCCTCCCCAAAAGCAGACAAATGGAGGTTTAATTTGGTGTATATTCCATATAGGATGTTCATTTGGTTCAAATTTATATTTGCTTCTCAAAATATCTCTCATATAAAACGCCCTGTATTTTGGGTTTTTGGTCAGAAACGGCACCCCCAGCTGGCCGGCAGGTGTTATATACAGGTCAATATCTCCAGAATGGAGGATGGTAAAAACTTGATTTTTTTTTTACATTGAAGAAGACAACCACAGATTTCTTTTGAGGTATGCGGGCTAACTTCAGCTACAACACAACATTAGCTCTGGGGCTTCAAAGAAATTGCAATTAACATTGGGATCTCTTAGCACCCTGGTTCTCAGTGCCTATGGAAAGCCTAGCAGTCAATGAGACAGCCCACTTTAATAAAAGACATCAAGGGGATTCAGACCCATTGTAAACAGTGCGCAAAAAACATAACCGGCTTAGAATGTGTCAGTCCTCCCAGCATGTGTTCTACCAGTCATCAGCACGATAAATGATTGATGTCGTTAGGAGATATATCAATGCTGTCTGACAGAAACCTTGTAACTCCACATAAAAGTGTGTTTTTTTTTCATTTCCATAAATTAATGTAGTATCCTTCATCGCACAAAAGTGCTCACAATGTGGCGGAGCGTTGTGACTTGTGAGCTTGTAGATCAGCTGTTTCCACCACTATCACAATGTATCGATTGAACACCAGGACTTTAGATCAGGGGTTTTCAACAGATGGTCTGGGGACCACCAGTGGTCCCTGAGAGTATTCCAGGTGGTCCCCAGCTAAATGATGGACAGTTGGTAATCAAATGGACCCTTATAGATCTGTAACTCTTGAGAGCGTAAAATGAAACCAAATGGACCCTCACGGGTCCATTTGGTTTCATTTTACGCTCTCAAGACTTAAATCATATTTAAACTTAATTTTCCATAAATCTTCAAATGGTGGTCTGTGGCTAAAATGCTGAACACAAAGGTTGAAAACCACTGCTTTAGATGAGTCGATCAAGAGGCTGCGCTACCGGCTGGGTGACACGGTGCAAGTTGCAATGCACTTCCTTCCAAGACCCCTTGTTAGAATGTTTAGACATCTTATTTAAGCTATATTACACAAGAGGGTGCGGATTAACATGGTTATTGGCACGACAGTGATGCCGTCAAGACGGGACAAGTTAAACGGGACATTCTTGTAATATACACAGCCATATTCCACGTTTTTTGGCGTAGTGACCGATATGAATCGATATACAGTAGGATATTGTGGCCTCTGTTTAGTGAATACTTTCTCTATTGTGACTCATGAGATAGCAGGCAATGTCCGCCACTGCTTTTTGATGATTGTTGTTATATTTTTAGAATAACGGTAGCAAAGATACATAAACAGTCATCCAGTAAATAGAAAAAAAAAATGAGAGCGGGCTCATCGAGGACAAATCAACCCAGATGACAGTGTGGACCCCACTGACATGTTACCTAGCAGGGCTTTCATTTCCATGTCCTACTGTTCATTTCCCCAGAGAGAGAGGGGGGCGGGGAGGCAGAGGTGGATCTAGACATGGGCATGGGGGGGGCAATGCCCCCCTAAATGCCCAGTCTGCCCCACCAAACATGATGGCATGCAAAACAACCCAAGATATTTCAAATTAAAGTGCCTATATTTAAAATGATTTGAAACACTACTACTGCTACTAACTAACTACAGCTGTGTCACCACTAAACCAACAGCATTTCATCATTGAAAACAGAAAACTCTCTGAGTCAGACCTTTAGCTTTATGCATGCTGCGTGTCTGTTGCAACTTCAACAACAACTGATTGTTATTATTGATGCTTTACTTGCCTAATAAAAGTCCTGTAACTGAAAATGGTATGGGTGCGGCTTCATCGCCCGTGGCGCGAAGCGACATGGGCGATGAAGCCCACGGGCGATGAAGCCGCACCCATACCATTTTCTCCTGCCCCCCCAATTGGGAAATGTTACATCCGCCCCTGGGAGGAGGTGAGGAGAGGGAGGGAGGGAGGGGGAGAGACTGCATGAGAGGTTCCCAGAAAATAGGAGGCTCTGACTGTGCTAAATGACGTGTGTCAGTGTGTGTGTGTGTGTGTGTGTGTGTGTGTGTGTGTGTGTGTGTGTGTGTGTGCGCGCGCGCGCATGTTTGCGTGCGTCATGTTTCTGTGTATTCAATAAAACACAGTGGCACTATCGCAGCACGTCAGGTAATTGGTTTGCTCAGGTCTCTACAGTACATATAGGTAAACACCAGCCCTCTGCACTGAGTGTGATAGCGGGCGTGAAACGAGCGTGACTATTCAACGCGCCATTATTGGTCCTCTATAGTCCTGCGGTTCCCACTGCTGGGCTGTGAGGATATTGCAGTGGGCTCTATATATGACATTTTTTTTGCAGAGCCTTTGAGTCAGTAGAGTAGATGGTCGCTGGAGGGGGGCGCTTGTTTTACAGCAAGTGTTGCCAACACCTCAGCAACGGAAGTAGCTATAGTGGCTCTTTGAAAAAGTGTCTAGAAGTCGCTAGGGGTTGAATATGTGTGCGCGAAGCACACACCGCCACAAGTGACTTGTTGCCTTTAGACGTGCCTACCAATGAAAACATAGATGTGCTGCCCACAGTCACGACATGCACATTTGTGTATGTCATTGATACTACTACTGATACTACTCCTAATACTACTACTAATAGTATGGCTTTGGGTCTGGCAAATGTCAAGACAGTTTCTCCCCAAATCTCCAGGAAAAACTAGCTGGATTTGTTGCTAGAAGCTTTTTACTAATTGATAGTTGGGTCTGGAAAGTAGCTACAAATAGTGACAAATTTGCTAAGTTGGTAAGACTTGACAGGTTAGGTTTCTGGTGTGAGGACTAGATTTTTGCACTGTACAGTTGTATGGTGCAAAAACACTGACGTTGTATTCTAAGTACAGAGAACAAAGAATGTTTGCTTTCAGACATCTTTGTTGCAGAGTCCTGGCGATGTTTTAAGTCTTGCTAGAATTACGAAAAGTTTCTAAATCTTCTATTCAGGTTTAGTCTGTCTTAATCTAGTCACATGTGAGGTTAATTGAGGTCAAATGCTTAAAGTGTGATTTATCTTTGAGGGGATTAAGCATGTCTGAGCCTGAATCTGTATGGCTCTTTGAGTTTATGCTATTGCCAGGGAGTATATCTGTCTTTCGTAGCTGAGAGCAATCTGGCATTTATTTAGGCATGGATTCAGTGAGGTGCCGGAGCTGTAAAACAAGCGCCCCTCCCATTAGTGCCCATCGTTAATTCCTGTAGTTACTTCAAACTGTCTGGATTGGAGCATAATAGGGTGCAAAGTATTTGTGTCTTTGATGCGTGATATTCTCCCTAAAAATACTGTCACAAAAGAACTACAAAACTGTCATGGCTACAGGACCTCAGTGAAAGATGGATCACCTGTATGGATTAAAACGTATTAAAAAACTTCATTCGAAATTTGACTTTTTAAAGTTTTTCACAATTGTTTTCAAGACAGCTGAGGTCTTGTATTTAAAAAATAAAATAAAAAATAAAGCAGCAAGCGATTTGTAGTGTAGGCTACAGTACATAGCTGTGCGCAGGATGCAGTGTGTGGACTGGATCTACAATCTAGTGCACATCTCTGTTGTTACAGTACCTGTCGATAGCTTGTAAATATGTTCTATTTTTGCATGCAACAACAAGCTCATTTTAACTTGGCGTTACTTGCAAAGTAATGCATTGCTTATTACCCATTTGTGCTCGTTACTTTATTTTTTGGAGCAAAAGTAATAATATTACAGTAACATGTAATCTAAAATACGTTACTGCCCAACACTGGTTATTAGTAGGGCAGCTGTTCTACATTGTACAATTATCTGGCAAGGTGGGTTTAGAAGTTAAAAGTGTTAACATGAAAAAAAAGAAAAAGGCCAATGCACACCTCAAATTGTTGCTGACGGGTCACACCGTCAAGTACTTGCCATAATGCTCTTTTTTTATTAAATAAAGAGCATTATGGCAAGTACTTGACGGTGTGCGGGACCTTTTTTCCTTTTTGCAAAACGTGTTAACATGAAAATGGCCCTGATCCAGAAAAGGTTGAGAAGCACCGTCCTAATCCGACATGTGTGTTTGTATAATTGGTGACAACTTGTCAACAGCAGACTCATGTAATATCTTGCACACCTCCCATCGATGGCTGTGGAGTTAGATGTATGCTAATCCAGGGCTGTACTTGGAAAATGATTGACTTTAAAGAAAAGGGAGTACATGCTCAAAGGCATTTTCAATTCTCCCACATACAGGAGGTTTAAGTGACAATTGTTTGAACAAAATACCACGGTGGATAATCACCGTTTTTTTTGTGTGTTGGCATCCTTTTATCCCCCTTCTCTATCCTGTCCTTCTAGTTGCGTACATTTTTGGTGTGCTGTGCATGCTCTTTCTTTTTCCTCTATGCCACACGCACACTTCCCCCCCTCACCATTTATCTCTTAAAAAAGAATGTGTTTAAAAAAAATGTATTTATGGAGCCAGACCTTCATGTTTTCTTTTCTTCCGTATAAACAAATTGAATATAATTGTCTCCATTGACTATTTAATGCAATAACGTGATGAATAATTCATCCTCACGCTTATCCGTTTTTTCCCGCTTCTAATTCTCCTGGCAAACGTTCTCTTTCTGGTTTCTCCCTCCTCCCCCAGTCCCCCCCCCCCTCTCTCTTCTCTGTATCCTTTTCTTTCATCTCTCCCTCCCTCCGTCCCCATTGATTCCACCCCGCTCTTGTCTATCTGCTGCTATGTAATATTATGAGTCCTCTCCTCTCTCTTCTGCTCCTCAAAGAACGGTTATTGAGCTAGCCCCGGAGTTATATATAAGTATCTGGTGCTTCCAGATCGACCCGTCAAATATCTCTTAAACTCCACACCTCAAGCCTATATAGTCTCTATTAAAGCCCAAGGTGGAGGCTCCTGTTATAGGAGTACTGTAAGTCATGCTTTTCTCATGGAGACGGGGAATTCCTGGTGTCGTCAACCTTATCTTTCTGTACCAACGGTGACCCGTGGAGCTTATTCACACGGTGGCCATCTTACCATCTAAGTTGGTGCAAACAAGGTGCAAGCTCCCATTACAGCCCATTCATCCAAAACAGAAAAGTCCTGTCTGACTGTATTAGACAGCGTCAAACTCAACAACATTGGAACTGTATACCATACTTGTCCTTTCTGTCCTTGCAGGTGGTTATTTTTCAGTTTGGGTGCGCTTGTTAGATATCACTCAAATGCCCCTATACGCTACCTGCTTTTTTGAATGTGCAGTTTGTGCACCGCATGCAGGAGGCAGCAGGGTGTTGCTTTACTGAAAACAAGTGCTCCCAAACGCTGATGGCAAGATGAATATCGACAGTCATTTGATTCTGTCTAATATTGTGCATTAGGACATGCCAATGGCAGTGGTGTAAAGTAACTTTTTCACTGCCTTCTACGATTATGATTGTATTCTTAGGCTAAGGCAACATTCATGATGCATTTGATTTTAAACTAATTTATGGTAGAGCCCCTTTAAATGCATTTTACACAACTGCTGCGCAAATGTTAGATTTTTTTTTCTTTCTGTCTTTTTTGCTTTGCTTTCCTGGAGCGCTTTCAGTAATTTTACTTGTACTCCACTGAATCTCAGAGGCATATTATAATTAGAAAAATCTAGCCTACATTAACCACTGTTAAGCCCCCTATACACTATACGATTCATGTCGATGCCCCTATGGTTTAATATATGCGTTTATTATAGCAGCAAACTTGTCATGCTCGAAGGACTCGATATTTAAATATTTGTTCTGTGATATTCTACATTCTGTGGATTGTATGTTGATCTGCATATGAACTTGAGCCCTTTGGGGTGATGTTGATGCATAACTCTGCACCTCATGCTCAGCTACTACTTCCCAGGGTATTCGTGTGAGGATCTCAGAGTGTCTGTGTCATTGTTTGCGCAAGATAAACTAAATAACAAATGGTTATTCCTGTCCTTAACTGAAATTAATCAAATGAACACAATCCCCTCCACCCCCCTCTCTCTCTCTCCCTCTCTCTCTCTCTCTCTCTCTCTCTCACTCTCAGATGCCAGTGAAGTGGATGGCTCTGGAGTGCATCCACTACAGGAAGTTCACCCACCAGAGTGATGTGTGGAGCTACGGTAGGTGCTCACTTTATGATGAAAATGCACATCAAAGGAGAATTCCACACCAAAACACAATTGGCATCCATCTACCTTGATCTCTGTGACTTCATAATACTGTATATATTGCACTTGATTTTTGTTATAGATGCCCCTTTTTCTACATCTTCCCCTTTACATGACTCACTGGTCTAGCCTTTACTTGTAATACCAGAGATAATCTATTCCTCCACCTCTCCTCCCCTCCCTTTTGCCACTCTCCTCTCCAATCACTCTGGTTGCAAACTATTTTTTTTTTTTTTAATCAGTCATAGTCCAATCATCTTGTAGTGTATGGTGTGATGTGTGAAAAAATAAGCTTAGAGCTAATAAAATACCTGTTACCCTTTAGAATATAGACAATCTGCGGCAATGCAAACTGGGGGACCACAAAAATAAAGGGCATTATACTGTATATCATGTCACAGGAATCAAGGTAGATGGATGGATGCCCAATGTGTTTTGTTGTGGAATTCTCCTTTAATGGTAATGCATCTGCTGTGCGCAAGGATCCTACGCGGTATTATGTGCACCCATTCCCTTTTGCATAAAAATATGCATAGCAGGATGTATGAATGAGGGAAGCCACTTCACTTCCTGTTTTCAGCGTGTCGAATGCAGGTTCATCCCACAGGCTGGGGGTGGATTTCATTGCTTTGATGGACTAATGTCACTCTGTGATATCAGTCACACAGTATCTATACTGTATCTATCTGCACAGTCACGCGTAGATCTGGAACTTAAGTGTGGAGGATTCATTTTCAAGGGGTGTGGCTACTAACAGATTCAAACATCGCTGGAAAAGGGCATCATTCCCTTTCAGGTGTATGAAATGGTCTGGAGCGGATGGTAAAATGTGTGACATTGTAGTCAATGATTTGTAGTCAGCAGGTATAAAACCTACAAGGCGGAATCAGTATTATCAATGGAAAAATGCTGAAGTTTCTTTCCCGATAACTACAAATCTGAGCAAAGATGACATAAATTACCGTCCACTCCAGATTCACAAAGTGATTTTGTAACACAGACCAGACTTTCCTCTGAGGTGGAAAGTCTGGTGATGGTAGATTACAGGAGAGAGAGAGGAGGGGAAAAAAATAATTCCACTTTGAAACGTGCTCCTATTCGTCATATATTGTGAGCAAAAAAAAATCATTTAAATAGAGGAGTGCCGGACCAATCACCACAGGTTTCACTCATATGGTTATGAAGAATCATTTGCTAATGTTGTGCTAATGTTACTGTTGCTGAATTAGTTGTATTTCCGCTAGATCAACGTACAACCTCTGTCGTTAATGATACAGAGAAAACCTCCCGGACAGTATCGCATGGCAGAGACAGATTTATTCTTGGACCACAATTCTTATACGAGACGATTTTAGGTTGACCCTATGTCATTCTCCGTTGAGGAAAAACTTCACGGACCAGGGGATGAGCGAGTGACGTTCCACGTTTTTAGCTTAGTTTGGTGCAGAATCGCCTGTATTTTCCGGGCTACGATTGTCCTACAGACAGAAGCTCCTTTGTCTGCATCTACTCTGTCGTGTGGGTCAATTGAATCGATCGTATCTCTCTCACTCCTGTACCTTGTCTCTCACTCTCCCGCTGATCCTCCACCCACCCCCACACAGGCGTGACCATCTGGGAGCTGATGACGTTCGGGGGCAAGCCTTACGACGGCATCCCCACGCGGGAGATCCCCGACATCCTGGAGAAAGGAGAGCGCCTGCCTCAGCCGCCCATCTGCACCATAGACGTCTACATGGTCATGGTCAAATGTAAGTAGTCAGCACCATAGTGGTCTAGATCAGTGGTTTTCAACCAGTGGTCCGGGGACCACCAGTGGTCCTTGAGAGCGTTCCAGGTGGTCCTCAGCTAAGTTGGTTAACCAGATGTAACCAAATGGACCCTTGCGGGTCCATTTGGTTTCATTTTTTACGCTCTCAAGAGTTAAAATATTCATCATCTGGATTTAGCCATTTTGGAATGTATGTTTTGCCTGTTTTGTTTCCCAAATCTGGGAAGCCTGGATGGAGTTGTGGACGAAAGCAAAAGAAATCTTCAGATTTGGAGTCTGTGGGGCTAAAATATCCTCAAATGGTCTAAGTAATCTGACCCATAAATGTCTATATGGCCATGGTCAAATTTAAGTACCGGTAATCTGTACCATGGATGTCTTGTCTACATGGTCATTACCACATCTATCATCTGTGGTTCCCAAAGTGGGGTCTGGGGACTCCCAGGGGTCCTTGAGGAAGTTCCAGCGAGGCTTGGAAATGTCAAACTGGGCGTCCTTGAAATGAAACGGGTTGAGAATCAATGTAAGAATCAGCAGTAATAATGTTCTCTTACTGAGGTCCCTGGTGTGTATTTTCAAATGGGATAATAATATGTAATGTGTGCTGTGTGCAGTGGTGGAAACTGGAAAGTACAATAGACCGTAAGCCCCTCCCCAAACTGCTGTGGTCCAATCACAGCTAACATGTGATTGACAAACCTCTCCTCCAGTAGTTTTCACATAATGTATGATAAAATATTGTTAAAAAAAAATAAAACAAATAAAAGAAATGCCACACTTGTCACACACGCAGATCTGCTACATGAGAACTGCTACTGGTATTTTCTATACTTTTGGTAGTTTAAGTACATTTTGATACGAATACTTTTGAACTTTCACTCAAGTAATTTTTCAATCAAAACCTGCAAGTACACTGTTAAGTTAAAATGAAAGTAGTGCTAAAATGACAGATCATAGCCCAGACGTTCTGTCCCGGAGGGTCGCGATCCAGTCCCCATTTGGGCTCTCCGGATATGGAGGTGTGAGGGGTCCCTTAGCAAAGAAGAAGAAGAAGGGGAAAAAAGCTCCTAATTAAACTTGAATGACTGTAATAATATAACGACAGTCGCTTTCGAATGATTTCCTCTCGCGGTGCTGGCACTGAAGCTCAGCTAGGAAATGCCCCGCGGCCTCATTAGCTTATGAAAACATGTCACCCACCACCTGGATCTCCTGTCCCTTTGAGGGAACGCTCGGCCGACACTGCATACCTTTTTACTTTGTGCCGACGGAAGCCGACAGTATAGTGTGCTTTGGAGTCAAGTAGCTGCGTACACTATTGATTTTAGTGTATAGGCCCCACTGTATATTTTAATGAACCAACAGTGGTGTGACATGGAGTCAGTACTGTACCATGTATGCATGTGTTTTGCGGATGCAACGACAGTGGCCATGTCTGTTGTAGGCCAATTATCGGTGCTCTTCATTTTTTTTTTTTTTGAGTGTCCAATTATCTTAGTACTATAGTGTAGAGTCAGCCATATATGCTGGCTCTACACTATGTACCATGTATGCATTTTATTGAATAACGATTCACTTTTCTTTTTTTTTGCTTATAATTGTAGCACCTAAAGTCGATAACCGTTTTCTGAAAGCAGCAACCGTCTATTTACATTTTAGTATTGCTCCAGTTACTGATGATAGCCTTTTAAATCCATACATTATGAAAAGATCTAATCAAAACCCTGTATCTTTAAAGACTAGCTCGAGAGCCATCTGTGGTCACATGCCGTAAAGGTTGCTGCCATCGGGACTCAAACCCGCGACATGCTGCCAGGCTGAATTAACTAACATAAGGTTCCTGCAGGACCAGAATCTGTCTTGAGAGATTACATAGTACTATAGCACTAGTAACCTTAAGTTACTTCACACACATGCACTCAAAAAATTAACTCGCCGGTCCAGTAAGTGGCAGTTGTGGGAGGGACCCATCACCCAGTAACAAGCTGGTAGCGGGGAAAAAACATTAATCCTAATTACATGTTGACTGCGAGCTGTTGTTTGTGATGTGGTTGGCGGCTGCGCCGCGCACCCCGGTGCCTCGGCTCAATATTGATGGAGATGGAGCGGATTTTGATTGCCAGAGTAATTGCACCTCGTTTAGGTAATGTTTCCCGCATGTGGTGTCAGAGGAGGAGATGAGAGAGAGGGAGAGAGGCTGAGCAAGTGTAAGGAGTTCCTTTCAAGGGTATTTCTAAAAAGCAACCCCTGAGCAGTGTTGCCAACTGCCAAAATCCAAAATGCACTGGTGGCACTTCCAAAATGCACTAGTGCCACTTCCTAAATGCACTAGAATGTGCTAGATGCTTGCCTGGAAGGGAATATATCAAAATGACCATTCATCTTCTACATTCTTTAGTTGTGTAGACTCGGGCTAATTCATGAATAATGATGAATATTTTAACTCTTGAGAGTGTAAATATGAATACTGGCACTCGAGCCTGATTGAAGGGATGCCCCTCTCATCCTGATTGGATGAAAGGCTTTTCTCCCAAAGTCCAAACTGAAACTAGGATTTTTTTTATTATTATTTTTTTTATTTTTTTACCCTGGGGATCACTGGGGACAGGGAGGAACTCTTTTTATGGTCACCACACTATAATTAAAGGATTAGCCAAAAAAGAAGAAAAAAACAATATTTATATGAAGTGAAATCACTTAACATACCTTTAAAATGTAACGATCTCCGCATTTTAACTCAATAATATTATATAACAACTAATGTATTTTCATATGCTGCTGCATATGATAAACATGAACATGCGTTCACGTCACCGCCGGTATATCCCACTTTCATTTTAGCTGATCAGTCATTTGACGCAGCTGCGAGGAATGCAGTGTGCCGAGCAAACAGGTGTGGACAGCCAATATCTTAACAACTCGGTCAACACGCCAATGTAATTGGCTGTCATCCGCACCGCCGCGCCGCACAGCCCTAATTGGGAATCTGACATGTTATACTGTTTAATTCCCATTTAACATGCTACAGATGTTACACTGACTTCCGTGAGTCAACCTCGTTTACGCTTCCATGTGAGCGAGTGCACATGCACATACTGTTAGTGTGATTCCCAAACGTGTTCATGGCCAGGACACCCCAAATGGACACTATTGGACCCCTATTTGAAAAGATCTGCCAGGGAACCCCATACGATAAGACTTTTTTTGCAGTAGTAAGTGATTCTCAACCTGTTTAATAGAGCAAAAAGATGCTGAAATGCTGTTTTTCTATGCATTTTTAACCCCCCAGAACTCAATTTTCGGGATAGTCTACAATGGGTTAATTTCACAGATCCCAAGTTTGACAGCATATTAGGCTACAGATTTCCCTTTTAATGGACCTTTGACAGCACAATGGACCATTTGGTTCTATTGGTGCATTCCCAGTTACAGATGCATAACTTAGCTGGGGACCCCCTGGAAGTCCTTCAAGGACCCCTAGGGGTCCCCGGACCACCCCCAGTTACATCCTTCAAGCCTCAAAGAACCAGATTTGATAACATTGGGAAGCCCTTTCAACCCTATGTGAAATCCTCTGTGCGTAACTAGCAATATTGTCTCCATATACAGTATGGCTCCATTTGTGTTCTCTCTGGGTCTGTATTACAGACCCATTTAGCTGGGGACCCCTCCTGAAGGCACCCCTGCACCCCAACATTGATAGCTGTGATTCTCAACCAGTTGTTGGTGCACATTTGTGTCCACATTCCAACAAAATTGGCAAATCCATTTTTATACAGTATAATAGCACTTGTATTTTGTCTCCCAGGTTGAAAACATGGATCATGCAGACGTTCTTATGGGTTGTCGGTTCTTGTTCTCAAACTGGTAACGGGTGACCTTCGAGCTGCAGCGCTCACACTCACAGAGCCTCTTGGGATTTAAATGGATGCATCAGCACTTCATTTGACTTTAGTGGCGGCAGCCCGGTTTGCCGTTTTTTATATATTTACACAATTTCCTGGCAGCACATCAGTGCTTTGCCTCCCGAAAAAAGAAAAAAAAATCAACAGGCGCCGCGGCGGAGGCAACCCAAAGAGCTCTTTATTTGTCCCTAATAGATTTGTTTGCTCCACTGTATTAAGTCAACACAGCTGCACCGCTTTTTGACACAAAGGCGCAAACATCGCAGCTCGCGTGCCCCCCCCCCCCCCTTTTTCCCCAAAAACAAATTAGGATTTAAGTGTCACACGTCGATCATCCTAAAAAGTTTTGGATGCGTTCTGTCAATAGATAAACAACATGGCTGGCACAGTTATGAAGAAAACAAGGAACTGGGTCAGGTCCATTATGTGCCCATTAATGTTCATTGTGGATGAAAAGGGTTTTCAGAGGGATAAAAAAAAAAGCCCTTTTGGCCACGCATGCATGCATGCTTGGTGAAGCACAACAGAAACTTTTTTTTTTTTTTGCCATATCTGTAAAAGGGGAATATTTAGACAAATATATTTAGAAAAAAACTGTGCTGTTTTGCTCAGACCTTATTTAAAAAACAACCAATGAATGGTTTGGTAGCTGGCAGATAGTGAGACGCTGGAGGAGCGTTCCCCATTTGTAGCACTTTGTTTGGTATTGTGTGGCGCTCCACAATGATTTGGCTGCTGTTAATCCAGGAGGGACTTCTACGGCGTTTACCACCATGAGCGAGGCTGTGCTTATTTGACAGCATTGTCCTCTCTCTCTCTCTCTCTCTCTCTCTCTCTCTCTCTCTCTCTCTCTCTCTCTCTCTCTCTCTCTCTCTCTCCACCTCTTCCAGGCTGGATGATCGACGCTGACAGCAGGCCCAAGTTCAAGGAGCTTGCGGCGGAGTTCTGCAGGATGGCCCGCGACCCGCAGCGCTACCTGGTCATCCAGGTCAGTGCCAGTTAGTTAGTCAGTCGGTTAGTCAGTCAGGGACGGATCTAGGCCTGGGGGACAATGGCCCCCTAAATGCCCAGTCTGCCCCACCAAACATGATGGCAGGCAAAACAATCCAAGACATTTCAAATTAAAGTGCCTATAGTTCAAATGATTTGAAACACTACAACTGCTACTAACTCACTGCAGTTGTGGCACCGCTAAACCAACAGCATTTCATCATTGAAAACAGAAAACCCCTAGTCAGACCTTTAGCTTTATGCATGTCTGTCATGCGTGTCTGTTGCAACTTCAACAAAAACTGGTGTTATTATTGATACTTAATTGCCTAATAAAAGTCCCGTAACTGAAAATGGCATGGGTGTCGACACACAGGGGGACGACAGGATGAAGCTGCCCAGCCCCAACGACAGCAAGTTCTTCCAGAGCCTGCTGGACGAGGAGGACCTGGAGGACTTCATGGACGCCGAGGAGTACCTGGTCCCCCGCGGTGCCTTCAACGTTCCTGCTGCCTCCTCCTCCTCCTCCTCCTGCACCGCCAGGCCCCGCACCGTAGACTCCAACAGAGTCAGTATACTACTGTAACACCCCTGCATTTCATCACTTTATCACAGCCACTGTAGAGTCACCGCCACACCGGATAGACCAATCCAGTTTAAATAGCTTTAACTGTTGAAAAATAGCAGATCTACAAGCTCATATCGCGCCACCGAGTGGCGCGATACGAGCTTGTAGGTCTGCTATTTTTGGAACATCCTTAAAACATGCTGCAAATCTTTGAATATTATTTTCTGTCGGAGCAAACGTTATTAACGCCAGTCTTCGTTTCTTTGAGGTCCCTCCATGAGTTTGTTTTTAGATGGGGGGGGGGGGTCCTCCGCAGCCTACCAAATACAGACAATTCTAGGGGTCCTTGGCATGAAATATTTTGAGCATCACTGACACAAATGTTACATCCGCCCCTGCTACATTCCCAGCAAGCTGGTACCGGGACAGGGCCCTGCTGTACCTCACTCACTCTGCCACAGACCAATTACAATGGGTACGGGCGTATTATTAGGGTCTGACTAGGGTCTGTATAGAAGTCGCCGATGCAACGCGCTGAATCGATTGATCCAATCATTTTTAATCCAGCCCAGAGCGTTTACTGTCTGTCGTCCGTCAAGTTTAAGCCAGTATCACGGTGTGAATTTTAAATAAGAGGAGGGGCAAGCGGTGGATGTCCCGCAGGTATCGAGTAGACCGTGGTTTGCAGATACGGAACGATAGCATACTTTTTTTTTCATGTAAGCATGTACTGACCGTACATGCTTACATGAAAAAAAAATGGAAATGCACGACTTTTGTGCAAGAAAGTTTCAATGCATCAATTCCAAAGAGATAATCGGTAGTTTGGGAGTTGAACTTTGTGCCTCTTTTTGTTGCTATACTGCAAACAAAATCTATTACAGTGACAGATTTACCGTGAAAGGTATAGCTCTTGGATTGTTCATTATCTTATCTGACATGCAATTTCGTCAGAGAGAGAGAGAGAGAGTTGCAGGCTGTCGACAGCATTGATGCCACGTACGTAGTAGTGTCTGCTATAAAGTGGTGCTTGGCGCAGCGCGCAGAACCGCGGGCGTACTGTTTATAACAGAACTCTACAACATTAATGTTTCAAACTGCTCCGGCTCGTTCAATTTCCCTGGAGGTTTATTTGCTCGGGGAACTTTGACCTGGAATGGCTACGAAACGCAACCGAAAAGCCACTTTTATCTTGTCTCTGACTGCCTCTGATCCACATCCACAGAGCTGGCACTATACCCGGCCCGAAGCCTATTGAACGGAATGCAATGCTCAGGGTTAGACCGGGACACCACATCAATGGTTTCCCAACCCCTTTTTCACTTCAAGGTCCATTATTTATTGGGCATTTTGAGCTACGGCTGGTCCGCCCTTTGGTTGGCATTTAGCCTTTCAGACACCCAAACTAAAAAAATTTTTTTTATCATCGGATGTGATTTTGTCCTCATAATTCCACGCTGTAGTGATGTTGGTACCATTAGGGGAGATAACATGCACATGATCAAAAGAACAGTTATTTTACATTCTCTAATTCTGTGTTGTTTTTTTAATCCAGTTTAATGAGTGTGTAAAATGAAAGCAAATGGACTCATCATTTATGAGTGTGCACACACACACACACACACACACACACACACACACACACACACACACACACACACACACACAAAAGCAAGTTAACATCCTGTAGGTCATGTGATGGTACTACACAGACCCATAATTCAGAGCCCATTCAGAAACATCCAGTGATTTTCCACAGACAGACGCTGTCAGGAAATAAATAAACCAGCAGCGTTAATGTTACGTTCCAACCGGTAGAAAATGGAGGATGCTTTTAAAAAAAAAAAAATAGTTCGATAGAAAAATACGGCATGAAAAGTGTTTGTTTTGAATGGATTCTAATGGAGTGGAAGCAGACATTGTGGCATACAAGGAGCACGACCTGAACGTTCCTGCATGACCTTCCTGTATATATGGCGGTGTAAAGTCCACACACTGGAGCAAACACGAGTATTACAGTAACGTAAAAACGTAAACAGTATTACACCCAAAAATGTCATGTTTTACTCTGCAATCAAGTTCTATTTATCGACTTTTATAGAATGAAGACTTGAGGACTTTTGTTCCAGTAATGCTACTAATGAGTGATCGCTTTGGTTTCAAAACGTTACGAAGGGGAGAATGAAAATAAGATAATAAGATATCACCAAACTAGTTAATTATCACTTTAATATCATCAGAGAGGGCTAATAACTTCAGTGCCTTTTCATGCCCGTAATGAGACATTAATTTTAATTACAGAACATTAATGTTCATTCAGGCATTGTACTTCCACCGTCTCAGGCTCTAATAGACAGGTGCAAAGAAAAAAGGAAAAACCGTCACACTGTAGCCTATACACACTGCATAAACACATGGGCCTAATGTTACTGTCTGACAGTTTACTATCCTTTAATGAGGTTGTTCTCCAAGGAGTCATATTAAACCAACGGCATAATGCTTCACTTAATTATGCATGCTGTCTGTTGTTGGATCTCAGTTGAAAGGATTTTTTTCTAGCTCATGCTATTTCTATGTTTGTGCCACACGCTGTGGCCCAAAATGGCTTAAAGGACCACTTAAAGGACCACTTTCACCACTTGGCAACCATCTTCAATTCCTCCTTCATGTGCATGATAAAATGGATGTGGACAATTCAGACAGTGATGTCTTCACCGGCTGATTTTCCCTTGAACAAAATGTGTTTTAAACTACAGTAAGATTCGTGTTATTGTTAGAACGATAACACAGTCCTATTCAAAATATTATTCACTCAAAATATCATTTGCTCGCTCATTCCTTTGAAACTGAGTCCCGTCTGTGGTACTAATCATCCATCCAAGGTCTGGATCTGATTTGAGTTTTTGTCATCACATCGTGGTTGAAATAGTACTGATTCTGGCAAAAGATAAAACATTGTGAGCTAGCATAAGTCTCCAATGTCGTTCTAGGAAAACGGAAATAAAAGTGACTGAATCTGACCAATTCTGTCTGGTGGACCGAGTCGGAGCATTTGAAGTAATGCTCCAAAGTTGTTGTTGTTGTTGTTGTTTTTTAAGTGCATATACAGTATATTCTGATTCCTTTCACCATATTTAATATTGCGCGCTCATATTTATAACACTCCGTATTTGGGCATCACTCACTCACTCACTCACTCACTCACTCACTCACTCACTCACTCACTCACTCACTCACTCACTCACTCACTCACTCACTCACTCACTCACTCACAAATCAATAATAAGAAGGAAAATTAAAGGAAATACGGAGAAAAGGAGACGGCCGATGGCTATAAAATGAGGAAAAAGATCTCAAAGACGGAGAAGAAGCAAAGGCAACCCCACTTTCCCCCAATTGTAAAATTGCATTCATTCTAGTTTTATTTTTATTTGCTTTATTTTTTATTATCTATATTCCTGCTATAACTCACTAGCCCAGAAACGTGTGTCTCTGTCTCTGTCCCCTGTGTTTCTTTTACCATTGTTTCCATGCACTAGCACAGACTTTCTGTTCATAGACTGCATGCTCTGTCCAAAACCCAGTCCTGTCCCTTTTGAGTAATTGCACAAGGTGCTTGGGAACGTCCACATGCCGTACTTTCCACCGGTGTCCTCCTGTTTCAAGTGGGCCATCATCATCATAGTGGCTAATGGCCCACTTCCATCACTTTCCATCCCAGGTTGTGTGAGTGCAACCCAGGGGCGGATGTAACATTTCCCAATTGGGGGTGGGGCAGGAGAAAATGGTATGAGGGCGGCTTCATCGCATGGCGCGAAGCGACCCATACCATTTTCAGTTACAGGACTTTTATTAGACAAGTAAAGCATCAATAATAACATCAGTTGTTGTTGGAGTTGCAACCGACACACAGCATGCATAAAGTAAAGGTCTGACTCAGAGAGTTTTCTGCTTTCAATGATGAAATGGTTGTTGCTTTAGTGGTGCCTCAACTGTAGTTAGTTAGTAGCAGTAGTAGTGTTTCAAATCATTTTAATTATAATAAGCACTTTAACCCGTTTAGGCCTAACCTAGTTTTTTTTTTTTTTTTTCTTTTTTTTTTTTTTGAAAAATGTCAAATATTTATATTGCAGCATCAAAAATAATTGTATGTTTGAATACTGTACATACTGTATACAGAATCCAAAAATTCCTGGCCGGAATGGGTTGAATTGGAAATTTGGGTTGTTGGCAATCATGACATCATGTTTGGTGGGGCAGTCAGGGCATTTAGGGCATTGCACCCCCCCTTGCCCATGCCTAGATCCGCCCCTGGTGCAACCTGGGCACTCCATCTAGCCCCATCCCCAAGCCCCACATTTCATTACCCCCACACAGGCCTCCATGTGCAAATAGCCGACGCTCCTTTAGCCCAGTGCTTCACGAAAGTTTTTCATGCCAAGGACCCCCAAATTGACACTTATTATTTGAAAACATTCACCAGGGAACCCCATAAGAGACCATATTTATGGCAGTGATTCTCACCAGAGTTGACACACATTAGTCTATATGGACTCCCCATTTAATAGCATTTCTATCTTTGGGAACGAGACACCGAGAATCCACCAGCGACTATCGACGCGGTCGCAACGTGGTCAGTGAGAAAGTGGTCACGACTACTTCACTGTTCGCTGGTGCTTGTGGTCGTGACCAACCTGGCCACCAGTACCTGCTTATGATCACAACTAGTTTATACTGTAGTTTACACCGAAGGCTCATTCATTTAGATTTTTGGTGATCACCTCAAGCACCCCGTTGTTCTCTACAATCGCATGCCGCCATTGTCCAGGGGACCGTCCCAACCAGAAGACCTGGTTGTGACTAGTAAGCGAGTGGTCGCATCCTCGCTAGTGGATCTCCAAACGCAATCGGGTTTTCCGGTGTTTGAAGATAGTGAGGTTGACCATTAACCCTATAATTACCAATGACGTAATTGAGGTAATTGACATGCAAATCCAAGCCTCCCACTGACGTAATTGACGTATTGTGTATTCTTGGGTGGTTCTGGCTGTTTGGGGTGTAGTGGGGGCCCTCCGCCAGCAGAGGGAGCCCTCCCCCAACTTGTCACAAAGTCTCATGCAGCTGTTTCATTACAATGGACCCTTAGAGATCTCTAACTAGCCCTAACAAAAACAACAACAAACAAAGCAACAAAGGGATTGTTTTTACCTTACCTTATGTGTCTCCAAATAACAGCACAAAAGATCAAAAACATGTAAAAAAGATTGCCAATAGATCCAAAGGTAAATAAATCCAATAATTTGTATCAGGACTCCCATGCTGATGACAGGCTGCAAGCCACAGCCATGGCTTTACAGCTGGGAACACAATGTGCCATTCTGTGTTTGCAGTGTTGCCAACTTCCAAAATACACTAGTGACACTTCCAAAATGCACTAGAAGGAGCTAGGGCAGTGGTTTTCAACCAACTCACCAGCAAAAAAGCACTCATTTTTTCAAAAAAAGTACTAGTTTTTCAATAATTTTGGTGCTAGGGTGGTCTGAAAAAAAGCTAAATATAGTGACAAATGCGCCAAGTTGGCGACACTGGTTGCCAGGTGTTTGGAGAGAAATAAGCAACCAGGTTTCATAATAATAAACTACTTTACACATAGTGCATGAAAAAGTTCAAATACATCAGAAAATAACAGTTCTGCAAGCTCACAACACGTTGTGAAGTGTTGTGAGGAAAGTAAATGAAAAAAATAATAATAATGTTAATCCTTGAGAATAATAAAATAAAATATACATATTTCTTTTTTTCTGGGGAAAGTGGAGACTTGCAGGGTTAAAATGAGACATTTGTGACATGTGTGGTCATATCACACATTTTTATATGGACATTCAAATATGTACTTTATTAGGGTATTTAGCTGGTCTGGCTACAGTATTAAGCCTAATTATGCTGGTAGGGAGCAAGTGGTCGAAACCTGGACGTTGGTCGTTAGTGGATCTCGCCCTCCCTGCTCTTGGGACCCACAACTTATTATTGTAAGAATCAATGCGTACAAATACAGGTTTGGATCTCAAGAGCCCTTTTCTAGGAATGTAGTGGAGTGGTGAAAAGAAAAATCAAGGGCACAAACAACATGTACTTAATTAGCAGTGCTCAAGTAACTCTTGTCAGTTACTATCCACCACTGTTCCCACCCCCTGAACGGGCACAATGCTAGCCCTATGTGTTGTCTTAGACGCGTGCATGAGCGTGCGCGCACACACACACACACACACACACACACACACACACACACACACACACACACACACACACAGACTTATCCACTCGTATACCCGCTGTACTTCCGAGGTCCCACTTCGTTCAAGGTCAGCGATTATTAAAAAACGTCTTAGTCAAAAACAATCCCACCATTACCCAAAGGGGGGGCGGGGGGCAGAAATTCGATGCAGGTTTTTTTTTTTTTTTTTTTTTTAATCCATCGGCCTCCATCATCGGACCCGTCGACTTCCTTCCCTCACGCCCCGGGGGTGACAGAGAGAGAGGGAGAGAGAGAGAAAGTTTTAGTTATTCAGGTTGGGTTTCAGACACTGTCTGACACGCAGGGCAGCGCTCTAATCTGGACTGATTTGCTCTCACGCTCGGCACTTGAAAAGAGAAGGGGATAATAACAGGCTTTGAAGGAGGGATGAAGTGGGAGTTGTGGATAGACAGAGAGAGAGAGAGAGGAGAGAGGTGGAGGTGGAGAGGAGAGGTGGTCGACGAGGTTGAATTGTGGGAGTTAGGTGCGCAGATATAATGCACCTCCAGGATGTTTATTCTCTTTCTCTCCAGGGGCGGATGTAACATTTCCCAGTTGGGGGGGGGGGGGGGGGGGTAGGAGAAAATGGTATGGGGGCGGCTTCATCCCGCCCATACCATGAAGCATCCCCCATACCATTTTCAGTTACAGGACTTTTAATTGGGCAAGTAAAGCATCAATAATAACATCAGTTGTTGTTGAAGTTGCAACAGACGCGCAGCATCCATAAAGCTAAAGGTCTGACTCAGAGAGTTTTCTGTTTTCAATGATGAAATGCTGTTGGTTTAGTGATGCCACAGCTGTAGTTAGTTAAATATAAGCACTTTAATCTGAAATATATTGGATTGTTTTGCATGCCATCTTGTTTGCTGGGGAAGATTAGGCATTTAAGGGGGCATTGCCCCCCCATGCCCATGCCTAGATCCGCCCCTGTCTCTCTGTCTCTCTCTCTCTGCTCCATTCTGTTGTGTTTTGTAGCAGTAGTTGTGCCTATAATTGCATCCAGTGCTCAGAGAGAGAGCAGTGGAGTATAGGCCACGGTGAAATTGCCTACGGCACGGAAGCGTACAACCGCAAGAAACCTCCTCGCCTTTTAGCTTGTCGGCTTTTGTTTCTTTGTTTGAGGCCTTTATCTGTTCTCTATTTTTTGGGGTATTTATTTATTTTATTTTATTAGATTTTTTGTCTTGCAAGGTGGGTCGGGTGTTGCGTGAAATAGAACTTTATTTCACTAGCTTTTGTTTTTTTAACCTTTTTTTTAATATATAAAGGCTGACGACTGCAACCCACACAATGTTTTCCCCTTGCGTTTCACCTTCCAGCAGGTCAATGTCTTGTTTTAAGCCATTTTGACCTGATTGACCGATTCTACAAAAATGTCTTCTGAAACCTCAACAGTTTTGAGAAAAACCTCATTTCCATGTCAGGAAATGTTAGAAGATTTAGAACCCTTTGCTGGGGGTCTGTGTAATGTGTGGTTTTAGATAATTTAGGGTTTAGTGAGCCCAGTGTCTCTGATGTCATGGACACTTCCTGGACTATATCAATGACTATCTAATCAGGACAAGAAGCGAAGGAACCTATGGGGGAATTGTGGGAAGTGTAGTCCAAGAAGTATTGTCGATAACATCTGGACCTAAAACCTAAAATATCTAAAACCACATATTACACACATAAAGATCCCCAGAAAAGTGTTCTAAAAACGGTGAAATGTCTCTCTAATATTTAATGTGTCAAGGACCCCCAAAACCGTCTGTGTCTGGCCAGCTGAGCCCCATCTGAAAATACTGGATGTAGTTGCTGAAAAGTTAAAAATGTTCGACAGAATATTCAGAATATTTGCCCTGCAGTTTCTCGATTCTTCAAAAAAAAAAAAAAAAAAAAAAAAACACCAGACCTACAAGCTCATAGCGTGCCACCAAGTTGCTCTGATATTAGATCTGATATTTTTCAACAACATCACAAGGCGTTCCCGAGCAGAATAGGTTAAGCCCGGTGGCAGCAGGTGGAACGACGGCCACTTTATCTTGACGAGGAGGAGGGCATCTATACCTGTATACCCTACCCTAACCATCCCCTTCCATGCCTTTAGCTCTGAGAGCACAGCGGTCAACTCCCACAACCCCAACCTTTTTGTTTCTGGATCACTGCCCCACTTGGAAAGCACTTTGTGTTAGGTTAGCCCTAACCCTGACTTTATGTGTAGGGAAGCATTCATGGCAACTCACCATTTGAGTGTCAGCTATTTGGGGATGCATGCACTTCCCAAGAGTTTGGGATTCGCTGCTTTAGAGTCTTGCTATCGGTGTGGAAGCCAAAACACAAAGATAATTGCGATATACTATGAAAGCCAGGCAGAAATGTCTGTGACTGAGTGAGTGAATTCCAGGTGGTCCCCAGGCTGATGGAAAGTTGGTTAACCAGATGTAACTCTTTGAGAGCGTAAAAATGAAACCAAATGGACCCTTGTGGGTCCATTTGGTTGCATATTTACACTCTCAAGAGTTAATATAATCATCATCTGAATTATCCCAAGTCTACACACCTTGAGAATGTAGAGGATTAATGGTCATTTTGATCTGTATGTTTGACTATTTTGTTTCCCAAATCCAACCTGGAATTGTGGACAAAAGCAAAAGAAATCTTTAGTTTTGGCGTCTGTGGGGCTAAAATGTCATCAAATGGTGGTCTGTGGCTTAAATGCTGAATGTATAGTGGGCTCTGGTATGAAAAAGGTTGAAAACCACTGCCCTAAACTGAACCCTTATAACACACAAGGTCGCGGCTTTGGCATCCACCCTGTGAACATCTTAAAGGGGAATTCCATTTTCATTTTTTCCCGAGAGGATACAAATACATTTGTACCCTCTCAGGTAAAAGGGGTCTGAAAGAAAAATCATTAACATGGTGAAATACACCTTGATGATGTCATCAGATGTATTTCACCATGTTAATGATTTTTTCAGACCTGCATTTTTAGGAAATACAGAATTTTTTATCATGCCCACACAACATCTAAGGTGTACTAATGACATATTAAAATGTTGAAAATGGGTGGAGTTCCCCTTTAACCCTGAAGGTTGCTGGTTTGACTCTGAGTGTTTTAATCTCTCTCCTCTCTGTCTTTCTGCTGTCACAGAACCAGTTCAGCTACAGAGACGGCGCTGCGTCCGGCGACGAGGGGGGGTCCATGACGGGAGCCTCGTCCTGTGGTGGGGGTCTCCAGGAGGCCTCCGGAGGCGGTCCGGGAGGGGTCCCCCAGTCCCTGATGATGGAGGACCAGCAGCGCTGCAACGGCACCTTGCACAAGAAGAATAAGAGCCTGGGGGGCCGCGGGGGTCCCGGAGCTGGAGCCGCCGGGGCCCCGGAGGACAGCGGGGGCCAGCGCTACAGCGCAGACCCCACCGTGTTCCTAGGAGGGGACCACCGAGGGTCCCGAGGAGACACCGACGAGGACGGATACATGACGCCCATGAAGGACAAGAGCTCCTCAGGTAGGCCAAGCAGTGACTGAACGAATGGATGGTTTATTTTGGTCCTGTTTTAGAAATCTAAATAAAATTCAAAAGCAAAGAGCGCACACACACACGCACACTAGTCTTGGGGGGTATTGATTTTTTTTAATATCGGTATTGATAACATGTTAATTAGCTCGATATTCGATATTACCAGTATTGACCACTAGATGGCAATGGAATGCAATCAGAGTTGGACACGTTCCACCAGTCACCTAGTTCTCAGAATTGCGACATTGAGGGGTCAGAAACTGAGCGCTCTGCTGTTCAAGCAGCCTAAATAGGGACAAACTGGAGTTGGAAATACATTGTTTCCAAAAGGCCCAAATAAGGGCTATTTTAGGCATGTGTGTAACATGAAAATTGTTTGTATAGCTACAATTAAAAGTCTCATTGCTCAGATTTTAATAGAATACAGTATAATGTCGGTATTTGGTGATATTCGGTCTTCGATATTTTTTATAGACCCAACAATATTACTCGGCATTGATTTCCAATATCGCAATAAACTAATGCACACAGACACAAAAGACAAAAAAGAAAGAAAAATGTACTTCTGAATTATTTTACCTTTAATCTCCCTTGAGATGTACTGAATTTTAACCCAATACTAAGGCTATTCCATAGCTGTAACCCCCGACACCGGTAACACATAAAGCTTTAATATTCTTTTTATACACATTATACACAAAAGTAAATAACCATCATATACTTTCCTTCTCATGGCTTAAAAATACATTGAATACAAGTCGCTGCACCGTTTCCCAGACAATTGTCATTGTTATGGGTCACCATTGGTACTGGTCGCATGTGATGAATTATTTCTTATAGTTTTAAAGTTATATAGTAATAAACAATAAAATAAAATAGTGAAATAACATATCTATAATCTCAACACATATTATATTAAATATGTCATGAATGTGTCACTTAAAAAAAAAAAAAAAAAGTTTGGGTCCCTCTCCATTCTGTGGTGCTTCAAAAGAACCGACAACAGGGATGAAGTGGTTATTAATATTATGGATGGACGTGTGGTTGTCAGTCAAAGTTAGCCAGCCAGCCAGCTGGGTCCTTAACATTGAGATTCCACAAGCATCCTTAATGTGGAGAGCCAGCACCATGTGACGCATGCCACATCCGGCGTGGCTAATGCGAGGTGATCCGTCATTCCGCTTGAAGAGAACACTCTTTGTGTGTGTGTGTGTGTGTGTGTGTGTGTGTGTGTGTGTGTGTGTGTGTGTGTGTGTGTGTGTGTGTGTGTGTGTCGTGAGTCACTCAGAGTAAACACTCGGCTCCTTTTCGCTGCGCGTCGCGTCCATCCTTCTCATCTGTCATGCTGTCTGTTCATCTCATATCCATCCGCCGCTGATTGTTAGTTATTCCAGCTGAGAGAGAGATAGAGGTCATATACAGTACCGCAGCGCGCCACGCGGCTATATGCTACGGAGTCTGCCTGGGTGCTTTGATCGCGCTCCTGCACTGCCATCTTTGATTTGTGTTTTATATACTGTATATATTCTATTCTCTTTTGTTTCAGCCCCCCCCCTCCCCACCGCGTTCAAAATAAAACAAAAAGAAAAAAAGGCCCCGCGGCATCTGAGCTGCATCTGATGCGATGTCAAGGATCGCAGGAGTGGGCGGAATCGATAGGTCTCGCGAACCTGCTATTATAGCACTTGGATGTGGGGTTGGCAAAGGGTTGCTTCGGTTAGCGTTTTTCCCACCGGCGGCGGCCACGGCAGCAGCAGCGCGGGGCAGGAGGGTGGGTGCCAAACAGAAATGCTTGGCAAGGTGCCCCGTCTTTTATAACCCTTTGTGTAATGAGCGCGTCTTGGTGTTTAAGCTGTTGAAAAATAGCAGATCTACAAGCTCATATCGCGCCACCGAGTGGCGCGATATGAGCTTGTAGTTCTGCTATTTTTTGGAAAAAATGTGAAAATGTGGTGCAAATCTTTGAATACATTATTTTGGAAGCAAACATTTTTTTAACTCAAAACTTTGCTTCTGGGGGATCCCTAGAACAACAAGTTTTTAGATGAGGTTCTGCAGCTAAATAATAGATATTTCTGGGGGTCCTTCCTATGAAATATGTTGTCACTGACACAGAAGGAGATTTTTCCAGAAAAACTAGAATCTCGCACCAGGGACTAGAATTTAGTGTCACAAACTAGAATCTAGTGTCATGGACTAGAATCTAGTCTCGGGAACTAGAATCTAGTGTCAGGAACTAGAATCTGATCAGGACACAATGGGATAAGGCCCCTGCGTGACCAACCATTATCATTTTCCATCTTCGCCGTCTCATTAGCGAATGTACGCGCTTCTCTCTTCTCCCTGTTGCTCCCTTTTCTCACTCTCACCCGCTCCCATTTTCCATTCTCTTATCTCTGCTTCTCTTTGTTATTTATTCTCACAGACTCTCTGAATCTCTTTGCCTTTGTTCTTATTTTGTTCTCCCTCTCTCTCTCTGCCTGTCCCTCTGTCTGTCTGTCTGTCCGTCCCTTGGCTTTGTTATTGGTCGCGAGTTTATTCTCATTCTAAAAGATTACTAGCGTGTCATACAGCTCAGTGGCCTTGTGGTTAGAGTGTCCGCCCTGAGACTGTGAGGTCGGGGTTTGATTCCCAGCCGGGTCATGCCAAAGACTCATGCCAAATGGGACCCAATGCCTCCCTGTTTGGCACTCAGCATCAATGATTGGATCGGGGTAAGTCCCTGCGACATACTAGCGTCATGTCCAGGGGGTGTACTTGTACATCAAAGCTGCCTCACGCTACAGAAACCTCAGCCATGGCCTGGCAAGTCTACTCATTTACTCTACTTACATATTGGTGCGTAGAGCTGGAAAGCATGTAGTTTGATGCACAAGCGACGCACAGACAATTCTGCCTGCCTGACTCTCTATCTCTTTGTTCTTTTCCCTCTTTCTCTCTGCCTATCCGTCTGTCTATCCGTCCTGCGTGTTGTTGCTGCAGAATATCTCAACCCCATCGAGGAGAACCCGTTCGTTTCGCGGAACCGCAAGAACGGCGGCGAGATCCACGCCCTGGACAACCCGGGCTACCACCACAGCACGCCCAGCAGCAGCAGCGGCGGCGGCGGCGGCGTTGGCCTTCAGCCCAACCACAACAAAGGAGGAGGAGGGGATCAGGACGAGTACATCAACGAGCCTCTCTACCTCAACACCTTCCACAGCCCTGCTGAGCTGGGCCTGGAGGCGCTGCGGCGGAACGGCCTGCCGCTCCCCTCCGCCCTGCAGTCTGTGGGCAGCATCGGCAGTGCCGGGGGGGTCCTGATGGGCGGAGGGGGTCCCCACCACCTCCCGCTCACCATCCAGACGTCCGGCCTGCCCCACTACCCGCTCCTCTCCTCCGCCTCCTCCGCCCTGCCCTCTCCGGCCGTACCCGCCGGTCCGTGCCACCACGGCCCGGCGCCCCACGTCCTCCACGCTCCACACCACCACCACCATGCCATCATCAAACCCTCCGTTCCAGGCAGTGGCATCGCCACCACCTCGTCGTCGTCTTCTTCTTCTTCTTCGGCGCCCGCCGCCGGCCACCACCACGGCCTGCCGGCCTACCACGGCCACAGCGCCACCCACCCGGCCAGCATGCTGAAGCAGGCCGCCGGCGGCCACTCCACGTCGGGCAAGGCCGCCGGCAAGAAGCTCAAGGTGACCTTTGACAATCCCGAGTACTGGCAGCACAGCCTGCCGCCGCCCAAGACCTCCAACTCCTCTGGCCTGGTGGTGGCGGCAGCCGCCGCCGGCGCTGTGGCGGAGGGCCCACAGCCGTTGCCGCTGGGCGCGGCCTCCGCCGGGGGTCCTGCCGGGGCCGCCGCCGTGCCCCCAAACGCCAAGCTCTACTACAAACAGAACGGCCACATACGGGCCACGGTGGCCGAGAACCCCGAGTACATGTCGGAGTTCTCCCTGAAGCCCGGCACGGCCCTGCCGCCGCCTCCGTACCGGCAGCGGAACACTGTGGTCTAGAGAGACAGAGTGGTTCGGTAGAACGCCGTCCTATCCGCCCTCGACGTGTCTCTTTATTCTAAAAAAAAAACCCATACAAAACGTCCTCCCCCACCAACACACAAACATCCTCTCTTGTTGTTTGGACACCGGAGAGGTATATACCGAACCTTAAAATCAAACATGAACCTCTTGTAAACCCTTTTCCGAACCAACGTTTTTTTTTCCTCACACATGGAGAGGCTGTAGCAAGCAACGCCTTCTAAGTGTCACTCCACTCGACCTGCCTCCTTTTCATGTTCTAGTGTAGATAGAGAAAAATTAAAACATTAAAAAAAAAAACGTTGACGGACGTCAGCCAGTCTCCGGACGGCACGAGGATGGATCCAAATCGTCGCACAAAACAACCGGATTTGCTGGGATATTTCACTCACAAATGACTATTACCAAGACCGCCCGCTGGTGGTAGTAGGGGTTTTCACAAAGGACTACGAGAGGTTTCATGTCGAGGGTGAACTCAACTGCCAAGCCGTGGTAGGCGACGTTATTTGCGAGAAGAGAAGGGTCGTGGGGGAAAGAAACGTTATGGCAATACTAAAAAGGTTCCTGAACGAACGGACAAACGAACAAACGGTTGGGGCTACTGTACCTGTCCTGTCCCTGCCAAAGGCTGTTCCTCGCCCGAAACGAACAAACAGCCCGAACAAATTCACTTTACCGAAGGAAGTCACGGTTACATGAAGGACAACGCTGATTGAAGAGAGGAAGGAGAGAGTGCCAAGGGCGACACTATGGAGGGAAAAAGTCTGACGTTTCCGACGGGCGAAAAAAAAAAGCAAACTAAAAAGGCTTATTCAGGAAAAAAATATATATAAATATATATATACAGTACTTCGGTGGAGCGAGTTGAACGCTGATCACTCAATCATGATCAAAGTATTCTACTTTTTTTTGTTGTTGTTTTGGTTCGGGCCCTACTATGTCCGTTGTTGTAGAAATTCCCATCTGATATGTGAAGCCCCAGCTGTGTCATGATTATTACACTCTTGCCAACGTTACTGTGATAACTGCGACCGTCGAGTCGACACAAAACTGACAGACACACACCGAATACCTACTTTGAATAACATTTTTGGGGAAAGCCGCTTTCGTCGAGACTGCTGATTTTAAAAACCTTGTGTGCGTGTGTGAGAGTGTGTCTGAACACGGGCAGGTCGGGTTGTTGTTTCTTTTTTACTTTTTTTTTTTTTTTTTTTTTGACTACTGTATTCTTGGAGGAGCCAATCAGCCAGAGCTTCTTCGAGCAAAACGGATATAAGGGAGAGAAAAAAAACTAAACACTGTAAAACCTTTGTTCTATTTTATTTGTATCAACACTGGTTGAATGGGTTTTTTTATACACTGGCCTTTTCATGAACGTGTGTACCTTAGGAGCGAGATGATTCACAAACAAATATGATGGACCTATATTTAAATCTGATGCGTAGAGGAGTGAATTCGCCTTGAGGTTAGTGCGGTTGCTACTGATAATGTGTGACACATTATTATCTTATTATTATCTTCCATTCTGATTCCCCTGAACTGGAAGCGATGGTTATAATAGCGAGAGCGAGTTTTGCGTATACAAATTCCTCTAACAGGGGGGTGGAGCAGTATGTGTATATATACTGTACTACTCAGACAAACCCCCGTAATATGAATGAAGACCGCATGGATCAATCCAGACAGCACCAGCAGAGCACAGAGCAGATGGAATGCAATGGTGTGCACTTTTGCCCCTTTGTACTGTATGTATGCCACCGCGTGTGTGTGTGTATGTACGTGTGTGTGCACAGACCTACCATGTGACCCAGTGCAACAACTTGTGGGATTGTTGTCAACAGGACAATAAGCACTTTACAGCATAGTTCCTCTAATATTGCTTATTACTTCGCCTAAAAAGGGAAAAAAGTACAATAGTTAAAAGTAACAGAGGCAACTTTAGTGTGTACAAACACTTTGTAAACAGATTTGTTTAAATACAGAATCCAACTCCTCCTCACCTCCACTCTATTGGCTCATTATGAATCTGCTGGAGAATGCAATCTGCTGTGATCGGCTAAAACGCTGCCTCACCCCCCCCCCCCCCCCCCCCTCACAAATTAGCACCGCCTTTCCTGAGCCCGACAAATGTTTTGCAATCATGATTTGTTGACAACAAAGTTCTGCAGCATGAGCAAGTGTCTATCTGCAGGGAAACAGCTGCAGCATCAAAGTAGAAGCAACATAGACAAAACATAAAAAAGGCATAAACTACAGCAATATATCTATTTTGATTCTTGGCTAAAAAGTTGCCTCTATTGTCTTTAATTTATTTTTACAATAGTCTGGTAAATATCAAGTCAGGTTAAGGGTAGGCTGAGGTCAGGGTGATCTGCTGACTTAGCCGAATGTTTGCCTTTTTTTTGCGGAGTGTTTGCCTATCTTGATATGCCCCTGAATACTTACTATTGTTTAGGTTTCATGTCATCCACTATCGTAATGTCTAATAAGTTAACTTTTTTATGTGAAAATTGTGTGAAAGTATACGTATTTATGCTGATATTGAGGGACAAATCACAGTCAAACCACAGGCACTCCTAAGTCCTAATTGCCTGCCTCCTGCACACAAAAAATATGCTTTTTTCTTTCTTTGTCTTTTCTATTTTTTCTCTCCCACATTGATCTCAGGTATTTTAATGCAGTGAGTTCTGGGCCAGAGATGAGAGGAAAAACTAAAACTAAAAACGATTTTGTCTGATTACTACTGTTTGATAACAACAGTCGGCAGAGCACATTTTCATGTTTTAAAGTTTCAGCAGGTATCGATCAAGACATTGGATACCATTACTGCAATTAATCCCCAGCTAAAAACTAAAATAAGCATTGATCAATCAAAAATACTTTCACTGAACTTCAAGCACGCTTATAATCAGCTGCAGTCTCAGAACTGTAATGTCAATATCAATACATGTTTATGCCATTTTAGAGTCCTGATCTTCTGCTAGAAGATGACAATGACGAAATTCTAATGTAAGCCTTTTTAATGATCCACTTGATTAGAACGTTTTTGCGCTTGGTCACAGTGTTTGTGTTTGTGTGTTTGTATGTGTGTGTGTGGCTGTACCGTGGTTACATTTGACAGTGTCAACATCTATGAACCGACCATAAGGCTGCTAAATACGGCGCGATTTGTACTGAAAGCAAGGCTCCAGTCAATGATGGCTCTATATACGTAGTGTGAATATTTGTTTCTTTAGAATTTGTCATTATTATGCTTTGAGTGAGTTCCATTAACTTTGTGCCCCCATGAACCTTATTTTAAAGTGTGAAAACAATGCTACCAGATATAAAGGCGGTAATGGAAATAAGCAATAGGATCAACCGTAATATGGCCAGTGATTCTGGCAGGGTTTGACCCGAAGCATGTGCCCTCGGTTGTAGTGGCCCACATCTGGCATTCATGAAAGGGGAACTCCATCCATTTTCAACATTTTAATGTCATTAATATACCTTAGAGATGTTGTGTGGACATGATAAAAAGGTTCCCCCAATTCTGTATTTCCTAAAAATTGAGGTCTGAAAAAAAATCATGGTGAAATACATCTGATGACATCATCAAGATGTATTTCACCATGTTAATGATTTTTCCTGAGAGGGTACAAATGGAACCAAATGGACCCGCCAGGGTCCATTTGGTTCACATTTGTATCCTCTCAGGAAATTTTTGAAAATAGGTGGAATTCCCCTTTAAAGGGATTAGCAACAATGGTCACCTATTGGAGCAGAAGTTGCAGAGAATTAGTGACTTTAGGGGTCCACGATCATGAAATTATGACCGATATCTGATCTCCATTTATTGTCATATCTGCTGATACCGATACAGAGGACCACAGGCCCAAAGCCTGTTAAGAAAGTATTCAATCAATCTGTTTTAACACCTGAATGACAACTGAATGATGCGTACACCAATTAAACATAGAATTTGTTTCATTTTTATTCAGTTTTGCTTGAGAAAACAATATTATATCTGTATTAATTTGATACCGATACCGATTTCTATGGCCAATTCTAATACACACGGATTACTCACTGCAGTATTTATTGCTCTTCCGGCCTGTTAGTTGTTAATATTGACAGGGCAGACCTTGGTGGTGTGTATGCTTGCTTCTTTGGAAAAAAAATACCGTTCCGGTTATTGATTGATTGATTGCATTTGTCTGGATGGAGGCAAGGTTAATCACTGACAGAACAGATTACGTTTAACCTGGAATGATGAAACCACTCTGAGTGCTGCCGTTACAGGTGCACAGACAAACAAGGGTATAGGAGGAGGTAGGAGGAAGAGTCTGGAAGCTTCTTGATGCGGAATGCTGGCACGTAGCCCAGTGTCAAGTCGTCACAAGCGCTTTAGAAGTTTTGACAGGGAAGACTCAAATTGAATTATAATTGACCCTCCCACTGGAGGCCCATCTCGCTGTCTTCTCACTTTGTATTGGATACTGCCAGTCACTGCTCCTAACAGGGGTCGTCTGCTAGGCATTTTAATACAATATGCCAGTCTCGCCGTCGCCTACTGACTGTTTCACCTTGCAGCTATTATCACCTTCGCCAACAAAAACTACCTGAACCGCACTTGGGTGTTAGCAATACAACCTATACAGTAGTGGTTCTCAAGCCTTTTCAGTTCAAGGACTCAGCAGGTGTACAGATGGAACCAAATTAGCCCTTCGCCAAGTCCCTCCCCCAACCTGTGCTTGTCGGACAAGAGACCGATGAAAGCTTGAAAGGGAAAGCTGGACCTGCTTAGCAAACGTTGCTAAACTAGAAACTAAGTTTGCCAAAGGTTCCACAGTCTGGAGGAGAACCTGACGAAGCTTGCGAATCGGGTTTGTTATGACAAACCAGCAATGACATCATTTAGTGACCCACGAAAAGCCCCCACGCGAGGTCAGACCATTGAGGTGAACATTGTTATTCCAATGTTGTTCCAATCTTTTAGGACATGCCATGAGTGTGGTTGAAATGTAGCTCAAGGAATCCTGCTCAATTTCTCCGCCTTTGCCAATCATTAGCTGTAACGTAACTCTCAAGTCAAAAAAAGAGTGGGCACGCCTGGTGTACGGTCTCGATCACTCCGGTGTTATTCATAAAGACTGTACGGTTCAGTCACATTCGTTTAGGGATTCTTGATAAGCATTTGTGCTTCGTGAGAGCCCCCTGGGCTGGCTGTACTTGTGGTTTGTGTACAGTACATGTGTTCTGCATACAGAACATGTTGTCAAGCTGTCTGATTGGCTTTTACCTCCCCTGTGGAACACTTTGATCAAACCTGGTGGGTAACAAGAGTTGGTCCCACATACACTATATGCTGATGTGATCCGCGTGTTTAGGGATGTGTGTAGATAGAATGTCTTCATTTAAAAGCAGTGAAAATTAAGGCAGCACATCCATGCGATGTAGAGGGAGAAGGGTCCGCGCACAGCGTGGACTTGTTGACTGACATATGGAATGTTCCATAACTTTTTTTGTTTTCGGTTTTCATTTTCAACATTTTAATTTTCATTTATACAGTAATGCCACTCTTGATGGTCCCTTTTAGACCTTCTCAGTGAGTGAATTGGAAACACAGCATTTATGGGACCATCATTTTACCAGTCTAATGTTGACCACTGTAGCTGTCTAGTGTGCCCTGTCTGCAAATGTGTACGCTATGCAGAGATCTAAATGAGTTTTAAAGTTATATAGGCATTGGAGCATTTTGCAAGACACCACTTTTAGTTTTTCTCCTATTTTAATGATGCTATCACACTAATACATGTCATTCAAAGGCATGCATTGACACATGAAATACAGCTGGGAAATGATTGTTCCGTATAAGTGTATTTGAACTTAACCCTTTGTGTCCTGAACGCGTTTTGGTGTTTTACCTGTTGAAAAATAGCAGATCAACAAGCTCATGTCGCGCCACCGAGTGGCGCGACATGAGCTTGTTGTTCTGCTATTTTTGAAAAATTGTGAAAATGTGCTGCAAATCTCTGAGTATGTTATTTTGGAAGCAAACATTTTTAGCTCAAATTCTTGCATCTGGGGGATCCCTAGAACAATGTGTTTTCAGATGGCGGTCTGCAGCCAAATATGGATAATTCTGGTGGTCCTTGGCTTGGCCTTGGACACAGGAACACAGATTTTTCAGAAAAACTAGAATCTAGTGTCAGAGACTATAGAATCTAGTGTCAAAAACTCGATTCTAGCGTCAGAAACTAAATTCTAGTGTCAAAAGTAGATCCTATCATCAGAAACTATAATTTAGTGCCAATAACTAGAATCTAGTGTCGGAAACTACTGTAGAATCTAGCGTCAAAAGCTAGAATGTTGCTGCAGCTATAATCTGTTATCAGGAACTACTGTATAATCTGGTGTCAGAAACTCGAATCGAGGGTCAGGACACAATGGGTTAAATGTCGGAAACTATAATTGAAGGGGCCACAGTGACAGAGCAATTGCAAAAACAATGGTAACTACAGTATGTAAACTATGATAGGTAATTGGTCTATGTACAGTTTAACACTGGTACTGAACGGTCTTTTAAGTTCAATGTGAAGTATTCACACCGTGTATTTTGTTCCATGATTGGTTTGTTTATTTATTTTCTCTTTTATCTCCTACAGTATCTCCTTATTTGAACCCTTTTCTGTAGATGAACTGTACTGCCTCATCACACCACAGCATCACACAAAACTATAAGCTATCAAAAGTACCAGATACACAAGCTCGGTTTGAGCTCGTAGCTCTGCTGGCAAATTGTTACTTTTGAATGTGAATCCAGAAACGTATAAGAGAAAGAAACCGAATTCAAACCGTAGAGAAGAAGGTAGAGTGCATGGAATCCTTAATAACCACTGTCCCTGTAGTAGATTTGACTATACAAGTCAGTAGCACAAAACTAGGAAACATAATGGTCATCTCTTCTTGATGTTTTTTTCCCCCCAACACAAGCTCTACTCTTTATGCTTTTAATTTATTATTATTATTATTATTTGTTTTGCCAATTTCGGCACTGATTATTATTGGTTTTGTAATATTAACAAATTGAGGAAGACTTGGAATCTCTCTCTTTATTATTGTCTTGTTATTTTTGTGTTATTTAACATGTATGTCGGAGCGATGCTGTGTATCTCGAATGCACGGTTGTTTGCTCTGCGTTTGAGAGCGTGAGCTTTTTTTCCCATTCATCAGAACAACTAACGGTATACAAAACAGCACCTTCCGCCGTTTTTCTCCGAGAGTCGGGGCTAATAATTAATAAACACACACGTCAGAACCACAAATGTGAATAGTATTTTTATATTTACAAAAAAAGAAGCACTGAAACGGGCCGATGTCGTGATTTGTAAATAGCCGGCAAAAATGCTTTGAATTTATATGGTATTTCTCTCCTTATAACTGCTGTTCTTCTGCTTAACGATTTGATGTACAAAAAGAAAAAAAACAAAACAAAATGAGCAGTGCATAATTGCTTTTATGTAAGTGTACCTTTTGGCTAATGGAGATTTGATTTACAAAGTGCTTGTTGAACTCGTGCATATGCCCCTCATTCTCTCTCTCTCTCTCTCTCTCTCTCTCTCTCTCTCTCTCTCTCTCTCTCTCTCACTACACGAAAGACCAGTGCTGCCAACTAACCTATAAACCGTGTTAAGGATTCAGTATTATATTCCCTCTCTCTTCCATTTGTTTGTACTGTAAAAGGGAAAAAAAGAAAGATTCTACAACAAAAAAATAACTAAACTATTGAGCCAAGCCCGCCCACATACAAGAGCCCCCCCCCCCCCCCCCCCCCAAAAATGCCCCAGAGGCAGAATTCCTTCCGCCTTCACGATATGACTTATTTCTCACCTAATGGACGATTTGTTTTGCATGATTTATACAAACCGTACATACATGTATGTAGGAGAGGCACCGTAGCCCTGGAGCTGAAGGTGTCTGTATGCCCTTTTTCCTCATGTTAAACTCTCCCCAATATGTACAACGTTATACTTATACCCCCCTGAACTGGACATGGATACCTATGGTTATTATTATGATTATGGTTATTGTTATTATTATGATTATCAGTGCCGGCTATTATTCTGTTCCAACAGTGTTCTTTAAACAAACCACACCCAAAGCTTTATATCATAGAGATACTGTTCCTCATGTTTGTTACATGAATCTGTCAAAAGTATATTTTTAATTTAATATAAATAAAGATTGATTCATTATAATTCTGTGTATTACTGTCTTGGAGACTTGGGATATTATTATACAACATGCATCACCCACTGCGTGCTTGTAGATCTGCATTTGAAAACTTGACAGGGGACATTCTATAGACGATGAGTAATGTAGCTTTTGCTAGTATTTTTTTCGTATTTTACTCGAGTACATTTTGACGTCCTGGACTTTTACCTGTAATGGATTACTACTACCAGTAAGACGCCTATAAGGGCAGGTCGGCCCTAAAGGGCGAGGTCATGTGCACGCATCCGCCGCCTATAAGGGCAACTGCTGGGTGAGCGCTGGTGCTTTGGCATGGAGGGTCAGGGTTGTGAATGCTGTGGGTTTGATATGGGCTCTGCCTTAATTTCCATGCCTGTTGACAACTCTAGTTTTTTACCGGCTGCAGTTGCACTGTAATACTTTTGGGGCAGGCCCGTCTACAGTAGGTAGTGTAGGTAATTATCTCTGAGGGTCTGCAGTGAGGAGGATTACCAAGGTGTGGGACTTTCAGAACAGATGTAGCAGATTAGAAACCCATCCACCAGTGGCATCATCGTTGGTCAGATTATTTATTTATTTAATTATTTATTTATTTTTAAAAATGATGTATTATGGTGAGAGCAATGGCTTCTATTTTCAGGAATAAAATGTCTGCATTTTCTTTTAGCTTGGTTAACACATTAATAATGACTGGTTTCTGGAACGCCCCACAGTACTCCAATGAGACACAAACTCAGTAGGGAAAAAAGTGCTGTTATATCATTGTTGAGGCCCAGTAATATCAAGAGACTGGGATATACAGTAGGTGATGTTGGCGTGGTGCTTCTTCCAAGGCCAAATATGGAGTGTTGTGATGTCAGAACAGGCCATCTTATGGAGTTCTATCTCAGACATGTATGCCAAATATGGAGTGTTGTTAGCTGCAGCCCTGAATCAGCATCTTTGGCCAACAGCCCTAGCTGTCACTCACTTTGTTCATAACGTTGAACCAATCACCGTTAAGACTGCTGCTTTGATAACGCCCATCCCAGAAACTGCTGTGGTAGAGAGGGACTTCAGTCTGGATAATGAAGTGAAATGAAATGACAATTCAAACTGAGGTCAGGCTAGAGTGTTGTACTTATAAGCAGAACATTTGGCTACTTTTCCCCACTGCTGTGCATTTTTTCGCATCCTCCATTGGAACATGAAAGACCCAAGTTGTGTGTACACACACACTATAGCGCACTAATAGGAAACCTAAATAATTCATTTTTTCTTTCTTTGAGATGGGCGCCCTAAGTATTAAGACCCACATTTCTGAAGTTCTGCCGCCCGCGTGCACTCGTGTTAACCTCCCAGCTCTTCAGATCAGCACTGTGGGAAGTTTTTTGGCGTTGGTCGATGGAGTCGAAGCCCCCTGCCTCGCCCACGTCCGCTTTTCATGCCGAGAAAGGTCAACTATGTACCGGTGCACCCCAGCGTTCTGCATAGAGAAAGGGTTGGGTCCGTTGCAGGGTTCTCTCACATAGATAGAGTCTAGGCGGAGGAGGGCTAATGGAGTGGAATGTTGTGTGTGGATATAACTACTTACTTTGCTCTCGTTTTCTCGTGTGCCCTGCGCTGCACTTTAAGCAATGTTTACCCAAGGAATGGTTACATAAACTGGCATAGTTTGCTGTTTTTCCCCGGATCCCCCCCCCTCCACCACACCCCCACAAACCCACCCCCCATCGCTATAGCTGCTCTCCCAGGCCTTCATTTCAATCATAAATAATACAAAACTGTCCGATGGCTGAATACGAGCTTTCTGAAGTCACTCCTATTAATACTAATAAGGCAATGGGGTTTAAGTAAACACTGTTTATGTGAGGAAAAATCTCTACTCCCACCCTCCCTCCCTCCCCCCCCCCCTCCATCTCTCTGTCTCTCTCTCTCTCTCTCTTCTCTCTCTCTCTCTCTCTCTCTCTCCTTCACAAACACTCCACTCTTTCATTTTCTCTTACTCTTGATCTGTCCGTTTGCACCCTCCCTTTCCCCCCTTATCCTCCCATCTTCTCCATCGCTCTATTTTCTCCTTCACACTCTTTGACTCTTTCCCCTGCCCCTTTCCTCACCCACACCAGCCCCCCCACCCACATAGCACTTAAAAGAAAATGCAATCAAAAATGATGATGATGATGATCGCTGCTTAATTTTTCAACGTGCCTCTACGAGCGACAAAGCAGGTATAGGCATCGTGTCCACACATGGGACGAATTAACATTGATTTGGATGAATTTCACAGATGGAAATGGCAACGTAATTAACAAGCAACTAAGTCAATTCATTTTCTCGCCTCCGTGGAGTTTTCTAGGGGAAATGCAATACAGGAATCATTATGGAACTTGCAGAACACGACTCAATATTTTTCAGAACACAAGTCAGTATTATGCTACGCGCTGATAGTGACCGTGTTATCGTGGCTGACCTCACAAGAGAGTGGAGGTCCTCGTTAACACACAAGATACCAGCACTATTGGTAACCATTAAATCTGGACCGAGTTTCAGACGCACATGACATCACCGAGCTTCATAGCAGATGCAGCTGATGGCAGCCAAAACAAACCAATGATCGGGAACAAAGGAAGGTCATATACTTCCTACTGTGACTAATGATAGTGCCGCTATGGGCAGTCAAAAATGAGCGATTTGATTCAAATTTTTATAGCATTTGATTTAGATCAGGAGTTATTAAGGAGTTATTAAGGCTCAAACTTTTTTCTCTCCAAACGCTAGAACGGGTTGCGGGACAACTTTGGATGACAGACCTACCGACTTACGTCAGGCCTGTTGCAAACCAGGCGCCAGCATACAGTAGTCTCTGGAGCTCTGCTTTGGATTAATTAAGCTCCATCTTTTTGATTGATCACCATCCTTGATGCACTACGGTGATAAAGATCCCGTTGCTGACTTTCATTTGGAACAAAATTGCCACGGCAACATTTTTTTTGTCCCATTCGCACCCATTCAATCCAATGCATTCAAAAGCCTCTCCTGGGAATCTGCCCCTGAATGTCGTGGGCGGATGGGTAAATCAACTAGGGCTAGACGTCACTTCCTGACTTTTGACCCGGAATTTGACCCGGAACTGTTTAGGAGATCTGGCGCTTCAAAATAAGGGTTTTTTACCAATTGCACTGGCTTGAGCCGTGGCATACAGCAGAAAGCGAGGAACACGTGCTCGCAGTCGACGTGTTAATTGTGTGGCCGTCGTAATAAAGCATTTGTCGCAGTATAACGGAAGCCTGTGTTGGCACAGATATTATTCCCGTTGTGAGCCTCCTTGTTCATCCTGCTATCAATGCAAAAAAGAGTCATGTGCACGTTTTTGAGCCGCCGTGTATGGCATCCCAGAGGCCTGTGGCAATTACACTTACAGCTGCACCCGCGCACCTGCGGTACCACACCGCCATGACAGCTCATCTGACGCACACTGTTGCTGCTTAATTGCGACGTGTCACCTTGATGGCGCCGTGCGCACACACAACACGTGCACACACGCGGACACGTACACACTCATGCATGCAAGCACACGCACAAATGATACACCCACACACATACAACATGATATCTTCACTCTCTCTCCCTCCATCTCTGCATCTGTGACTGACATGCAAGCACACACACACATGCATATGCACAAATGTATGCATACGCGTGCACACACACACACACACACACACACACACACACACACACACACACACACACACACACACACGCTGCAGCAAAGCCCCGTCCGTCTGAAATGGACCCAGAATGTTAATGATTCTTCGCGGGTCCCTTGCGGAATAGATGCTATACTCAAAGTGTTATAAAGATGGTTGGGTTGCGAGTACAGTACAGTCAGTATATATACGCGCTGCATTGCATGCATGCCACAGGGCTTATAGCTTCCATAAATGCTAAGCTGCATCTTGCACGTGCGTGCGTGCCCCGGCATATCTATCCACGCTTCATCAAAGTCGCATTTGCATTTTTTTGCCGTTCCGTTCCACGGATTGGGCCTCTTCCAGCGGCGGATTGAATAAGTGAGGTGGTGAGGGGCATCCCATCCGTCCGTGTGACGTAGTTCTGTTGCGCAGGAGCTTTAAAGAGACATTTCACCCTTTTTGGCACGCATTTGAAATATAGCAGATCCACAAGCTCTGAGCTTGTAGATTGCTTGAGGTGTTTCAGAAAACCGACAGAATTTAGAAGACATTTGCAGAATCTGTTCTCAGGTCAATGAGTTAAAGACAATGATTTAAGAACACTTTTCTGAGCGTCTTATCATTGTATGTCTTAGATACAAATGTATTTTAGGTTTTAAAAGCGATCGCAATGTCTGATGACACTATATTTCCTGTTGTCTCGGTAAGACAGCCTTCCCCCTATCCACAAGGAGGTGCAGTACACCAACGGCATTGTGGGAACTGTAGTCCAGGAAGTAATGTCGATGACATCAGAGACACTGGGCTTACTGTTCGAAAAATCTAAAAATAGCTAGAACCAGATATTACAGACACAAAGATCTAAATCTTCTAAATGTCATTAAGATATACTGTATATTTTTGGTAAAAGCAGTGAAGTGACCCTTTAACTCTAGAGCACTGGTTTTCAACCAGTGGTCCTTGAGGTGGTTCCTGGTGGTCCCCAGCTAAATAATAGCCGTTAACGACCCACATTTTTGGACGCAATAAGATAAATGGGAAATGATTTCGCCCTGCCTGCTTTTTTTATACGAACCCTGCAGTAATCTGTGGAATCGGCATCCGACCCCAAAACAATCCGGCATCGGTCGCGGAGCCGTAGCTTCTTAACGGCGTGACGACGGTTTAATTGATGCGTTGTGATCTCGGAGGTTAATCCTCTTGTATATAATTGTATTATTGTGTTGCCGGATCGAGCTGCCGACAATATTAAACCATTACGCTGTAAACACAATGCGGCTGCTCAAAATGAGCCCCAGATAGTATATTTACATTCTAATGGCATGCAAAGTGCCCTCGGCAGTCTGTGAGATGCAATTAAGCCTTGAATATTTTCCATTATGTGGGCTGTGTATCACAGTTAAGTACATGAGGCATGAATTATTTCTTTCTCTTTTTTCCCCCCTCACCACCGTGGGGGCAAGTCACGGTAGCATATGATTATGATAACACACATTACTTTGCATGAGTCATGTTTGGTGTAAAAAAGAAAATTAAGTACCAGTCATTTTTCCCCCCTCTCGCGCACTGCCTGCAAGCGACGTAAGTGAAAGACACCATCGAATGCCGTCAGGACCGGATTTAGCCAGCCCTATTAGGGTGGGCTGGAAGAATGGTAGGGTGGGCAAGTTTTTCATATGAAGCAGTGGTTTTCAATCTTTTTGACACCAGGGCCCACTATTTATTCGGCATTTGAGCCACGGACCACCATTTGAGGACATTTTAGCCCCACAGACCCCAAAACCAAATATTTCTTTTGCTTTTGTCCACAATTCCAGGCTGGATTTGGGAAACAAAACAGGCAAACATACAGATCAAAATGACCATTAATCTTCTACATTCTCTAGTTGTGTTGTGTAGACCTGGGTTAATTCAGATGATGAATATTTTAACTCTTGAGAGCGTCCATTGTGGGTCCATTTGGTTTCATTTTTACGCTCTCAAGAGTTACATCTGGTTAACCAACTTTCCACCACTTAGCTGGGGACCACCTGGATATCTCTCAGCCACTGGTGGTCCCCGGACCACTGACGAAAACCACTGATATTACCTTTCATTGGGTGGGCAGGATGCACTTTTGGGTGGGCTTTGCCCACCCCTGCCCCCCTCTAGATCCGGCCCTGGATGCCGTATCATAGCAGGGATGTCAAACTCAAACACACACGGTTTCCCTGGTTTCCCAGGCAAACCGGCAAAAAAGTATTTTTCCGTCAAAGATCTATTTCCCTTAATAGCAAGATATATGCAAAGATGAAACTGCATGCATTAAAGAAAAAAAAACTGAAAATGCATTATTAAAGCTCAGTTTCCTGTTCTATGATTCTCACCAAGCACTGCTTTCATAGTAAAATGAGAAAGTAATGCACAGACGCTTAGCTCAAGTGTCTGGGCACCGGGGCTGCCAAGCCAGGGATTGATCTAAGATCCATAGATCAGAAGTCCCAGAAGTCCGAAGATGCGCTGGAAATTCACTAGCACTGCACCGGTTGGCCACCTTGTTTTAAGCCCTGTGCCCACGCAGCCAAATGCTCGTGGGTTCGACTCCCGAGACTGATGTGCCACTACGAATTTCTCTCCCCCTTTCCTGTCTGACTACTGTTCCCTATCCATAAACGCATACAAATATGAATAAATAAATTATTACATAATTGAATAAATAAATCATGAGAAAGTAAATCAATAATCAATGACCAGATCTAATACTGTATAGTTTCCCGTGAGAAGATAGGATATAGGATGATATCATATGATCCACCGTTTGGAAAGAGAGAGAGAGAGAGAAAAAAAAATCGCACAGCACGAGACCTGACACAAACCCCGTTATGGATTAATTATGTAAATTGTGAGTGACTTTTGACCTGTGTTTTGTCATCATTAAAACATGAACAGCTGCTCTCCCTAATGGTTTACAACCACAAGTGTTTGTCCTCACTAATGTCTTGACACACATAGGCCCCCTGTCCCAGAATTAATTGGTTTTGGAAGTATACTGTGCACCCGCTCGACATCTCGTGTCTTAAATGGTAAATGGTGCATTTATATATCGCCTTTATCCAAGGCGCTTGCAAGGCACAACCAGCAAATCGGGGTTCAGTGTCTTGCTCAAGGACGCTGACTGTGGGAGCCTAGATTTGAACTGGCAACCTAGTGGTTGCCATGTGGCCACTCTACCCCTGAACCACCGCCATCACGGAAACAAAACGACTTGATAGTAAGGATCAAGTCAAGTCTTTACAACCCCCCAAAAATTTGAATCTGTGAGTGACTTTTTTCCCCCAATGATTTCTCCTTTAAGGTGTATGACCGGAAAATGACAATCTTATCGCTGCACAATGTCACAATTCAATGTTTTTTTTCTAATATGGTACTATGATTAAAGTCTAAAAATAGTTTCCATTTTGACACTTTCATTCATGATCGGTCAATCAGTCCTTGAGCCGCACGAAATAGAAGTGCTAAAAAATGGACCCTTTGGATTAATGAATCCAGTCAATTAAATCTACAAATTAATTAAACCCTCAATTACTGTTCTCTTTCCCCATTTTATTCTTTCCCCCACAAAAAGAATGTAAAATCGACCCTGCAGCGCAGGGTCCATTTTTCCTTCCACAATGTGTTCCTTCTACATCCAACCAGGGAAACTCCCCCCTGTGAGGTGAAAAGAAAGCAGCTTGGACTCCTCATGCATGAAGGAATCATGAGGCCAGTCAGCTGCCTCTCCAGGTTGGTGGGGGCAGAGCCTAGGGAATCCATTTTCAACATTTTAATGTCAGTAATATACCCTAGAGGTGTTGGGTGGACATGATAAACAGTTCCCCCATTCTGTGTTCCCAAGAAATGGAGGTCTGAAGAAAATCATTAACATGGTGAAACATCTTCACGACATCATCAAGATGTATTTTCACCTGCAATGGATTCCTTTAGATGCTTCTTTTTTATGAGAGCGTACAAATGCAACCAAATGAACCCTATTGGTTGCATTTGTACACTTTGGTTGCATTCGTACACTTTGGTTGCATTTGCACTGGGTAGAAAAAATTGGTTCCAAATTGGTGTGATACGTTAAAAAAAACAAAAAGAAAACATGAAAAATACATACATTAGCCACTAACCACATTATGTTTCCTCAGTCCCTGCACTCATTTTGTATCTCCAAGATGAGCTGACACACAGGGAACCTCAGATTGCGGTTCAGACAGGTGAACAGGGGCTTGCAACTCACTTACAGAAACTTGTATTCATGCTACTTTTATTTGCTTGAATACAAGTTTCTGGAGCATCTGAAAGTGAGTTGTGAGTCCCTGTTCTCTTTTTTCATCTTTACTCTGCCTACAGTTTGGCTCAACATTACCAATGGAGGATGTGCGTTACTTTTCTTACTCTAGTCTAGTTGTTCTCACACACATAGTCTTACCTTTTTCTGCACATTGAATGTGTATTGAAGTTGTGAAGGATGACGTAGACTCATTCGAGAATAGGAATGGCCAAGAAAATCCAAGTTTAAACGGTTGTTTGGCATGGTTTCCAACGATATAGGCACAAGCATGGGAGGCAAAGCCGCCCTAAATGTCCTGACATAACATAATGGCAAAATCAACCCACATTTCAAAGATATTTCAAATTGATGCTTACTTGCCTAATAGAATGTATTGTATTGTAATCGAAAATGGTATGGGGATGGCTTCATCGCCCGTGACGCTTTGTGCCACGGGCGATGAAGCTGCACCCATACCATTTTCACCTGCCCCCCCAATTGGGAAATGTTACATCCGGGCCTGGAGACCAGAGCAGAGGAGACTAGGGAAGAGGCAATATGGGAACAACAACAGCCCGAGGCGTATTCCAGAGGGCGAGGACCCTTACAAAATAACACCCCAGTGGATGTGGAGATATATACCGAGGAGAAAAAAAAGAGTGAGAAGATGGAGGAGGTGTTGGACCCAACTTCCAGCCCAACGTCCCAGGAGGAGTCAGCTGTATATAGCTCATGATTTTATTCATTTTCCATGGCTGCCATGCCATTCATCAGCATATGCAGTCCATAGTTGACAGCAGTGCTTGGAGCTGAGTGTCTGCAGTGACCAAAATCTGAAGTCTCCACCGCCCGATGTTGTCGTTTTCTTTATCACCTGCGCGATAAGAACGCAAGGACCGGTACGGTATGCTTGTTTTTGGCTGTATCCATGGACTCCTTCAGGCCAACTAATCAGTTAGATTCTTTAATCCATCTTGTTGTTTGCACCCACCCAACACATTCTATCCCATGCATTCAAATGGCGTTATCTCAGATTCTACCCATCAATGTTCATTTTTTCCAGTAGACCAGGGGTTTTCAACAGGTGGTCCGGGGACCACCAGTGGTCCCTGAAAGGATTCCAGGTGGTCCGCAGAATAAATGATGGAAAGTTGGTTAACCAGATGTAACTCTGAGAGCGTAAACATGAAACCAAATGATGGACGCTTGCGGATCCATTTGGTTTCATGTTTACGCTCTCAAGAGTTAAAATGTCATCAAATGGTGCTCTGTGGCTCAAATTCTGAACAGATAGTGGACCCTGGTATGAAAAAGGTTGAAAACCCCTGCAGTAGACCAATCGTTTTCACAGAGAGCACCTACTGTGAGAGCCGGATGGTTTTGGACAGAGGGTTAGAGTGCAGAATGATAATTTGTGTAGGACGGCGTCCTCCTGTCATATCTTTCCCTGACCTCAGAGTAACTGAGGCTCAGAGTTTATATAGACGGATCTGTCACAGGAAACAAAACAAGTAATCCCTCATGGGGGAGATTAATTAATATCTATCCAGTGAAATCCGGCCCTCTCTATCCCTCATATTTCTTATTATCTTTTCCTAACTTTGCATCACACTGCTACAACAAAGTATAAAATAGGCTAAAATTTAAACCATTTAGACGAGAATCCCTTGTGTACGTATTCAGTAAAAGTATTCAAGAAGGACAAAACATGTGATGCTTCTGTATAAATATTTGTTTTTTTCCAGAAAACTTGATGAAAAAGAGTGTAGAGTATATTCTCTATACTCTCTCTCTCTCTCTCTCTCTCTCTCTCTCTCTCTCTCTCTCTCTCTCTCTCTCTCTCTCTCGTGCATACTCCCACTTTAATCATTTATTCATGTCCACAATAAGAGATGCAATACAAGGACACAAATATTTACTAGGAGCTGTACACAACGCAGTCAGCAAATCTTTCAGCCTCAACCAACCTGTGTCGTGACTCGTGTACGTGTGTGTGTGTGTGTGTGTGTGTGTGTGTGTGTGTGTGTGTGTGTGTGTGTGTGTGTGTGTGTGTGTGCGTGTGTGTGTGTGTGTGTGTGTGCACATACACACACAGAGATAATATCCACAGTAAATATAACAGACTGACAAGAATTCAGTGTTGTAATCAAGTGAGGATTTTGATACAGCAGCATCTTGACTTTCCACATACACGCACACACGTACGTACGCACGCACGCATGCACGCACGCGCACAAGCACGCACAATCCAGAAGACAGAGATGGAGAGCTCTAATTTCCACCAGAACAACAAACTCAGTGGCCCTTTTATCACACTGAGCTCAATCTCGTCTGTGACGCACACACACGCACACACACACACACACACACACACACACACACACACACACACACACACACACACACACACACACACACACACACACACACACACACACACAGTTGAATTTAGGCTACTTGAACGCACTTAGGGACTTGTACTTGAATGCACTCAGCGGCAGAAATTGGAAGACTTTTCAGGCGTCCCACAAATGGAGACCCTGTCCCACATTGGGACTGTCAGGCAGGCATCACTGTTCAAATGCTCTATACTACAGTGGTTTTCAACCGGTGGTCCGGGGACCACCAGTGGTCCCTGAGAGAATTCCAGGTGCTCCCCAGCTAAATGATGGACAGTTGGTAACCACATGGATCCTTATAGATCTGTAACTCCTGAGAGCATACAATGATACCAAATGGACCCTTAAGGGTCCATTATTTTGAAACATCTGAATTACTTAATTTTCAATTATCTACACATTTCAAAAATGTTGAATAATTGTTATTCTGTGCAACTTTTTGCCAGTTTCTCTCTCATAAATCGTGGAGGCAAACTTGAAAATCCTTAGTTTTGGGTCCGAGAGACTAAACTCAACATCATATGGTGATCCATGGCTAAAATGCAGAATAAATAGTGGGCCCTGGTATTAAAAAGGTTGAAAACCCCTGAACTAATATTTGGTGGCTGCAGCAGCCCTGGTTGCTGCACCTGGCCTGCAGCAGTTCACAGGCTTACCTGTTTGTTGGCCAATGACATGGTGTGGCCAATGATATATTTTTAAGCTTTTTCATAGGCACACTATTTATTCAGAATTTGAGCCACAGACCACCAGTTGAGGACATTTGAGCCCCACAGAACCACCATTCCACCATTCCAGGCTGGATTTTGTCCACCATTCCAGGCTGGATTTTGCAAACAAAACAGCCAAACATACAGATCAAAATGACCATTAATCTTCCACATTCTCTAGTCATGTATACTTGGGCTGATTCAGGTGTTTGATATTTTAAATCTTTTACGCTCTCAAGGAGTTACATTTGGTTAATCAACTCTCCAACATTTAGCCTGAGGACCACCTGGAACCCTCTCAAGGACCACTTGTGGTCCCCAGACCACCTGTTGAAAACCACTGCTATACTGTATGTAGGCTAACCCAGGTCTAGAAAGTGGGTTAAAATAGACAATATTAGGCGGATTATTCCTTTAAAACAGTACAGACACACCAGTGGTCCCTGAGAGGGTTCCAGGTGGTCCCCAGGCTAAACGTTGTAAAGTTGGTTAACCAGATGTAACTCTTGAGAGTGTAAAAATGAAACCAAATTGAACCGCAAGGGTCCATTTGGTTGTCCATTTGGTTGTCCAAATGATGAATAGATAGTTGGCCCTGGTATGAAAAAGGTTGAAAACCACTGGTCTAAACGATCGCCAATTGAGCCTGCTGCGTGTTTGCAGGACACAGAGAGAGAGAGATAGAGAGAGAGAGAGAGAGAGAGAGAGAGAGAGAGAGAGATAGAGAGAGAGAGAGAGAGAGAGAGAGAGAGAGAGAGAGAGAGAGAGAGAGAGAGAGAGAGAGAGAGTGAGGAGAACACACAGAGAGTTGTACTGCAGAGAGAGGAAAGACAAAGTTTTAAGAACATATAAATGTTAGCTGCCAGTTGTGTGCTACACAAAGCAACATTCATGACTCTAGGCTGTAGTGAGCAACTTCCAGCCATCTAGCAGTACTGTTGTGCTGACTTCACACGCAAACCCTGGTGAGTGACAAACAACAACAGTAGTGTTGTTGCATTAGCTGCTATGTTGCTAACATGGAGGCCCAGCACTGCTGGTGCCTGTCTGTCTAATCTGTACTCGAGTACTGGAAATGTAATGCACTGCTAAAGAAAAGCAATATCTGGTGGTCAACTAAAAACGTTTTTGCACTACAGTGCATGATTATTTCTTTTTGGTGAAAAAAGAATAATGTACTCAAACAATGTTTTATTGTAGTGTTTCACTCACACTTGCTGGACCCTGCTGTTGCTGTTATTTGATTGGATTCCACCCAGTACTATTGAAGTGTAATTGTAATTATCCTGTATTTAAAAGGTTGAAAACATGTATTTCAAAGTATTTGAAGTGAACCGTGTACAGTATTATGTTTAGAAAAGGTAATGTTTTAGGCATTAACACAGAGATGCCTCTGGCCCAGGGGCGGATGTAAAATGTCCCATTTGGGGGGGCAAGAGAACATGTTGGAGGGGCAAGAGAAAATGGTATGGGGCGGCTTCATCGCCCGTGTCGCTTCGCGCCACGGGCGATGAAGCCGCACCCATACCATTTTCGGTTACAGGACTTTTATTAGTCAAGTAAAGCATCAATAATAACATCAGTTGTTGTTGAAGTTGCAACAGACACACAGCATGCATTAAGCTAAAGGTCTGACTCAGAGAGTTTTCTGTTTTCAATGATGAAATGCTGTTGGTTTAGTGGTGACACAGCTGTAGTTAGTTAGTAGCAGTAGTAGTGTTTCAAATCATTTTAAATATAAGCACTTTAATTTGAAATATCTTGGGTTGTTTTGCATGGCATCGTGTTTGGGGGGGCAGACTGGGTATTTAGGGGGGCATTGCCCCCCCATGCCCATTCCTAGATCCGTCCCTCCTCTGGCCTTGCTTTCTGTAGGTCAGGTTTTTGGTTTGGTTCGATTCAGCCTGGTTCTGGCCGGCCCGAGAATGGTGAGCTACCCCTGAACGGAAGAACCCTGACATGTCCTTGGAGAGACCCAGAGCTCTAGTGTTTTCACCCCGGTGTGGTAGAAAACTGTCACGCTGTATTGGGAGGTGATACACACAGACAGGAACACACTCAATTAGAAAGGGACATTGTCAAACGCTTATATTCACCTACACCTCTGCCCTGTGAAATACAGTGCAGAGCTGGACAATAAAGACTAACTCACACCTCTGCCCGGCAAGGAACGGTGCAGGCCGTAATACTAGTACACACACTAAGTGGCAGACATGTTGTCTCTTGGACTATTTCAATAGCTACCAGGTGGTGTGAACAGTTTCATTGTGAAAGAGTTTTGTTTATTTGTCCGGTTTATTCTACAAGTGTTTTGTTTTTGGATTCAAATCTAAAATTGTGAAATATTGGATTACTACTGAATTGGTTCAAATACTGCAATTTAATTGCACAAGGTATTAGTCGTGTTAGTCCTTCAGAGTAAATGGGTGCACCCAATTAAATAAAATCCACTCCGTAGCTGGAAGCCTGGAGGAGAGGGGCAGTGGCATAACTGGACAATCATTGCTGACCCGTCAGTAGGTTGGAGAGTGTAGTGGTTGAGGGTTGGAGACCACCATGATCTCTCTTCAGGCAAAAGAATTCACTCATCTTTAATATATTTTTTTAATCCAATCTCTGATGCATTGACAATAAACAGTACCCTTGTATAGTAGGCTTTCTGTTGTAAGGCTATCGTATTGGCTCTTTTACTGCAAGGTGTATTTTTAAGCCTGTTAAAATAACAAGAAATATCCCCTATAGGCTGAAGTACCAATTCGGCCTATACCGCACCATGACCGTAATTAGCATTTTAAAACAAAACATGAGCGGCCAGAGGGATTTAACGGCAAACCGAAGGTCGAATTTGACATCAAGGCATTTAATAGCAATTAACATGTTGCTATAACCCCCCCGTCCCACTTGTCCCACGCACACAAGCGGAAAATTCTGTCCCTTAAATGAACAGATTGGACCCGGTCACCCTAACGCACGAATGCATGCACACACACACACACACACACACACACACACACACACACACACACACACACACACACACACACACACACACACACACACACACACACACCCTCCCTGCAGCACAGACTGGCCCTCAGGAGAGCTCTCCAGTTCCATTAATTAGAACGCAGCTTTTTTTTTCTTCTTCTGCACGACATAATAATAATGAACTTTTGCCCACGTTGTCTTTCTTTCCATTGGAAGCACTTAACTCCGTAGGCGTACGTAACGTGGCTGTCTGGATGAAAGGGGTGTGGAGGGTGTTATGTGTGCGTAGGCAGGTATAGTACTGTACTGAGGGCCGTCCCCCGCGGTGCCTTCGTTCAAACGGGGCCGCCATCAAAGGCCCTTCTGAGAGCGGAAAGGGCCCACAGAGCACAAGAGAGCATAAGGAGCGAGGAGTGCACTTACTGGCGTCGACATTGCCGTTGGCCCAGGGGGGGGTGGGGGGGGGGTGTTGGTCGTCACGGTGGTGGCAGGGGCTGGTGCCAGACACTGCGGTTCTACGTTGCACTGTGCTTGCAGTTAGCGTTAAGAGTTTGTGGTTTGGGTAGACGCATAAAACACTATTGCCCAAAAGTAGATCGTGATCCACCAGTAGATCACACAGGCCATGCAGGTAGATCACATGGCAGTCCCCTAAAAATGTAGATCTGTAACTCTTGAGAGTGTTAAAATGAAACCATCATCATTTTACACTCTCAAAAGTTAAATTAGAAAATGGAGAATAATTGTCATTTTGACCAACTTTTTGCCAGTTATGTCTCCCAATTGTGGACAAAAACGTGAAAGTTCTTAGTTTTGGGTGCAAGAGACTCAACTCGACATCAAAAACTGTCAACTCAAACCCCAAATACTGTTTTCAAACGTTAGTAGTAGCATATACAAGAAAACCTTCCAATTCCTTTCAATCCAACTCCCCTGCACTATACCGACTGCACTGTCCCTTCCTCGGCACCTGTCACTGCCGATAAATGCACTCGCCTGCTCTCTCTCTCTCTCTCTCTCTCTCTCTCTCTCTCTCTCTCTCTCTCTCTCTCTCTCTCTCTCTCTCTCTCTCTCTCTCTCTCTCTCTCTCTCTCTCTCTCTCTCTGATGTCTGAAGTCATTAACATGTGATGTGTGATGTGTCTATTTCAGGGGGAATCAGCGTTTCGCCCCGCTGTGCTGTGCTGTGCTGTGCTGTGCTGTACTGTACGTGTCGCTACTAAGGTATGGGAATGTCCGTGGCCATTGGCCAATAATAGGATCATCTGGGAAATATGCTGTATGCTCTGTAGCTATCCCTCTCTCAGTGTGTGTGTGTGTGTGTGTGTGTGTGTGTGTGTGTGTGTGTGTGTGTGTGTGGTAACATTACAACTTCTACAATCAAAAGAAAAGAAGTACATGCACATCTGAAAGTCAGATTCTTCAATACATATCAATTTTTATGTACTGAGTTCACTTGATGCAAGAATACACACATGATTAGTATTTAGAGTGGTTGTGTTCCATTTGACATCACAGCAGCACACAGAACGTGTTGCTATATTTACAGAGTACATACTCTTGATGTCATATTCATAAAAATTGTTTGGGATTTCAGTTCAAATATAGCAAAAGTGGAAATATAGTGGCACCAGGGGAATACTCATTTAACACATCTATACCAGGAATAAGAAACAACAGAACCAAAGACATCCTAAAAAGTCTTGGAAACGAGGGACTGTCGCACATCTGTATCACCCTGGGTGATGTCTATATCACTCCGGGTGACATAGATTCATATTTTGAGTTTAAAGTTGTCATCCATAATGATGTCATTTAGCGAAAGCAAAAAAGTAGGGCTAAAATAAATCTGTCTCATTCTCTGACATGTGCTGCCTTTCTTTTCAATCCCTCTCTGCTCAACACAGAAGCCAATATAAGGAGCGATGGTTAAAACATGGAGCCGCCTGTCGCCCCTGAGGGATCCCCCCTCCCCATTATCCGACCAGAGGCCAACGGAGCGCGCTCAGAAGAGCATTAGACGATTTATCCAGGCACGGATCTCCCTTCTCTTCTCGGCTGCTGTGTGCTGTGTCTGTCTGTCTGTCTGCGCTACGGCTTTACGACCTAATCTACTGAGAGGAAAGGTGACAATTTGATTTCAGCCACTGTGATGTACGCACCCGCCAGCGTGCGTGCGTGCGTGCGTGCGTGCGTGCGTGCGTGTGTGTGTGTGTGTGTCAGAGATAGACATACTATATCATTAGAGGAGCGCCCGCAGACTAAATGCACACCAAACTTGGAAGCAAAATGTTTGAGAATCTCTGCTAGAGCCGCAAACATTTTGCCGCTTTTGCGGGGTAACCTGCAAGGCCATACCTTTTTTCAAATGGGGTCCGTGGGTTAGTTGGTGTCAAAGTGGGGGTCCCTGCTGTGAGCTGTCGGTTTGCGACGACTGCCTTTGTTCCTATACTGCTTGTTCCATTACGAACGTAAAACAACACTACACTGGCACACACACACACACAGGCACAGACATGCACACACACACCCCTAGTGCCTTTAACTTATGTGTTTGTCGGTGCGTTCTCTACAGCTGTCACAACATACAGGTAGCAAACATTTGAGATCTCTGTTCTTCAATGTTGTTTCTTTCATCCCCATTTAGTGCATCTCACTCACTCACACACACACACACACATGCGCGTGTCCGCATGCAACGCGTACACACGTCTCACACACACAAAAGTGCGCGCACGCACATGATATATGGAGTCAATCAGACTTCATTGCACACAGGGTAGCCGCGGCGGCCTCAGGATATTATCTTGCTTGCTTTCCCTTTGCGCTCGCCTCCTCCTCGCACCCCGGCAGACGATAAACGCTTTATGTGTCCACCGGCGCTCATGGAGTAATAACAATCACCCCAACCACCCCTCTCTCTCTCTCTCTCTCTCTCTCTCTCTCTCTCTCTCTCTCTCTCTCTCTCTCTCTCTCGCCCGCCCATCGCCATCTATTCTCAGTCTAATCTGACATGCGACCGCATATAGCAGGCAGCCGCTTTTCCGGGGCCAAGAGCCGCCAACGCCCGACACCTGGCTTCCAGCAGTCAGACGTTTTTGATTGGCACTCCTATGCCCAGCTACGGTATGTGCTTGTGTGTGCTTGTGTTTACCCTACCTATAGTGATGATTTTATTGGCTGCAGCACTGAACGCGAGGATGAAAAGATGAGGACAGAAAAGCGTGTTGTTCCGGGTCAGGGTTTTCTAAAAAATCTGTTTCTCTGTTAGTGGTTCTCAAACTATTTGATCATCTCAAGGACTCCCTTGAAAGCTTATGTGTTTTTTTCTGTGACCCACATCTTTTCACCGTTGTAAAGATTTGTGCCACGTTTTCAAGACGCCTATAGTATAATCATAGTTCTCAATATTTAAGCACACCCAACCCGTATAATACCACTATCACCCACACAGGGGTTCAACCTTGTGGTCAAAAGTACAGTAGGGATCCACTTTTTTCAGCCGATACCGATGCCAAATACCGTCCAATAACAGAAAATAATGTATTTAACAATACAAAATAGAGGGGAAAAAAAGATCTTATATGAAGTCCACCTACCAGGAGTAGCAGACTCCTCAAATGTGCTCCATAGCAAACTCCACATGGCCCAACATTTTATTTACCTGCCATAGTGTCAACCCCTTACCCCTGCCTCTGATCTGTGCTTAGACTGGTATATTTGCCAATACCAATACGATCTGATAATGACAAATAAGGGCTGACACTAATACTGTATTGGGACATCCCTAGTCAGAAGGCAGGAGCTCTACCTGCTCAGCTATCCGGACGTAGGGACAAAGACAAAACCTTCATAACCACACATGTTGTATACGAGGACACATGTAATGGAGCTGTAGATGGGCTTGTCTGCCAGTGGTGTTCTCTCTGTAACCGGCTCAGAAAGCCCAACAGTGCAGCAAAGCCAGGCCAATATACACATGTATATTCTATTCATGCCCTGTGTTCACACCAGCAGGAAAAGAGATATCAAGTTGTCCCTCGAGGGGTCTCTGGCGTACGGGGGTCTGATGTGAATACGCTTGACTTGTAAGTGCGTGCGTGTGCATGCGTGTGTGTGGGCATGCATACGTGCGACGTGCATGTGTGAGTGAATGTGCCAGGCACAAAAGGCACGGTGGCTAACAGTTCACGTTTGTTTCCTGTTGAAGTGGCCCCAGGCTAGATCTGAACTCTGTGTGCGTGCATTGTTTGTATATCTGGGTGAGAGGAGTATCAGGACTGAGATCAGGGGCGGATGTAACATTTCCCAATCGGGGGGGGGGGGGGTGCTGGCAGGAGAAAACGGCATGGGTGCCCGTGGCGCAAAGCGACACGGGCGATGAAGCAGCACCCATACCATTTTCGGTTATGGGACTATTAGGCAAGAAAGCATCAATAATATCAGTTGTTGAAGTTGCAACAGACACGCAGCATGCGTTAATCTAAAGGTCTGACTCAGAGAGTTTTCTGTTTTGAATGATGGAATGATGGTTTAGTGGAAATATATTGGGTTGTTTTGCATGCCATCATGTTTGGTGGGGCAGACTGGGCATTTAGGGGGGCATTGCCCCTCCGTGGCCATGCATGCCTAGATCCGCCCCTGCTTGAGATGTACACTTGACTCTAGCAAAAGAAAAAAGGTGCTTTGGAGGACCGACTCCCATCACAAAGTATAATGCGATCAAGCACTTCCCTCCACGGACAGATGCTCTAGTGCAGGTCACTGTACTTCAGACACACACATCGCTTTCCCTGGGACTGTGAACACTTCACGGTGCCAGGCAGGGACATTTTTCAGAATAATGGCGCCCCAGTGCTATGAAGCAGATGTGAGAGATTTAACCCCAGCCCAGCGGGAGGTGAAATCTTCCATTACTACATTGCCAGGCTGGGCAGGTGGGTGGGATGTGCGTAATGTTTTAAATAACTAGAGCGGTGGTCCCTGAGAGGGTTCCAGATGGTCCCCAGCTAAGTTGGTTAACCAGATGTAACTCTTGAGAACGTAAAAATGAAACCAAATGGACCCTTGCGGGTCCATTTGGTTTCATTTTTACACTCTCAAGAGTTAAATGTTATCATCTTCATTAGCCCATAGTGGTCACAGACCCAGTGGTCCCTGACCCCAGCAAAAATGATAGTTTGGAACCAAATGAACCTGGGAGAGAGATAGGGAGAGATAGCTAGAAAGCAGGGAAAGACACAGAGGCAGAGCGCAATGACTGCCTTCAAGACAAATTTATCTTGTGTAGTGTTATAGTGCACTAAGTTGCACACTTGCCCGATCGGGCAACCAGGTAGCAGTCTTCACTTGCCCCACCATTGTTTTTACTTGCCCCGGGCAAGCGGGCAAGTGTTAGTGTCAACCCCTGCAGCTGGTGTGGGTTGCCTGTGTCAAATTTGACAGAAGGGTGCATTCATAGATAACCTCTCGTTGCAATTTCATACTCTATAAGTCACTCTGATGAAAAGTGCCAGGTAATGTATTAAAATGCAAATGGGATGACACTTTTGTATCGTGGTGGCATGCACATGCATACAGCCGTGCGTACACGTGCACCTGCGATACCTGCACATTTCTCACCTAACACGTGGTTGTTGTTTTTTGTCATAAACACATTGCCTGGCTAGGCAGTCTGTGAAAACAAGGACGTGACTCTATGCGATGAGCGGATAGTGTTAACTATACTTTTGCGAATTAGGAATTTGTTAATATCGCTGTAAATCGTAACCGTTTTAGAAAAGCAATCAGCCTCAAGTCTTAACAGGTTAAAGAATGGACCCATGAGGGTCGATTCCTTTTTCTTACACATGCGACTTCAGGCCAGGGGCGGATGTAACATTTCCCAATTGGGGGGGGGGGGGGGGATGGTAAGGGGGCGGCTTACCGCATCCATACCATTTTCGGTTACAGGACTTATGTTAGGCAAATAAAGCATCAATAATAACACCAGTTGTTTTTGAAGTTGCAACAGACACGCAGCATGCATGAAGCTAAAGGTCTGACTCAGAGAGTTTTGTGTTTTCAATGATGAAATGCTGTTGGTTTAGTGGTGACACAGCTGCAGTTAGTTAGTAGCAGTAGTAGTGTTTCACATCATTTCAAATATAAGCACTTTAATTTGTTGGGTTGTTGGGATGGTTGTTGGTGCAGTTTGGGCATTTAGGGGGGCGTTGCCCCCCCCATGCCTATGCCTAGATCCGCCCCTGCTTCAAGCGGACGTTCCACATTTGAGTGCATGTGTGTGTGTGTGTGTGCGTGCGCTGCGCTCACCCAGTCCACTTGGGATTCATAAAGGACTTAATGAGTGTTGTGCTGGGTGGCGGTGATGTGTCTGACCCGGCTCACATCTCGCTGTGAGTTCCATACATCACACAGAACGCTGTTGACTGCCGCGTGACAGGGAGCTGTCAGCACCACACATGTCGCCTTGCTCCGGAGCACGTGGGTGTGGGTGTGTGGGTGTGTGGGTGTGCAGGGCTTGACACTAACACTTGCCCGCTTGCCCGGGGCAAGTAAAAAAAAATGGTGGGGCAAGTGAAGACTGCTACTTGGTTGCCCGATCGGGCAAGTGTGCAACTTAGTGCACTATAACACAACACAAGATAAATTTGTCTTGAAGGCAGTCATTGCACTCTGCCTCTGTGTCTTTCCCTGCTTTCTAGCTATCCACAATTCCAGGCTGGAATTCCAGGCAAATTAACACACATCAAAATGACCTAATCTTCTACATTCTCTAGTTGTGTAGACCTGGGCTAATTAAGGTGATGAATTTTAACTCTTGAGAGCGTAAAAATGAAACCAAATGGACCCTTGCGGGTCCATTTGGTTTCATTTTTACGTTCTCAAGAGTTACATCTGGTTAACCAACTTAACTGGGGACCACCTGGAACCTGGGGGGCAAGTGACCATGACCTGAGGGCAAGTAGAACCTGACTTGCACTTGCCCGATGGGCAAGTGCCTCGGAGACCTTAGTGTCAACCCCTGGTGTGGGTGTGTGCGTGGGCGGGCGTGGGTGCACTTTTGACAATACTGTCTGGCATGTACAGCAGAGGTTTTCAACCTTTTCCATCTCAGGGCACGTCATTTTTCTTGCATTTTAGCCACGGAGGACCATCATTTGATGTTCAGCTTCTCTTTGGCCCGAAACTAAGGAAATGTTGGTCTAAATCAACATTTTTGATCCCAGGGCCCACCATTTATTCAGAATTCGAGCCACGGACCACCATTTGAGGACGATTTTAGTCCCACAGACCCGCAAAACTAAAGCTTTATTTTGCTTCTGTCCATGACCATTAATCTTCTAGTTGTGTAGGCTTAAGTCACATGATGAATATTTTAACTCTTGAGAGTGTAAAAATGAAACCAAATGGACCCGCCAGGGTCCATTTGGTTTCATTTTTACGTTCTCAAGAGTTACATCTGGTTGAACAACTTAGATGGGGACCACCTGGAACCCTCTCGGACCACTGATGGTCCCCGGACCGCTGGTTGAAAACCACTGGTCTAAATAACTATACCGGTAATTCTATTTTTCTAAATGTGTAGATTCTTGAAAATTACATAATTCAGATGTTTAAATGCAATTTAACTCTTGAGAGCATAGATCTCAAGAGTTACAGATCTATAAGGATCCATTTGGTTACCAACTGTGCATCATTTAACTGGGGACCACCTGGAATTCTCTCAGGGACCACTGGTGGTCCTCGGACCAGTGTTGGTTGGGGGGTTTGGGCAGCTGCCCTTTGCAGACTGTGGAGCGACTGTGGCTCAGGAGGTCGAGCAGGTGCGTCCAATGATCCGTGGGTCAGCGGCGGTTCGAATCCCGGCTCTTACTGTCTACGTGCCGATCATCTATATTATAGATTTACAACGTAAATAGATTATATAGATTGCAATTGCAGAATGTATTATTTAACTGTGGAACGTCCAATGTAACCCCAGCACGTAAGTGTGCGTGTGTGTCTGCGTGGGCGTGTGTGTGTGTGTGTGTGTCTGTGTGTGTGTGTGTGTGTGTGTGTGTGTTTCAGCCGTGTAGTGGGGAGGGCACAGTCCTCCCACTTCTCTTGCATATTTTTTGAGCAAAAGTTTTTTTTTTTTTTTTTGATTAGTCAGTACTTTTATGGATGCAATTAAGCATTGTAAACCCTGTTTTTTTTAAATGGGCTATAATAGTGTGTCTGCCGGCATTGTGTACGTACACTCAAATGCATGTGTATTATGAGCCCCCCCCACACTACAAGTCCCATTACTGTGTGTGTGTGTGTGTGTGTGTGTGTGTGTGTGTGTGTGTGTGTGTGTGTGTGTGTGTGTGTGTGTGTGTGTGTGCGTGTGCACGTGTGCGTATGTTGCCTTTTGACTCGTGTGCCATTTGATCTTGCTTGCTCTTCACATTTGCGCATTAATGTCTGTACACATTTGCACATGCATGCAAATGTCTCTTTCCCCTGGTGTACTCAGTGAGCTAGCACATTTACTGTGTGTGTGTGTGTGTGTGTGTGTGTGTGTGTGTGTGTGTGTGTGTGTGTGTGTGTGTGTGTGTGTGTGAGAGAGACAGAGACAGGGAGAGAGAGAGAGTATAAGCGCACACCGGCACACTGTGTGTGTTCCAGTTGTCAAACAGTCACAGAAGCCCAGGCGTCCAGTCAGACGGACCTCCGACTGGCAGACAAGCAGACAGACAGACAGACAGACAGACAGTGGTGAGGCATCACTATGCAGCTCGGCGTTGCAGTTTTTTTTTTGTGTGTGGTGACCCTGTCTCCTCCCCCGCCCACCCCCCTGTCCTATACGCTCTGGGCTGAATCTAATGAGATCCTGTGGGATTACACATCCCACACCAAGCGCAGGAGGAGGCGACGGGGGTGTCCAGGGGATGGTGACACACCACACACACACACACACACACACACACACACACACACACACACACACACACACACACACACACACACACACACACTGAATGCACAAACAAAACAAGACAAACACAGACACACGCACAGTGTCCCAGACGCCGCACCTGTCTGTCTCGTTAGAAGCCAAACTTGTTTGGGACAGACAAACTTTGAGAGCCAAGCCGAATAGAGAGTACCACTCTGTGATGTCACTGATCACATGATGCCTGCAGTGACATAGGCTGGGATGTGAACATTCCAGCACATATTAGAGCAGTGGTTTTCATCCTTTTTCATACCAGGGCCCACTATTTGTTCAGAATTTGAGCCATGGACCACCATTTGAGGACACTTTCATTCCACAGACTCCAAAACTAAAGATTTATTTTGCTTTGGCCCACAATTCCAGGCTGGATTTCAGAAACAAAACATACAAACAATACAGATCAGAATGACCATTAATCTTCTACATTCTCTATAGTTGTGTCGACTTGGGCTAATTCAGATGGTGTATACTTTAACTCTTGAGAGCGTAAACATGAAACATGTCTACGTTCTCGAAGAGTTACATCTGGTTACATTTAGCCTGGGGACCACCTGGAATCCTCTCGATGTCAGGGGTTTCCAACAGGTGGTCCGGGGACCACAGGTGGTCCCCGGACCACCTGTTGAAAACCCCTGACATTGAGGGTTTTGAATTGATTGGCTATTGTTCTCCAGTTTCACGTATATCCAATTGTGCCCATAATTATTGTAGCATGTTTCAGAATGTTAGTAAACATAACAGCATTTCTTTCTTGTTGTTTGAGGTGGATAGTAACTTTGTTAGTAAAATTAAAGGTTTTGTGGAATTAATTACTTGTGCTAGCAGAGCGAGCGCAAGAACTGCGATCGGTTTGCTGTTGTCTATTGTCCCCCGGTGGACTCCGATTGGCTGGTTTAGGTGATGACGTAATGTTGACGTAATGTTGAAGAGATACTCTAAGTACTGTCAAGTATTATCTCAAGTTGTCGAGGTACTTTTTTATTTCAGGTTTTATGGTCTCAATTTCACCCCAAAACGTGAACTTTGAAGAGAGGCGTGGTGCGTTTGCGTACAGTAAGATATGAAATATGGAGATACAAGGTTTCTGCTTCGACATCAGCGCTATAATTCCTCTTCCCTGTCCTGGGGGGGCGCCGTCAAACGATCTCATTCAATTAAACTTCTAAAGTTTATGGGCAAATAGTGAAAGAACTGACAGAGCAGCTAGCGTATAAACAAAGATGGCACCAAAGGGGGCCGTCATTATTTTGGGACCAGTTTCATTATTGCCATAATCATCATCACCATCATTGGGCCCTTCATTATCATTATGGCGAAGGCTGGTGATTATTATATTACGGAAAATAAACAGGGCCAGAGAAGCAGCCGCCGTTGCTACCATAATAGCAAGTCAGGGGTGTCATTCGCAAGAGCAGGAAATGTTCTGTGCATGAGTGCAGAGTTGGGTAGTAGTTTAACTTCTCACATGGCCTTCCTTGCCTTCTGGAATTTTCCACAGTGGTGGAGAAAGTACCGAAAAGTCAAAAGTGTCATTACTGCAATATAGAAATACCTCATTACAAGTAAAATTCCAGAATTCACAATGTATTGAGTAAATGTATACGTAGTGCAGTGGTGGACAGAGTACTCGACTCCAGTACTTGAGTAAGAGTACAAGTACAAGCTGGTAACTTTACTCAGTTAAGTACTCTGTGAAAATGTTACTTGGGTAAGAGTAAGAAAGTACTTGCTTTTAATTGTACTTAAGAATTGTGAGTAAAAGTAAATTATGTTTATAATATAGTTAAAAAAAGAAAGAAAGAAAAAAAAACATTTATAGCACCTGTTGGTGCCACTGTACAAATTTGAAGTATGTTTACATTTGTTGAAGCGACATGAAATTAAATAATTATTTTTTTACTGCATCACCCGGTCAAGAGCAAGCTGGTGCTAACTTTTAGTGCTGCATTTAACATGTTCTAAAATATGAAAAATTATTAAAATAAACATAGGCCACCGTTCCATGGGTCAGGCAGGGCGCTCTGCACAATCAGGCCGACCAGTGGGCCGATGCCAAGCCTTCCTGTTATGGGCCAAACCTGTTAATAATTTGAAGTCTTTGTCTATCCATACATTTGTTAAAACAACATACAATTGATTATTTGTTACTGCAGAAAATGAACATCTAGTAGGCCTACTTACTCACTGAATTACATCACAATAGTAAACCATTTTTACAAACAATAAACATGGCGTGACCGTTTCACAGTTCGGGCCATAGCCTACTCATAGTCCATGGCCTATGACCTATGTCCTATGGCATATGTGCTCTAGAGTGGCAATAAATTACATGAACCATGTGCCCACACTGTTCTCTGCACCCACATCGGCAGAAGTGACCTTTTATTGACTCCAGACAATCTGAACCACCAGATTGGCTGACCTCTGTGTTGCCGCTTGTGTCCGCTCGATCGAATATAAGCGCCACCGCATCCCATGTGCGTCATTCACTGAAGAGCACGTGAGGACTCGCGTGAATCGTGGCCATCCATCGTCGGTTTGCCTGTGAAAATGTTGCGCTGGACTGTGCGTCAGAAAGGCCCGAAGTGGACCCACCATGCCTCGGTGGCAGTGGGGCACAAGGTGTACTCGTTCGGGGGCTACGGCGACACGTACGACATGAGGCAGATCAGCGTGCACGTCTTCAACACGGTGTCTTTGCGCTGGACCAACCTGCCACCCGTAACGTCGACGGCCGGCGGTGGCAAGGCGCCCTCGAGGCGCTGGGGCCACACGGCGGCGCTGATCGAGGACAAGATCTACATCTGGGGCGGCCAGTCCTGCAACAAGCTCTACGAGTTAGACATCCACACGCATAGCTGGTACAGGCCCTGGGTCTCCGGCACCGTGCCGGGGGTGAGGTGGGGCCACTCGGCGTGTGTCCTGGGCAAGGTCATGTACATCCTGGGAGGCTTCAACAAACTGACCGGCTGCACCAACGACATGTACAAACTCAACACCAGAAACATGGTCTGGTCGCTGATCAACACCAAGGGGGTTCCCGTTCTGGCTCTGGCCTGCCACTCCGCCACCATCATCGGCACCAAGATGTTTGTCTTCGGTTGCCTGAGCGACCAGTACGACTACAACATCCGGGTGTTCGACACGGAGACCAACCACTGGCTCAACACGCCCTCGGCGCAGATCCTCCCCGAGCGGCGCTGGTGCCACTCGGCGCTCGCCTACAAGGGGGATCTGTACATATTCGGCGGCCACAACATCCTCCTGGACCGCACCTTCAACGACCTATGGAAGCTGAACCCGGAGACCTTCTCCTGGCAGAAGATTGAACCCAAGGGGAGGGGGCCGTGCTCATGGATGTACCGGATGTGCTGCTGCTTGGTGGGCCAACACATCATCCTCTTCGGGGGTTACCCATCGGCACTCCGACGCACCCCCATTCCGACACACCTCCCTTCCGAAGCACCCCCATTCCGACGCACCCCCATTCCGACGCACCGCGATTCCGACGCAACACAACCCCGCCCCGCCCCCTAACCATTACGCACAGGCTAGGCAACGCCGCGCAGAACAGAACGCGAGTCTTTTTTTCTTCTCTCGTTTTTTTTAAATGTACCCTGAATACAGAACTGGATTGCACAATGCCACAGCACAGCCACATAGTAGATTTGGCGGTCTCAGATTAGTACAGTATAGCATATTATATGACCACGTTAGGAACGTGAACAGATTTACTCACAGATGGTTGCTTATTGCTTTGGTTCCACAACTGCAAATGGACTGGATTCATCGTCAGGGAGGAAAGTTATATTGATTGATTAGAAGATGGTCCCCATATGTATAATCATCATCCGTCTTTGTGGAATCAGGTTCCAAGCCCAGGAACACTTGCTCGACTGATTTATAATCCATTTATAGTCATAACGTTAGCCAACTCACTCAACTACTAAACGTAGCTCGGGTGCAGAGCCATAGAGTAATAGAGAGTTGTGCAAACTGCGTTCGTGACCTGGGGGGGGACAGGAGATCTCGGGCCGCCGCGAACTCGGACCGAGCAAAACTGCGGAGATCTCGGCTAGGTGGTGTGGAGAAGTCGGCTAGGTGGTGTGGAGAAGTCGGCTAGGTGGTGTGGAGAAGTCGGCTAGGTGGTGTGGAGAAGTCGGCCAGGGGGTGTGGAGAAGTCGGCCCATTAGACATGCATAGGCACCTTTATCACTGCATATCATAGACATGCATAGGCACCATTATCACTGCATATCAACCATTATCAGGCCATATACCAACCATCATCAAGTCTTTTATGCTTGATATGTCTTGCTGTTGTGACAATAGACATGTATATAGGCACCATTATCACTGCATATCAACCATTATCAAGTCATGACAATAGACATGTATAGGCACCATTATCACTGCATATCAACCATTATCAAGACATATGCATGTTCAATAATACTGGTTTACTCTCAACTAGAGTTGAATAATTAAATGTTTTATCTTTACCAGAGTTGAATAAATACATATTTCACTCTTTACCAGAGTACTTTAAAGTTATTGAAGTAATTCATGTAAATCTATGCTTCAGATTGCAGTAATGTGGCTAAAAGGATACATTCTATGCTTTAGGATACAAAATGTTTGTTTTGACAATGGCTAACAGGTTGACACATGCCTGAACTCCCAGAGTTGAATAAATACATATTTCACTCTTTACCAGAGTTAAAGTAATTAGACAATAACACATATTTAAAACAGTTTGAAACATTGTGGATGTGTTCTTCCAAACTGCAGCAGGACTAGGGTTGAGGAAAGGAAACGGAACTTTAGACAAGAATAATGTAATAATCACTTTTATACACTTTGAGCTCCCAAGTATAATGTTACATTATACTTAAACATCTGAATTACGTAATTTTCATTTCCCAAATGTGGGAAACAGTACACAGCAAAAATTGGAGAGTTAAAATTTCAGGGTTACATATTTCAGAGTTGATTTCAACTCCCAAAGTGTATTTCAACACCTTTAGAGTTAAATTGGCTTCAGTGTTGGAGTTATTTCATAGAGTTGATCATGTCAGAGTTGTCTGGAGTTAATTTTACTTTAAAGTTATTGAAGCCATTAGCAAGCAATTTCACCTGGGGTCCAAGTGTGAACATACCCTCAGCAATTATCAGTCAATCACATCACTTTTGCTGGACCAGGGAAACAAAGCAGTCAATTCACTAGATCAACATGACAATTAATCTTCTACATTCTGTTGTAGCCTTAAAAAGTGCACAATAATAAGGATAATGATATACAAGGGCCTAAAACAGCTGACACTAGCTCACTAAGTAACTAACTATTCCACAGACATGGGCCGACCTCTCCACTCCCCCGGCCCGACCTCTCCACAGCCGCGGCCCGACCTCTCCACTCCCCCGGCCCGACCTCTCCACAGCCGCGGCCCGACCTCTCCACAGCCGCGGCCCGACCTCTCCACACGATTCGGGCCGACTTCGCGGCGGGCCGACTTCTCGTGCGACCTCATGGGGCACGCATGGCAATAGCTTATCTTATTTTCGTCGCCCTCATTGAAAACAACGTATTTCCAACTCCATTTTGTCCCCATTCAGGTTGCAGGAACAGCGCTCAGCGCTCAGTTCTGACTCCTCAATGCAGGGGCGTAGCTACGGGTGGGCTGAGGTGGGCCGCGGCCCACCTAAATAGAGAGCTGGCCCACCCATTGAAAACATGACTAAGAACTTGAGAAAACAAAGGACAAAGACCAGAGAGCCTTTAGAGAGAGCTTGAGAGGTCTGGACTCACTGTAGTTATAATGGATGATTTGCGGGCACTAATCACCCATTATAATGCAAATGAGGCTTTTCATTCAGCCTTTGTTTGTAAACCTGCCAGATCGTTATTACTTTGCAGGTATATCTGTGAAAACAAAAGCGCTGGTTTCTGTGGGGGGGACTTCCACAAGGATTTTCCAAACAGCTGTGAAACGTTACCTCTGGTCTGTTCTCATGAAAGAAAATCTGTCATGATCAGCAGACACATTGGTAATTAATTTAAAAATGGCTGTGATTCTATAGACAACTGAACAGCTGAAGTCTATTTGATAATGATTGTGCTAATGAAACAAAACACTATGGGCTTGATTTTTGCTCCACGCAATGTCCCTAACGTTACCAAAAACCCACATGCAGGATCGAGCATGCGGTGGACGGTTTCCACCGAATTCCCGACAGTTACATTTTGCTCGATCCCGCATCGTAGAGAAGACCTACCAACATATTCTATACAACATCTGAGAGAGTGGCGTGTGCCCGTCTTTTTTGCCGCGAATTCCCGACTTTTTTTGCAATTTACTTTATAACATTTCGCAGACTTGGGATAAATGCACACCACATACAGCAAAAAAAAATAATAACATGGAACATGTTTTTTCAACATAACATGTTGAATGTTAAGAAATGATTGAGAATTGACCGAGCTATAATTGTTTGAAAATGAGAGCTATAATCTTTGAGAATAGGCTACTCATGCATGTGTCTGTCTCCTAAGCCCGCAGCCAGGCTGCGGGCTTAGGAGGGTCAGCCATAGCAGTAGGGATAAGGGAAATAGATATGGGATGAATTAAAGGGAATGGCAAGACCAACACGGATTGGATGAAAGCTAAAAACGCCCAAACCACACCTATGCATAATGTAACGGGTATAGGAGGTGTTTAAGGGAGATGGCATGGTAACGAAATTATCAACTTTAGTTGCTAAGTGTGTTAATTGCGTATAAGGACCAATGTAACCAAAATCGAGCCCCATGTGTTGGTGACAGGATTACCAACAACACATTAATTCAAGAAGATAACCCTAGTACAGTAAACGTTATATAAACTGAAATATAACCATAATGCGGCAATAATAGCAATAAATAGCTTTTCGTGCACACGCTAATTTGCGGCCAACACGCATGCGCACGCAGCATGCCCACCCTAAATCCCTTATGCCCACCCTGGGTTTCTGGCTACGCCACTGCCTCAATGTCAAACTCTTGCGACGCGCACTCCGATCCAAAAACTTGAGTTTACAAATGTGCCATCAGTTTTCAAGCGATTGTTTTAATTCCAACTTGTCAATACAGTGAATCATTTATATATTTTATATTTTCATTGGGTATAGGCATAGGCCATGTTTTTTCATCAAACAATATGAAGATGTCGTCCTTTTTATACACGCAGCTTAGAGACACGTGCGCATCTGGGCCAGATCTAGTAAGCAACGCTGCCTATAATAGGCTATTAGATGAAAACTTTGCCTGCTATATGTACTGTATGTTTGTCATACCTTTTTAATTTTGCACTAAAAACAAAACATGTTCAGCGGCTGCGCACGAGAACTCCTACAGTGCCCAAACTCTGTTTTCCTTTGCGCGCGGGGGTTGACAGGAAAAAAAGGAGAATGGATTTTTTTGTGGGTACAAAAAAATAAGGCAAGACTCTTAAAGACTCGATGAGTCATTGAGAGTCATTGAGCTCGAGCCAGAGTCATTAGGGACGGAGTCCGAGTCCCATTTTTTGCCTTCAACTCGAGTCGCCATCTCACACACACGCGCGCGCGCACGCACGCGGGCGCAGCAGCTCCATCATGCATGCATTCTGTGCGGTTCGTCCTTAATTGCCTGTGCATCGAATGTTGTTTGTGTGGAGGTTGATGTATCTTTCATGTGGTTCATATAGGTGTGTGTGTGTGTGTGTGGGGGGGGGGGGGTCGTAATAGCGGTGTGTTATAATCGTCGGAGTGGCGGGGTCTTAACCAAATGGGAGAAACCCCGCTATTCCGATCAATGAAAGTCAATGGTCGGAATGGCGGGGTGTCGGAATGGCAATCTGTTCCCCTCTTCGGGGGCTACCGCTTCACCGCCGACGTGTCCGACCTCCACATCCTGGACCTGAGTCCCAGCCTGAAGACGCTGTGCAAGATGAGCGTGGCCGCGCACGGCCTGGACCAGCAGGGGCTCCCGCACGACATCCGCTGGGAACTGGCGGCCATGAACGTCACCCAGCAGGAAATGTTCTGTGCATGAGTGCAGAGTTGGGTAGTAGTTTAACTTCTCACATGGCCTTCCTTGCCTTCTGGAATTTTCCACAGTGGTGGAGAAAGTACCGAAAAGTCAAAAGTGTCATTACTGCAATATAGAAATACCTCATTACAAGTAAAATTCCAGAATTCACAATGTATTGAGTAAATGTATACGTAGTGCAGTGGTGGACAGAGTACTCGACTCCAGTACTTGAGTAAGAGTACAAGTACAAGCTGGTAACTTTACTCAGTTAAGTTAAGTACTCTGTGAAAATGTTACTTGGGTAAGAGTAAAAAAGTACTTGCTTTTAATTGTACTCAAGTATTGTGAGTAAAAGTAAATTATGTTTATAATATAGTAAAAAAGAAAGAAAGAAAGAAAAAAAAACATTTATAGCACCTGTTGGTGCCACTGTACAAATTTGAAGTATCTTTACATTTGTTGAAGCGACATGAAATTAAATAATTATTTTTTTACTGCATCACCCGGTCAAGAGCAAGCTGGTGCTAACCTTTAGTGCTGCATTTAACATGTTCTAAAATATGAAAAATTATTAAAATAAACATGGGGCGACCGTTCCATGGGTCAGGCAGGGCGCTCTGCACAATCAGGCCGACCAGTGGGCCGATGCCAAGCCTTCCTGTTATGGGCCAAACCTGTTAATAATTTGAAGTCTTTGTCTATCCATACATTTGTTAAAACAACATACAATTGATTATTTGTTACTGCAGAAAATGAACATCTAGTAGGCCTACTTACTCACTGAATTACATCACAATAGTAAACCATTTTTACAAACAATAAACATGGCGTGACCGTTTCACAGTTCGGGCCAGCTGTTCTCCCCGACTATCAGCATTATCTATATGGGCTTCTCTGTAGATCAGTGCATAACATGTACTGTGATAGGTTATTTTTTTTTAAAAACAAACACAGCATGTGGCCAATTGCATTTCACTTCAGGAGTGGGGGGAAATGTATGCCTTAAATGTACTTTTACTTATACGGCCTTCCTAGAAATGTAACTGAGTAAAAGTACAAATCCTTGTCTTGGAAATTCACTCAAGTAAGAGTAATAGTATCAAAGAAATGCAACACTCAAGTACAAATCCTCACAATCTGTACTTAAGTGCATTACTTAAGTAAACTGACTTGAGTAATGTCCACCACTGACGTAGTGACATCAAACTGTAAGCTACTTAAAGGGATACTTCAGATTTTTGGAAGTTGTATGAAATACTTGCCTTTAATATAGTGGTTGCAACTGTATTAATTCCCTTATTGCCCTTGGCGCTGTTGACGCTGTAAACACGCTATAATACCTAAGCCCTTGATGCCCTTGACGCTGTGTGTTGACGCTTTATTTAATCCTTAATTTTTATAACATTCATTTCAGGCGATTAGCATTTTTTAGCATGATCGGCTAACGGCAGGTTCTACTCACTTAGTAATGGCCAAAATCGTCGCGTGCACGCTTGCACGTGCGCGGTCTGTATGTCCATCGCTGATCATAATCCAACCATCGGTGCGTCATTACAGCTTGATTTGACTTATATATGATAGAAAACACGATCGCTCCGATTGAGGCCTTCATGATGATCACACAACCACACAGTCTGCCTAGCAACAGTGACATGGATAAACAGGAAGTACTCTTACTCTGTGACCGGAAATGCGCTTCATTTCCGGCTATCGTCCTCATTACTGCCACCTACTGGGTGTTATCATATAGTATATGATCAACTCTACAAATGATGAGTATTTGGAATCATATGCTTTATTTGATTGGCATTAATTTGATAAATAAAAAATGTGAAAATTGGGGCATTATCAGGAATAGTGGCATGGCCAGTAATAACTCAACAATGGAATGTGGTAGAGAGATGATTTTTTCCCCTGTGTAAACCAGAGACATTCATGCATAAAATGAGATATTTCGTGACATTGTGGTCATATCACAAAATATTATACTGGAATTCAAAATATGGGCCTGGGAGCTTGATTAATCTATTAAAAATGGGCAATTGTATTAATTGATTGCCAGAGTCCCGTGGGGACACCGAAACTATGATTTGAATTGTTGGAATTATTTCTAAAATATCAGCACAACCTCCATTCTTTTTTTTTTTTTTACCCCCTCATCACATGGAACTACTTTTTGGGTGTAGTGATATGGTCACAAAAAAGGGTCAGATGGCATGGACAAAATGTTTATGATAAGGTTTTATCCTGCTCTTACAAATATCGACTCACTCAGCATTTCTTTAAAGTGAAAGGTTAGGCATTCCATAATGCAGGAGCAATTACTGCAAAGGCCAGTCACCCTTTGTTGTTTTTTAGGAATTTATTAAAAATAGACTTTTTGGCAGAGGACTGCAGAGATCACTGCTACCAGTATGGAGCCCATTTTTAAGGCTCTATATGCATTCCTGGGTGTATATTTTCTAATGGGTGTCCGCAGGCCAGTTTGTGTCAATTGGGGGGTCCTTGAAAAAGAATGAGTAATGCTCCCAACAGCCTAAAGTTTATTGATGTCTGGGCACTAGATGGCCGCACCGAGCACATTGTGCATCCCTTAATTTAGTGGTTTTCTATACTTTTTTCATAGCAGCGCCCACAATTCATTCAGCATTTGAGCCACAGACCACCATTTGATGACATTTTGGCCCCACAGATTCCAAAACTAAAGATTTATTTTGGTCTACCAGGCTCGCTTTCGGAGAAAACACAACAGCCAAACGATGACCATTAATCTTCTGCATTCTCTAGTTGTGTTGACTTGGGGCTAATTCAGATGATGAATATTTTAACTCTTGAGAGTGTAAACATGAAACCAAATGGACCCGCAAGGGTCCATTTGGTTTCATTTTTACGCTCTCAAAGAGTTACATCTGCTGCAACTGTCCATCATTTAGCCTGGGGACCATTTGGAATCCTCTCAGGGACCACTGGTGGTCCCCGGACCACCTGTTGAAAACCCCCGCCTTAATTAAACAATGAATTGACAAACTCTGCCAAACTCTACCAGCCGTCTTCCCACCATGTAGTGAATGGTTCAAATGTCAAAATAGAGCAAAGGAAAAAAAAGGGGAGGGGGGGCTGATCAAGTATTGTGCTAGACAAGCTCATTATTGTGTCACAATTCATTATCAGGGCCTCGTCTTCACCTTGTCATGCCGCTAATGGGAATATCAATCATACGCTCTGAGCCTCCCCCAACACGCACATCTCACACTCACCCAGCGCCGCGCATCCCAAATCTGTTGATTCCTCCTTCCCGAAATATCACACATCTGTCTAGGACAAATGTCAAAACACACGTCGCCGCGAGGGTAACTATAAGTACAGACAGATTTGGTGACATAGCTTGTAGTGTGGGTGTTTGTAGGGAAGGTGAAGTGTATGTCATCATACAGTAGGCTTTTTTTATTTTTGTATCTGAGGGGAGCTATAGGCCCTCCAGCGTCTTGTCTGGTGTTTGGAATTAACGTTATGTTATTTGGTAGCCAAATCTATGGGCTTTGAATGCTTGTTTGCTTAGAGCACTTTGAACACCCATAGACGAGTAGCAGCCCTATATGGTCTATGGTGTGTTAATGTTTGTTTAGGGTGTAGAGGTGGTTCCTTTTTATGTTCTGAGTTACAGACTCCACGTGGTACCCTACCCTTCACAGCTTTTGGTAAATTGACCACCGTATCAACCCTTGGGGCTGGGGTTGGTCAATTTGCCAACAGTTCTCATCCTATAGTTGTATAGGTGCGAGGGTGAGATAACTGATAACTGAACGTCATGGAGACTCCAAGACGTCCTCAGTTATTCTGCCTTTGGACTGGCTCCATGAGATGGCCAGTCCAATAGCGGGTCTCATAAATAACCAGTCTTCTACTGGTTAAAGGAACTACACCGCTCTCACGGTGTAGATACTTGTGTGAGCGGTGCAAGCACAAGTAAGGCGATCAGTGCGTGGTCTTCGGTGTTCTGCGGTCGGTCCCTCAGGGTACTCCGATTGGCCGATTGTTTAGGTGATGACGTAATAATGACGTGAGTAAGAGACCTTTATAGCTAATGTCACGAGTATTGGCCCGCTCCGCTCACACACAAGTACCGGTAGATCATTGGCCATGGCCTTCTCGTAGACCATGGCCTATGACCTATGTCCTATGGCATATGTGCTCTAGAGTGGCAATAAATTACATGAACCATGTGCCCACGCTGTTCTCTGCACCCACATTGGCAGAACTGTCCTTTTATTGACTCCAGACAATCTGAACCACCAGATTGGCCAACCTCTGTGTTGCCGCTTGTGCCCGCTCGATGGAATATAAACGCCACCGCATCCCATGCGCGTTATTCACTGAAGAGCACGTGAGGACTCGCGTGAATCGTGGTCGTCCATCGTCGGTTTGCCTGTGAAAATGTTGCGCTGGACTGTGCATCAGAAAGGCCCGAAGAGGACCCACCATGCTGCGGTGGCAGTGGGGCACAAGGTGTACTCGTTCGGGGGCTACGGCGACGGGGAGTCCTTCACGTGCGACATGGGCCAGATCAGCGTGCACATCTTCAACATGGTGTCTTTGCGCTGGACAAACCTGCCACACGTGACGTCGACGGCCGGCGGCGGCAAGGCGCAGCTGGCCCTGGAGGTGCCCTCGAGGCGCTGGGGCCACACGGCGGCGCTGATAGAGGACAAGATCTACATCTGGGGCGGCCAGTACTGCAACAAGCTCTACGAGTTCGACATCGACGCGCACAGCTGGTACAGGCCCAGGGTCTCCGGCGCCATGCCGGGGGTGAGGTGGGGCCACTCGGCGTGCGTCCTGGGCAAGGTCATGTACATCCTGGGAGGCTTCCACAAACTGACCGGCTGCACCAACGACATGTACAAACTCAACACCAGAAACATGGTCTGGTCGCTGATCAACACCAAGGGGGTTCCCGTTCTGGCTCTGGCCTGCCACTCCGCCACCATCATCGGCACCAAGATGTTTGTCTTCGGTTGCCTGGGCGACCAGCACGACTACAACATCCGGGTGTTCGACACGGAGACCAACCACTGGCTCAACACGCCCTCGGCGCAGATCCTCCCCGAGCGGCGCTGGTGCCACTCGGCGCTCGCCTACAAGGGGGACCTGTACATATTCGGCGGCCACAACATCCTCCTGGACCGCACCTTCAACGACCTATGGAAGCTGAACCCGGAGACCTTCTCCTGGCAGAAGATTGAACCCAAGGGGAGTGGGCCGGGCTCGTGGATGTACCGGATGTGCTGCTGCTTGGTGGGCCAACACATCATCCTCTTCGGGGGCTACCGCTTCAGCACCGTCCCCGTGTTCCTGGAGGACGAGCACGACGCCGACGTGTCCGACCTCCACATCCTGGACCTGAGTCCCAGCCTGAAGACGCTGTGCAAGATGAGCGTGGCCGCGCACGGCCTGGACCAGCAGGGGCTCCCGCACGACATCCGCTGGGAACTGGCGGCCATGAACGTCACCCTGCAGGCGACCGCGACGCTGCAGCCGCCGACGGCGGCCGAGAAGTTCCAGCAGCAGGCCGCCGCCGCCCCGGGCTGGAACCGAAGAACGGAAGAGACGACAACAACAACGGACGAACGCTTCTCTCGCCTCGTAGAGAAGGGGGAAGCGTTCGTCCGTGCAGGAATGTGCAGGAATAACGCGCAGGAATGTGCTCCTGTCATGACCAGCCGAGGAAGTGAAGCCGCCGCGAAACGGGCGAGCAGAGAAACCAACTGCACCACGCAGGGCAGGGAATCAGAAAAAAACATAGATAACGTTAAGATGTATCAATCAATAGAGAATCGACGACGATAGAAACGCAGATGGATGCCCAGTTTATCTCCGCCGAGAATGAACATGAGAAGAGAGTTATTTTGTGGGGGTAATGGAACTGACCGTTACAGGAAGAGGTGAAAGGAGATGTTAGTTTGCACGCCAACCGGTCTTAAGAGCTCCACACTGTTATTTTATGAAGAAAATGCGTTTTGACCCTGTTGGCGACCCGTAAGGGGTCGAAACGTCGTATTTTTTTCTCTTGAAATAAAAGTTTGGCGCTCAAGACCGGCGTGCGAACTATACACCACCTCCTTTCACCTGTACGTATTTTTGTTCAGCACCCGTATAATTTTTTGAGATGTGCGTGCTTTTCCAGCTGGATCCTATTCCTAGTTTACGGGATGGCGAGGCTGCGAGGAAACACCTGTCTGTGAAGGAGATCAACTGGGCCTTGAATAGGAAACTGACTGCAAAGGTGGAGACCTTTGTGTTTTTTTGCATGCTTTTTTTTTATTTACCATTTACCATTATGTCACATTTCTGCTCGCACACAAGTAGGCCATGGTCTACTTGTGTACAATGCAAAATCGGTCAGTCAGTCTGAAAATGTTTGTGTTCATGAAAATGTTTTTCTTATTACATGCATACTTAATAGTTTCTGATATTTGAAAATATCACAAGCTCACAATGAGTAACATGGGCCCATTTGCGAATGCCATCAATGCATTAAAAGGGACAAAATCAAGTTTAATCATTGAATGCTCTAGTTTACAGTTTAGCTGTCTAGTGCAGGCTGTGCCTGCATGCTGTGCGGCTGGTTGATCATTTACGGCTACTGTTTTGACAGCTGCAGCGCGCTGCGTTGTCAACTACTGATACTGACTAAATAAATGTCTTCTAAATGTGTCAGTGGTGCTCAAAATATTTCCCCCAGAACTATCTGTATTTGGCTGCAGACCCATGTGAAATGTTGTTCCAGGGACCTTCCCAGAAGCTCTGAAAGAATATATATATTCAAAGATTTGCACACAGCTAAAGTAGCCTATAACGTAATTAAAGGTTAAAGAGGAACACCCATTTTCAACATTTTAATATGTCATTAATATACCTTAGAGACGTTGTGTGGACATGATAAAAAGTCCCCCAAATTCTGTATTTCCTAAAAATGGAGGTCTGAAGAAATCATTAACATGGTGAAATACATCTGATGACATCAAGATGTATTTCACCATGTTAATGAATTTTTCTTTCAGAGACCCCTTTTTTTCCTGAGAGGGTACAAATGGAACCAAATGGACCCACTAGGGTCCATTTGGTTCACATTTGTATCCTCTGAGGATTTTTTTGAAAATGGGTGGAGTTCCCCTTTAAAGGAGCATTCACTGATATTTGGGAAAACCCTCTGTGTACATGCATACACTCTACTTTAATACCACGGCCCACTATTTATTCAGCATTTAAGCCACGGCCCCACCATTTGATGTCATTTTAGCCCCACAGACACTTTACAATCTCAGCCTGGGGACCTGGAATCCTATCAGGGACCACTGGTGGTCCCCGGACCACCTGTTGAAATCCCCTGCTTTAAAACTCCAAAAAGGGGATCCTGCCCTGAATGGATTAAGACTGCTAAAAGTTCATTAACAGGCTGATGTGATGTGATGGCGGATTGTTGAATCGGCTGTGTGTATACATAGGTGTGAGTGCAGCGCAGCGCAGCCCCAAACCTCCATTTAGTTCTGTTAAACAACAAGCAATCCTCCTCCCTCGAGGATGGGGAGAATACGTGTGGCAGCATTAAGGCCCTCTTAAGTCTAGCATTACAAAACCACACACACACACACACACACACACACACACACACACACACACACACACACACACACACACACTTCTAGTGGATAAGCAGCTTGTGTGGGCAGAGAGGAGGAGTTTGTCAGCGCTGACATCTCAATAATAAGAGACGTTGGCCCGTAATTTCATTTTTATTTCTAAGTATGTGCTTTGGCAGAGACACAGAGAGAAAGAGAGAGAGAGAGGAAGAGGAGGGTTGGAAGTAGAAGACAGGGGAGAGTGGGGGAAAAAAAGACAACAGTGAACAACACAAAATAACAGGCAAGTGGACAGGTCTGACAAGCAATTACAGCATAGCCTGTTTAGCCCATTCAGTACCGGAGACCTCCTTTAGTCGTTTTAGGCATTATGTTAGACTTTTAGCTATATTGAAAAATATCAGCTCTATACGCTCGTAGCTTGTAATATGATATTTTCGGGGGGAAAAATGTGAAAATGTACCACAAATCTGAATACATATATTTCACTGCAAACACTTAACTCAAACCTTTGCTTCTGGCGAGGTCCCTGCTAGGTGGCCAATTTCACCTTATAATTATAATTTCAGGGGTCCTTGAGGTGAATAGTTTGAGAACCACTTAAAGGTAATGGAGGCAACTTTAGTGTGTACAAACACTGTGTTTGTGAACAGATTTGTTTAACAGAACAGAATCTAACTCCACCTCACCTCCGCTCTATTGGCTCACTATGAAACTGCTGGGGACTGCTGTGCTGCATGCGATTGCCTGCCTCTCTCCCTCTCTCATTAGCGCCGCCTTCCCTGAGCCCGACAAATGTTTTGTTTTTGTGATTTGTTGACAACAGCAAAGTTCTGGACCGTGTCTATACAGGACGAAGCAAGTGTCTGTCTGCAGGGAAACAGCTGCAGCATTAAAGTAGAAGCAACTTAGAGGAGAAAAAGGCAAAAAAATAAAATAAAAATATCTATATATCTAACGTCTAAATGGGTTAGAAGGCAGAATGGGATGAGCATGTGGGCCCGCGCGTGAGGAACGGACACCGATATGCTTCTCCCGAGGGGTATTAAGGACATAGACAGGGGGTGGGGGGGGGGGGGGGGGTAAATTGCCAGTGGGACAGTTAATGTACAGGCCAAAACAACGTGCACATGATGGAACGTATTCAGATTCAGAACGATGCCTCCTGTGATTGATTGGATGTGTCTGCTGTGATAGGCACCGATTGGTTCCGGCCAAAATGGACCCGCAAGGGTCCATTTGGTTTCATGTTTACGCTCTCGAGAGTTAAAATATTCGTCATCTGAATTAGCCCAAGTCTACACAACTAGAGAATGTAGAAGAGTAATGGTCATTTTGATCTGTATGTTTGACTGTTTGTTTCCCATATCCCAGGCAACAAGGCAGTTGCCTGGGGTGCCATGAGGGGAGGGAGGGGGGGCGCCGGGGCGACCATTATAGAGGACAAGTATAATGTACTTATCCATATGGGGCTTATTAGCCTCGGGAATTGGGTTTAAATTATGTTCTTTAGTTTATAAATAGTACATATAATATATGTACTATTTTTAAACGAAAGAAATGATAAATATTATTTATCATTTGGGGGGCATGTTACTGTGCCTGTCATCGGTATGACATCACAGGAAATTTTCCCTGGAGCCCCCCCCTTACCAAATGGACTCAGGGTCAGGGTGCATTTGGTAAGGGGGGGCTCCAGGGAAAATCTTGCCTGGGGCTCCAAATTGCTTAGAAACACCACTGAGTACAGTAGTAGTACCCCAAATCCTCATATTTCATTTCCATATGATAATGTGCAGGTTGTCTCTCTCTGGGGCGTCTCTGCTCCCCTTGCTGCGCGCTGCGCTGTGCAGTGGCCTGAGGCACAGTGCAGCGCGCTAACAGAGGTTACCGCCAGCGCGTTAACCTTCCTGCGGTGCGACCACGGCGGGTGTCACGGGGTCGGGTGGAGGACAGGGAGGCAGGCGGAGAGGTGTTTTGACGGATGGGGAGGCCAACTGACCTGGCTATGAGCCAGGAAGCCCCCCCCCCCCCCCCCCCCCCTGTCAGGGGAGGGGGGATCCCATGGGGGTCCTTCTCCGTGTGGCGAGAACACATGTGTGGCGAGAACACATGCAGTTTGGTTCAGGGATTGTTCCATTAAGTTGATTAATGGGCAGATTACCTCTAGTAAACACTGGTAGGAGATAAAAGTGGGTTGGAGGGACCGTGTGTTGTTGCACCCACCGAGAACTTTTTCTGCAAATGCCTAGAAAATAGCGATAGTGTAGCCTCCGGCGCTGTTGTGGTTTATCTGAGATACTGTACGAGATATTTTTATACAAGCTAACATGCATTTGCTGAAGCAGAAAGAGGCGGAAGAGTGGATTTTACTGAAAATCCAGCTATGCTTCCTGTTAAAGGAGAATTCTGCACCTTTATTTTGTGAAAACACTCCTTTATGGCTGTTTCTACTATCCCAAATTAAGCTTATAATGGGGCCAAGGGGTCATGTTCAACTTCACCTACAGTATATGCATCACTCCAAAATGGTTTTTTATATATATATTGTCTCTCCACCATGTCAGTAGTGAGTTGACACTCACAATTTCACTTTCACTTTTGTTTCAGCAGTGGTTCAGCCATAAACCATGTGCCACGCCCCCACCTTTTGAGATGGCTGGATCACTACTGAACCAAAAGTGAAAGTGTGAGCGTTAACTCACTACTGACATGGTGGAGAGACAATACACAGCAAAAAGTTGCATTTTGGAGCGATGTGTATATAGGTGAACTTGAACAGCACCCCTTAGCCCCATTGCAAGAAAACATTTGTATAAATGAGTATGAAGTTACAACTGACAATTCTTTCCCCTTATATAATATACCTTTTTTGGCCATCAGGGGGGGCAAGTGCCCTCCTGGCACCTCCTTAATAACGCCAATGCATGCATGTCTGGATGGTGTGCTCCTTATTTATCCTCGTGCTGCCAGTCAGTTCCTGCACCTGCAACTCATCAACAGGCGCCTGCAGTTCTAGTATGACCACCCTCCTGGTTCTGTATGTACAGTCTTTGCCAGATCGTTGGGCTCATGGCCAGCAGCCAGAGGTCCTGTATCGTTATGGACAAGTTCAACTTCTCAGTCAGTAGAACTCTGTTGTTGTTGTTGTTGTTGTTGTTGCCCCGAACTCTTTGTTTGACTCCGTATTGTTTCCCTGTGGCTCACCACATACATTCACTTCCAGTTATGTTCTCTGCCAGGGGCGGATCTAGGCATAGGCATGGGGGGGCAATGCCCCCCTAATTACCCAGTCTGCCCCAAAAACAACCCAAGATATTTCAGTGCCTATATTTAAAAGTATTTGAAACGCTACTGAAAATGGTATGGGTGCGGCTTCATCGCCCGTGACGCTTCGCGCCACGGGCAATGAAGCTGCCCCCTTACCACCCCCCCCCCCCAATTGTTACATCCGCCCCTGTTCTCTGCTGCTTCATGCCAGCCCGACTCACCTACAGTACATCCCACCTACTCTGGTGGAAAGGAACTATGTTTACTCCCTCAGAGCTGTGGCATGTATATCCGTGTCTGCACAGGTTAAATTTGCACCCGCGCAGTATTAAAAACAACAGCAGATGGCATGTACCTACCTCTGTAGAGCCCTGTTGCCGCACAATGGTCCGTTCAGACACTAGGATGGATGCGTGACGCCGCCATAGAACTCCACTGCATTTGTTTACATTCCTCCCCTCACTGTTTAGTCCAAAATCCATATTTTTTTGTGAAAACCATTGTTGATTCAGAAATCCATACTGATGTCTGATGGCAATGGTGATGTGCAGCACCATCTAGAGGCTGATTTTGCTATCGCTTTCAAAGTGTTTCCAAATTCCACTACTTTTACTTCTACTACAGTACATCTTGGATCCATGATCTACTAATCCACTACATTTATTTGACAGCTTGTCTTACAAATTTGTAGAGTTGCATTTTTGGAATTGGATTATTATTGCACACAGCATGCATTAAACACTTTACTCTCCCCATATACTTTTGAAAATAGCAGATCTACAAGCTCACAATGTGTTGTGATCATCACATTGCACTCCTATATTGCAGCATCGATACTTTTGATGAGGTGAGTAATATTTCCACAATTGCTCATGCTCAAGGGTGTGTGTGCGCGTGTGCGTGAGATGAGTGGCAGTGGAGATTGGAGGAGTGGTGTGGAGATTGGGACACACCTGGGCCTCGTTTTCCCAACTCAACCAACCAGTATAAATAGAGAGTGAGTGTTTTCTCTCTCCTTTTATACTGGTTGGTCCACCAAGCAAGCCTCTTTTGCCATTGTAAGAAACACCGCATGCTGCTGAGACCCAGTGAAACTACTAGTCTGACAAAGTCACTTGAAGCAACGCATAATTCACTATCATAATATCCCAGACCATTTGCACTCTGTCATAGGTGGGAAGCTGTATTATTTGGTAAGGCCTTGCGGCCACCCTGGACAACATTTATGTGCTTGCCCTAAACACCCTAGCCTAAACCTTTAGCTACTGGAATAGTATAATTTCTGAATAAATGCAGTGCTTTTGCTGACCTTGGTTTGTAATCCTGCTTCTTTGGAGCCAATTGACTGTGTCTGTGTCATTGATTCGCCACAACATTATCAGTTAAGGGACCACTTCACCACTTCTCAACCCATCTTCATAGATTGGTCCCTAATGCTCATGATGAAATACCATATTACATAAAAATTAGGGGTGGGACTCGATTAAAAATTTTGATCTAATTAATTAGAGGCTCAATAATTAATTAATCTCAATTAATCTCATTTTAATCGCATATTATTATTTACCTGAGAAAAGTGAGAAAGCACATTTTTGAACTGAATTTATTATTATTATTATTATTATTATTATTATTATTATTATTATTATTATTATTATATTATGAGTGAAGCAATGAACTGAATGAGTGAAGCAATGAACTGAATACTAGGCCTGTGAATCTGTGGGTGTCCCACGATACAATTCAGTATCAATTTTCTGGGTCACGATTCGATCCAAAAAATAGATTTCTAGATTATTTTTTTTTTAATTCTCGATTCAAAAAGATTCCCCAATTCCAAAGCTTTCCTCTTTTCTTTTTTTCTTCTTCTTATTTACCAAATTCAAGTACAAACGTTAGCATTTCTCAGTCAGTCCAGTACAATAATTGACTCTGGGGCAAAATAAATAAAATACTGGCAGTGCCACACACACAGCGCTGATTGTTCTGGAGCATACATTTGCGTACATTTAGCAGTCATTATTATCATGCAATTTAGTGTCAGATAAACACAGTGAAGTGAACTACTCTGAACTAGGCTACTATGATCAAACCGTTTGCCCAAAGCCCACGTCAGTTGATCATCTGAGCGCGCGCACACACACACACACACACACACACACACACACACACACACACACACACACACACACACACACACACACACACACACACACACACACACACACACACGGCTACAGCCAATATGAACTCGACTCCAGCTGCACTGATGAGCGCGGTCGCCAACTCCAGTTTGTCCCTATTCAAGCCATTGAATGTCGGACACTTCAACGTCGCTCTGGTACTAGCCAGAATGCAGAAAGACTTACCCAAGCTCCCTTCTCTTCACGGGGTCAGTCCAATGGCGGCTCTTCTACATAGATTTCTACGAAACGGGGACAGTAACACTAGCTCCAACATGTTGGATGTGATTTGAGGCTCGAACTGCTGCGATGGTATGCACATTCTTTGTTGCATAAACTGCCTTTTTGTCCACGCTTCCATCCGTTCTTTGCTTAAATCTAAATTTGCCATCAACGGGGCCGAGTAATGCTTGCTCATCTGGTTTGTTGTTCATGTTGCGAGTTGTTTTGTTTTGTTTTTGCTGCGGGGGAAGAGGACGACGAGGCGGACGGAGCTTTAGAGTATAGACTGAGTTACGTTTACTCCATAGAGCTAGTAGACCAATGGCGATTCTTCTACATTGACTTCAACTGCAGTTTGTCCCTATTCAGGCCATTTGAACAGCGCTCAAGCGCTCAGTTTCTGACTCCTCAATGTCGTGACTCCGGGTGGACTGCCGCTTCCGTGTGCGTTAGCATATTGGGTAGGTGTGAAACGGTGATACAGTGAGAAACGTTCCACTTCAATGGTGTGAATGGGCCATCAGTGACAAACGTTCCGTTCCAATGGTGGACAAAGAAAAGGTGCGAATAAATGCGTTATTTTTTATAACGCGCTATATTTTCTGTAATTAATTAGTCTCAATTAACGCGCTAAAGTCCCGGGCCTAATAAAAATACTTATTTTATGACATGATCAATAAGCCATCTTAAGATGGGTATCTGGACTGCCCTCGGCCTTCCTATGAGACACAGACCGAGTAGAAAGGAATGGTGCTGTTTTATCATGAACATTAGTGACCAACAAATATACAGGTACATGAAGCTTGGTTGAGAAGTGGTGAAGTGATCCTTTAAGTTTAAAGGATTCATCCAAATAAGGGACAATTAGTTAGTGGAATTATGTAAGCACTGTAAATTACTGTAATGCAGGTTGATCCATTCACCCCCCTTTCAGATCAAAATGTCAGTCAAAAACACTTGCCAGCTGAGGAGTCGGTGTGTGTGCGCATGAAACAATGTTATTTGGCTCACAGGCAGGTGAATTCACTCTCTTTTGCAGAGTGCAGCCTCTCTGCACTGTTCTGCCTTCTCATCTCCCACAGAACAACACAAAAGCCTCATTGTGTGAAGCCAGAATACGCACCCTTCCTTCCAAACCAGATACGGTACTCGAAATTACTCTAAAGCGGCACGGCACATATCTCACATAATTGGCAACGTACTCGCACTCGTATCTATAAAAATGTAATGATGACAAATCAATACACTGGCTTAAAACAAACAAACAAAAAAAAACAGTTTGGCTTGTGTACAACGCCGTGCTCTTGACAGTATAGTGTTCAGCCCCCCTGAAAATCGTGCAGATCGTAAAAAATACAAACTTGATGGTAGGGTGTCTGGAGGTTTTCTGCTGCCGTTTCTGCTTCTCTTGTAGGCGTCTTGATTCAGTCTCTCTCTCTGTCTCTCTCTCTCTCTCTCTCTAGATGTGGGCTGGTTCTGTTGTGAGCCCTTGGCTGGCTCCTCACCGACATGCATGCCGGGAGGAATTCATCCTCCCCCACGCTAGACACAGAGCGATGCGGCCAAGTTCAGCCAGGGAGCCGCGAACCCCCCCGTCCCCGCTCGACAATTACAAGGTACGTTCAAAGGCCAAGTTCCTACTCCGCACGACTCCAACAGAAAAACGCGGCACGGCTCTGGTAATTAAGCGAGAGATGGCTGTGGCGAGAAAAGTGGAATTGTGATTATTATGCGCATGGTGATGATGATGGAGACGTAGGCGATTGATCTAAGAGAATGGGATATAATTTTTTTTCTTGTTTCTCAGTGCTCTGGGGTCATTATTTTTCCTTCTTTTGTTGCTTCAGCAAAGCAAGTGCAGTTTTGCCATTTAACTGGCATCATGTGGCGCCAAATTCTTCACAGAATGTCTTGATCTTTGTAGAAGCATGAGTGATGGGTGGTGCCAGTAAACGAATATGAATACGAATGGAAAGAGGCTGCCTGGGGAAACAAGCGGTTCCAGGTATGATTCCAGGCCCTGACTAGATGTCCTAGTTGGTGTCAGGGCGGATGTAACATGTCCCATTTGGGACATGGAGGGGCAGGAGAAAATGGTATGGGTGCTGCTTCATCGCCCGTGACGCTTCGCGCCACGGGCGATGAAGCCGCACCCATACCATTTTCAGCTACAGGACTTTTATTAGTCAAGTAAAGCATCAATAATAACATCAGTTGTTGTTGAAGTTGCAACAGACACGCAGCATGCATAAAGCTAAAGGTCTGACTCAGAGAGTTTTCTGTTTTCAATGATGAAATGCTGTTGGTTTAGTGGTGCCAAAATTGTAGTTACTAGCAGTAGTAGTGTTTCAAACCCCCAGTTGGTGTCCAGGGCCATAGCTAACCATTTGGTTACCCTATTCGCTGGATACTGGTCTTGCAGATCAGTCAATTTATTGGTTTCCAAGATGTGTACACGGCAGGTACTTATTATGCGATAAACTACGAAGCGGCAGCACAAACTCCGCACTCAAGGAGGAGACTGCCGACGAGTGCCGCTGTCTCTTGCGTTCTAGAGTTCAAGCTAGAGTTTTCAACAGGCCTGAAAATGAAGGTCTTTGGAATTGAAACAGGTTGAGATCATTGCTAGAGCCACAAAAATCTTCTCTTATAGTGGTCCCTGGTAGTAGCATATCCTTTCAAATTGTGGGTCTGCTGGGTCTGTTGCTGTTGTTAGTAAACCTTGAACCTTGTATGTCAAAAAATCTTTCCTTGTTGTGATTATTAAAATATTTGAAAATAACAGTAATTGTGAGCTTGTACGGTAGGTCTGCTATTTTGCCCCTTTGTTGAGACACATTTATATGTTGAAGAAAGCAGTATAGTGCAATCATTTTACAGTAACTATGGAGAGAGGTTTCTGCCCCAACAGCAACAATTTGCTGTTTGATTGGGCTTCACTTTTTCTTTTTACTTGATATTGCCATTCGCTATGAAATGCTGACATTTTCCTCTAAAGTATAAGGCCTGCTTGCACCCCTCTATCACTATAAGACTTGTATTAAACAGGCCTCCCCTATATTGTTTTCATTGATTCTGTCATGGGGGCCTTGTAACAGAACTCTGCTTCATAATTGGATTCCTGCATTGGACACAATAAGTCCAATTCCCCAACAAAGAATTTAAAAAAGAGGGGAAACAGAAGCACTTCTGTTACTATGGATACTGATAGTGATGTAGGCAAGGAGATGGATGGTCCAGTACTTGAGTCAAACTATAGATTACGCACAGTCAGATATTGCCCCACTGCTAGTGAAAGTTGATGTACATTTTAATACAAACTTTACTCTTAAAGTAAAACAAAAACGGCATAGTTTTTTTAAGTACTCGAGTTTTTAAAACTATACAGTAGTCTGTTGTCGCTAAGCTTTGTTCTATAGCAGTTTTGAGACATTCTCCCAAAACATACAGAGATATATTTTGTACTGCGATTGAGCCTGACATTAAATGAACACAGAGAGAGCTTTGAAAATATGTTGATGATGAAGAGGTAATGAATTGGAGAATACTGGTTGCCAATTTATGTGCTTTGAATGCTTGAAGTTTTTAAGCCATCTCTGTAATTCTGCTGTAAATGTTTGATTTCTAAGTTTTATTTTTGATGCTCTTTCTTAGTTATGTTCCAGAGGGAGGACATTCTTAAATATGGTTCATTCATACCCAACTTCACTAAAGGCGTCTATGACTGATTATATGCAACGTTCATCCTCACCAAGGACCCCTATAACGTCTTTTTAGAGCACCCCCTACATAGTGTTGAGTCACTGCACCTTTAATGTTGTGGCATTTGTTTTGGCTTTCCCTTCAGCCATAATGCATTGAAGAAAAGGAAAGCTGTTGTTGAAGCATTTCTAGTCCATTATGGGATTAATCCAGTTCAGATGGCAGTACCGGCAGATTAGCAAAATGCCCATGTTTAGTAGCTCAATAGCAACTCACTGTGACCGTGCTGTGGTGTAAATATAGTGTTGATAAACACTGATGAACAGATCTGTGCGGTCTCAGCAGCAGGGTTGCTGTTTTGGTCTATCGGAGACTGTGGTCTTCTTCTACTACCTAATAGAACGCTAGTGAATGTTGGCCTGAGCTGAACAATTGTTAGCGAAAAAGTTAATTGGAAATGTCACTGTGGCTGGCACAGAGCTACAGTATTAATGCAGATGCAGTATAGACTGTATGTGAACAGGAACAGTGTATGTGAGAGTGAATTCTATAGTTATGAATATTGATTATTGAAATACTGTTCGATACATAGGCGAGTGGCAAAGCAGTCGCTGTCTACAAATGTAGTGCAGTCCAACATACAGTATATATAGTGGACCCCCTGCCTCCCTGTTTGGCACTCAGCATCAAGGGTTGGAATGTGGGGTAAAGTCCCTGTGACATCCAACGTCATGTCCAGAGGGTGTACTTGTACATCCAGCTGCCTCTACAGAAACAGGAGATGGACTTCTGCCCCTATAGGCCTTATGGCAAGGCATGCACATTGACTACTTTCTACTTTTTTACTTTAAAGTACCACTTCGCCACTTTTCAACATATCTTTATATAATCGCTCCTCCTGACTAATGTACATGATTAAATACCACTACTTTTCTACTCAGTCTGTGTCTCTAAGTCTATCTATTCCTGAAAAGCTGTATTAGCTAGCATTCTCCCAATAATGAAAATATAAATATTCTTTCAAAAAAATATATTGTTTAAAAATGACATCACTGGAAGACGGGTTCCTGAACTGTCAACAGCTCAGGAACTAAGTAGTAAAAACAAATAGTGGTATTTTATTATTTTACATTAGTGAGGAACAATTAAGATACTTTGAAAAAAGTGGTGAATTGGACTTTTAAATACTCGAGTGAAGTACAGATACTCTAAGCAGATTTTACTCAACTGCCCAGTATGTCGCAGCCAACTGACTTGTTCTAATGAATACCAGGCAAGGCACAATTTTGGAAAATGATATATTATGGTCCGATCCCTGCCTAGATGGAATCACTGGCAGGGTCCTTATAACTGAGAAACCGTTCTTTTCCTTTATCCTTCTTTTCGGTGTTTCACGCTTCAGAAAGTGTCGCTTCTATACGATTTCAAATGAATAGCCTTTATATCGGTGTGACAAGTGAGGATAAGATATTAATATGTCCTTGCTTTTTTTGGTCTGTCTTGACACAGCGACACAAGTAAAATATGGCCGGGTATGATCTGATAATATTAACTACTTTTCTTTGTCGCAGTTTCACAAGAACCGTACGAGTCAGCCCCCGATCTGAACACTTTTTTTTAAGTACAAATATAATTTATGAAGAGGCCACTACGGTGAATTTGTTTCGCAGAAGTCGTTGCAGGCTACCGTACGGGGGGATTGATGTCTCTTGCCTTGCCTTATCTACAGGCATGTATATCTGCTGTTTTGTGATAAATATGGTAAAAGACATTAATCAATGACTAAGTGTTTAAGCAGATTGTGGTGTCATTTTGGGGCCATAACTTGTCTCATGCCATGGGCGGATGTAACATTTCCCAATTGGTGGTAGGTGAAAATGGTATGGGGGCAGCTTCACGCCACGGGCGATAAAGTCGCACCCATAATATTTTTGGTTACAGGACTTTCATTAGGCAATTAAGCATCAATAATATCATCAGTTGTTGTTGAATTTAACAGACACGCAACATGCATAAAGCTAAAGGTCTGACTCAGAGAGTTTTCTGTTCTTCTCTGTCTTCACCCCTGACACTTGCCCTATCCTGGACGACCCTACAAGTGCACGCAAAAGCCTAATCTTGTGCAGTTTAGATTTATAATTTAGTATGCTATTTGATTCATAATTGAGCAAGTTATGTAGACCTAGCATGTAGCAATCTATAATATATAATCACTGTACAGATGTACTGTAAGATGGATATTAGGTTCTTATATTGCTTTTGATCCTTGATTTTTTTTTTTTTGCGGGATTTTTGCCTTTATTGGTAGTTGTTTGTGAAGACACGCAGGAAAGTGGAAGGAAAGAAGGAGAGAGACATGCAGCAATTGTCAATCAAATGGGACTCGAATTTCTTGGACTCTTGACTCGGAGAGTTTTCAGTTTTCACTGATGAAATGCTGTTGGTTTAGTGGTGCTACAGCTGTAGTAGTAAGTAGTTAGTAGCAGTAGTAGTGTTTCATCATGCCATCATGTTTGGTGGGGCAGACTGGGCATTTAGGGGGGCATTGCCCCCTCATGCCCATGCCTAGATCCGCCCCTGTAAAGGCTGTGTTTCTTGGCTCCTCCAATGGTCCCCGGGCCGCAGGTTGATATAGAGGAACGCTGCCTTCAGCGTTATAACCACATAAATGATAATAATTCCTTTGTTGTTTCTTTCAAACACAGCTTTTGTTTTGTAGGGGTGAGGGACAAGGCACTAAACACTCCACTCTGCAAGAGGAGAGAGTGCACTCATGGGAGAGAGTGTGATCCATACTGCCTGCAGCTGTTACTGTTCTCGCTATCACTGCCACTGCATCCTTTGTCCACCGAAAAAAAAAAATAGAAAAGAATGTTAGGGAGCACTTGGAAGTGGATGGTTGCAGTCTGCAGTGAGGAGTGGTGGGAAAAGTTCTCTTTTTTTTAGAGCTGTCAATTGATTAAATAACTTAATCGCGATTAATCGCATGATTGCCCATAGTTAATCTTTGATTAATCGCAATTTAATCACATATTTTTATGATTTCTAAATATACCTAAATATACGAAGAATATTCATATAAAGGTCAATTATTTATTCTTCATTTGAGCAACAGGCCGCCATTTGATGACATTTATTTAGACTTCCAGACCTAAATTAAAGAATTTGTCAACAATTTGATGTTGGTATCATTAGGAGCGAACATGCACATTTTGTAGAAAGTTTTCTACATTCTCTAATTGTGTAGACTTATTTTAAAGTAACTTAACTGATGCAGATATTTAACAATTATTCACCTGCATTTGGCGAAATTGAACCAAATAGACCCACTTGACCTTTGGTTTTACTGTGAGTTAATCTCGCACTAAAAAAATTAATCGAGTTAACTCACGATTAACTAGTTAATGCTGACAGCCTTTCTTTTTTATGTTTACTTAACCTATTTAGGATGCATACTTTACCATGCTACCACCTTGTCTTGTAGAACTGCTATTTTCTTTTTTTTAAAAGGGAAATTGCACCCATTTTCAACATTTTACTATGCCATTAATAACCCTCCCCAGAGTTGGTGTCCTTGAGCAAGACACCTCCTAATTGCTCCTGATGTGCTCCTTTGTGCCTTAATTGTTTCCATCACCATTGGTGTATGAATGGGTAGATGTGATGCACAATCTAAGGATAAAGGCGCTATATAAATGCTCATTTTGTGCACACTCTCTCTCTCTCTGTCTCTCTCTCTCTCTCTAAACACATTTTTCTAAATGACTCTAATTTTTGTACAAACACAAATCGGTACACGTTATCTCTACTGTCTGTCAGGATGTGATCAAGACAGATCTGTCCCCTTCATCATATCGCTATTCCATCCATGATTGGCTACGATTGGCTTCCAAAGTGGGCCGCTTTGAAAACAATGCCTCAAATCATGAATGCAGCATCTCCCGGTTTTAAAAAATGAAAAACATTTGCTCACTGTAGGCCACAGGTGAGCATAAATCACTACACATTGGCATCTGATCATGAAGATCTCTCAGATTTTGTGTGTGTCTGTGGGGACACTACCACCGCACACATTTATTCAGGTTTTTAATATATATTTCATTGAACTATCAAACATTAATTTTATTCTACTTGCAAACGCCTTATTTTTTCTGTGGTGTGATGTAAGGTAGAAAGTGTGATGGATACAGCAGCGGCTAATGCTGTAAATCACCTCGTTTGCAAGACTTGAGGAGACTCGAACATGGCTTTGCTGTGATAATGAGGCTGTTTTGCAAGATTAGTGGACAGACGTGGTAAACGCTGCATTAATAGCAGCCTTGATCCAAGGAGCTTTACAAAGAGTGTGCATTGCATCCTCAGAGGAAACCACGCAACGTGCAAACAAGCACATCAGGAGCAATTACGGTACAAACTCAGGGCTCCATTTTGGTTACAATAGCCGTTATACGCAATTAGGGCATTTAGCATTGGGGAAGAGGCGTTCCCACACTAAAGTTGGTAATTTCGTTACCATCCTATCTGCCTTAAATACCTCCTATACCCGTTACACATAGGTGTGGTTTGGGCGTTTTTAGCTTTCATCCAATCCGTGTTGGTCTTGCCATTCCCTTTAATTAACCCCATATCTATTTCCCTTAACCCTACTGCTATGCCTACTCCTAAACCCCCAGCCTGGCTGCACTTAGGACAGACACATGCATGAGTATTCTCAAACGATTATAGTTCTTATTTTCAAACAATTATAGCTGGGTCAATTCTCGATCATTTCTTACCATTCAACATGTTATGTTGAAAATACATGTTCTGTGTTTTTTGTTGCTGTATGTGGCGTGCATTTATCCCAAGTCTGCGATATGTTATAAAGTAAATTGCAAAAAAGTCGGGATTTCTCTGCAAAAACAGACGTCTTTTTGATCATTCATATCTCGGTCAATTCTAGACCATTTTTTACATTTCAAAATGCAGTGTGACGGGCAAACATCACCCTCTCTGATGCTGTATAGAATATGTGGGTAGGTCTTGTGTACGAAGCAGAATCAAGCGAAACGTAACTGTCGGGGGTTTGGTGGAAACGTTTCCACACACTGTGTGTGAAGTGAGGCATGAGTGTGTGCTTTGGTTCCGGTCCCCATCAGTGCCTTGGCGGGGAAACTCATGGATAGATTGCGACTAGTAACTTACCCTGACTTTGATCTGTGTTTATGAGGTTTTCCACAGGAGTTGAATTTCAATTTTTTAGCCCATGTTATTAGACACCATTGGTGTAGACATTTATTGGAACAATTTAATTCCCAGTTTGGTCAAAGACCTTACATGCCTTTACTATTATTCAGTTAAAAGCACACAACATGTTGACAGGAAGTCCACTGATCCATATACAGTATACCGCCTGATGAGGTAAAATCGCAGCATGTTTTCATATCACGGGGGCCCGGCCTGGCTCCGAGGAGTGATATTATCCAGATTTTCATCTTCTTATAGAGCATGTCGACAGATTTTCATGCAAAGCGAAAATCTGTCTGGAGAGATTAAGGGAGAACCTAATGAGAGAGGGCACGGTAGCATGGCAGATGGCACCCTCGCACCCATAAATTTACCTTGCCAACTCGGAGCCAGATTACTGACCGGCATCGTTCTGCCACTTTCGGCATCGACGACATGAGGCGGAATTCATTATCGGGATCAGTGAGGAGGAGGTAGGGTGAGAATGAACACTCTCCACTTCTTGGAGAGTACATTGGAGAGTACTTTGCGGAGCTGTTAATAGATCAGAGAAGTGGCTTTGAATGTTTGTATTCCTGTGCGTGCGTGTGTGGCGTGAACACCTGCAACTGATTACACAAACACACAAACAGTGCCACTTGAAAAACACACAATAAGCCAGTAGACACCCGAAGTGGGGTCCGCCGGGGATGGCGACAGGGGTCCTTCAAGGTAGTCACCATATGAGTCTGTGACTCTGAGAACTGTAAAGGTAGAACCAAATGGACCTGATTGATTTTTATAAACATGAATATTCAACCAAGAGATAGAAATGCCATAAAACAATGTTCTCTTATGGGGGTCTCTGGTATATATTTTCTAATTGGAAGGGGTCTCTGGGTCTGGGGTTGATTTGTGGGTCCTTGACATAAAAACCTTTGGGAGCCACTTATATCACTGACATGCAGCATATGGCAGTAAGGTGTCAGTAATATTAAAGGGGAACCACCATGAATTTAAAATCAATTGTATCATATCTTTTTTTTGCCCTTTAATGCCTTCTCATGCACTCTGTAGCCTACACAACCATGCAGGTTATTATTTTTCATATTCTCTCAGGGTGCTCTTCCAAATGCTATACCAGAAATGTCCTTTCCACTTACGGGCAGAGGAAGGGGAGCATTGAGACACAATGGGAGGAGGTGGTGACATGCATACCAATGCATACCTCTCAAGAGTTAAATTATATTTAAACATTTGAATTTTTTAAGAGTCCATACAATTAGAAAATGGAGAATAACTGTTATTATGGACAAATTGTAGACAAAAACGTGAAAGTTCTTAGTTTTGGTTGCACAAAACTAATCTCAACATCACAAATTGTCAACTCAAACCTCAAATACTGTTTTCAAACGTCAGTAATAGCATAACACATGAAAACATTTAAATTCTCCCCCTCTATTTTTCATTATAAGTGCATTATTCTTAAACACTATAACAGTAAGTTACACCATCCCCAACTATTTCAAAGCAAAACTTTCTAGGGGGCCTTGAAATGGATTTTCAGTAATGGAACAATCACATTTTTGATGTGTAGATATTGTTGAGCTGGTCATTTTGAAAGTAGCTCTCAAGTCAAAAAAGTGTGCGCACCCCTGACTTAAATGGTAGGGCAAAGTTAAAGGGGAGGGGGGGATGTTATTATTTCATTTATTTATTTTATTTATTAATTTTCAATTCAGACACACTCACTTCAAACACACAGAAAATCACACATTTCTGAATGAAGGTCTGACTTGAAATCTTGAAAGATGTCTTAAGTCATGGTGGAACCCCTTTAATTAAGGCAACATAAGTCAGTATTAGTAATAAGGCAACATAAAACAATAAGCAGTCAGTATAAAGGCAGCATAAGGCAGTAGGACGTCAGTAATAAGACGGCACACACTTCACCTCCATTTCACCGTGTTGCATTTTAACGAGCGAGCAGCAGGGAACGAATCAAAGTGTATTTACCAAAGCGCACATTTCTAAAACAACTCTCCTCGACCAACGTGCTGTTCAGAGGAGCAATTCTGCACTGAAGATGATCGTAATGCCTTCTTCGCGGCGCCGAGCAGGGGCGGATGTAGCATTTCACAATTGGGGGGGAAAATGGTATGGGGCGGCTTCATCATTCTTCATGAAGGCGCCCCATACCATTTTCGGTTACAGGACTTTTGTTAATCAAGTAAGCATGAATTATAACCCAGTTGTTGTTGAAGTTGCAACACACACGCAGCATGCATAAACTAAAGGACTGGGTTTTCTGTTTTCAATGATGAAGTGCTGTTGGTTTAGTGGTGCCACAGCTGTAGTTAGTTAGTATTAGTAGTAGTAGTGTTTGAAATCATTAAAATATAAGCACTTTAATTTGAAATATCTTGGGGTGTTTTGCTTGCCATCGTGTTTGGTGGGGCAGACTGGGCATTTAGGAGGGGCATTGCCCCCCCGTGCCCATGCCTAGATCCGCCCCTGGCGCCGAGGAGCCCTCATAGGTGGCAACCTTAGAACGCATTAAATCTTCACACGATTCAAGTTTTAGTAACAGTGTGATGAAAAGCCTGTGAGTGGAATATTTAGCATACATTGTTCCACGAATCATGAAAATAAACATTTCCCTGGCCCTAGCTGTAATGGGTGATGAAGACAACACTGACCCCGAGTGTTGCGGGAGCCAAGCAGTCGAGCCGCGCGCTGCGGTGAAATTTGAATATTTGGCCGATGAGTGTTTGTTCTCATGTATCAGTCTCCAGAAAGAATTAAATTGTATAGACATTTCCTTCAGCCGGCCTGTCTGCTCTGCCTCCTTCTCTGAGAACAGATCTATTCCCCGTAGGAGAGAGGGTTAGTGTTGGATAGTTCTGATTCCAAACTCGCCAAGGAGATAATCGCCCCCCCGTCGGGTGCAAACCTCATATATCCACAAAAAAAAACAACAACTTTACTTTTCTGGAGTCAAATTTGTGCATGTGTGAGTATAGGCTACTTTTGATGCTTTCTTGTGACACGGTGAAGAGCTGCGCAGTCCCTATCCCTTTCATGACGTCGCCCATGGCCCAGAAATGAATTCCCTTCCGCATAAAGGTTTCCATAATGACTTATACTGCATGAAGATCATCGTTTATACGAATCATAACAAACGCAATATTTTGGGCTGATCAAATGGTAAAAATAAAACAGTGGCAGGATGCAACACATTTTGTTTTGCTTTTCTTCTTGCAACTTACAGTATTTGATCGATTTGTTGTCATGATTTGTCACGACCCGAATTGACTGTCTCCGCGACGTATTCGTCATTTTGTCTATTCGTCTACGAGGAAAATGAATGGGGAATTCAGGACTGCTCAGCTCTGTAGTATGATCAATTAGGCAGTTGATGTATAATATGATACTGGAGGAAAAAAACATGCAAAAGTTTAAACCACATTTCTTTTTTACGTGACCTTTTTGGACCGAGGCCAAGTCATTGGATTTCTCTTGTGTTTTATGTCATGTGAAAGCAGCGAATCGTAGCTTCAAAATGACCTGTTGGTTGTTCAGCAGTTCAGTCCATTTAGAGCAGTGGTTTTCAACCTTTTTCATACCAGGGACCACCATTTATTCAGCATTTGATCCACGGACCACCGTTTGAGGACATTTTAGCCCGACCGACCCCAACACTAAGGATTTATTTTGCTTTTAACAGGAAAAAAAAACATACAGACCAAAATGGCCATTAATCTTCTATAGTTGTGTATACTTGGGGCTAATTCACATGATGAATATTTTAACTCTTGTGGTTTCATTTTTACGTTTTCAAGAGTTACATCTGGTTAGCCAACTTAGACAACCACCTGGAACCCTCTCAGGGACCACTGGTGGTCCCCGGACCACCTGTTGAAAACCCCTGATTTAGAGATATATGGCTTACAGTCATGTCTTGCCGAGAACGGCGAGCAGCAAGTTGAGAAAACAGGCTTGAAATGTTCACTTGTGTGGACTCTAACATTACTCCTACTGTAGCTACATGTTTAAACATGCATTAATAGCCTATATGCGGAGCCTTGCCTGTCCCTTTGAACTCATATTGGATGAATGAAAGAAAAACAAAAACTGAACAGTTGGTCTTGCCACCATGTTGTCTCTGTATCTGATTCACAGATTATTGAGATAAGAGGTTTCAGTCCAGGCAGGCGTTCAGACAACTGCCTGCCTGTCCGGGATTCATTCTTTTTTTTTCCCTCTTTCGCCCCCTTTCCCCCTCTTTCTCTCCCCAGAAACGTAGCATATAAAGATGGCAGGGAGGCGTTGCGTGGTCGTGAGCCTGTCAGATGAATATTCATTTTTATGACTGCAGAGAGATTCTCGGTCCAGAGACTGCAGACTGCAGCATTTCCTGCACGGATCCACGCCGGAGTGCCGGTTAATTTGGACTCGGTTAACCCATTTACGGGTGGAAACGCATTCGAAGCGTAACATTATACTTGAAGCGATTAGAAAAACAGCAGATCTACAAGCTCACAGTGCGCCACCGAGTGGCGCACTGTGAGCTTGTAGGTTTGCTGTTTTTTGAAAAAATTGTGATCTGGTCAAAATGACTGCTACGTAAATTGAAGGCATTTGTAGAATCAGTTCTCGGATCGAAATGGCTTAACTGGGCGGCGTCCTCCCCAGGGTTCCATACCAAGTCTGTTCACCAAAAATAGCAGATCTACAAGCTCAAAATGCTTCACAAATGTTGATGTGTTGGGACCTTGAGGATCACGCTGTTGTCACCACCAGTGGTGCAAAGTATGTACTATGTACTTTTTTTTTTTTTTTTTTTTTTTAGGATTTTGTACTTGTACTCCACTATATTCCAGTACTAGAGTCAACGAATTTTGCTTTTACTCGGCTACAAACTTCATTTTACTTTGATCAATATGAGAAAACACTTCAGCACTATATGAATTACAAATTTAAAAATAGCTGCTTTACAATGTGTTATGAGCTTGTTCTGTATAGCAGCTATTTCCAAAAGATTTCTATACATTTGAAAGCTTGAAATGGGATAGCCAGCATGCACTTTCTACCTTCGGTAAGGTATTATATTAATTCATATAGGAATCTATATGCTTTTGCTCAATTGCATTTTTGAATTCTGGACTTTTTTTTTTACTTAACGGATTAGGTCTACGTTGCAGTATTGACACTTAAATTCCTGTACAAGCTGAAGTTCATATTTCAGATCCCGGCAGGTCTATAGTTTGCCATTCCACCCGTGGTGCACAGTCTCGAGTGCAAACAAGACATTTAGCGGCAGTCGTAGTGGTATAGCACCTTGATCAAACACCTTGATATATTCACATTACAGCCTGTGACACTCTGAGCACAGTGACACTTTCAATATGCTGGTGTCTTTTTGACTCGGTCAAGTAGTAGTAATGTGGGGTGATGTGTGGAGGATGTGTGAGGTCAGGATCAACAGCACCACCTTCTGATCAGCACCTAAATCCTTAACCCTTTGTGTTTTATCTGTTGGAAAAATAGCAGATCAACAAGCTCATGTCGCGCCACGAGTGGCGCGACATGAGCTTGTTGTTCTGCTATTTTTGAAAAATTGTAAAAATGTGCTGCAAATCTCTGAATATGTTATTTTGGAAGCAAACATTTTTAACTCAATTTTTTGCATCTGGGGATCCCTAGAACATGTTTTCAGATGGGGGGTCTGCAACCAAATATGGATAATTCTGGTGGTCCTTGGCTTGGCCTTGGACACAGGAACACAGATTTTTCAGAAAAACTAGAATCTAATGTCAGAGACTATAGAATCTACTGTCAAAAACTCGATTCTAGCGTCAGAAACTAAATTCTAGTGTCAAAAGTAGATCCTATCATCAGAAACTATAATTTAGTGTCAATAACTAGAATCTAGTGTCGGAAACTACTGTAGAATCTAGTGTCAAAAGCTAGAATCTTGCTGCAGCTATAATCTGGTGTCAGGAAATACTGTATAATCTGGTGTCAGAAACTCCAATCGAGGGTCAGGACACAATGGGTTAAAGGAGCTTAAAGGAGAATTCCACCCAGAATTAATGGCCGTTTCCCCTACCCCACCATAAGCTTAGAATATGCAATGGTTTTCAATATAAATTATTGTCTCTCCATCATGCCGGTTTATGGCTGAACCACTGCTGAATCAACAGTGAAAGTGTGAGTGTCAACACACTACTGACATGGTGGAGGGACAATATATAGCAAAAAAAAAATTACTGAAGCAAATGGGTGAATTTGAACAACACCCCATGGCTCCATTATATAAATAGATCTATGGGTGGGTATAGGGGAAACAGACAATAAGCTGCTTTTTCACCAAATAACAAGTGGGACCACTTTTTTTTTTTTTTAATAAATCAACTGCAGATACATTGATTTTATTATTTTTTGTGCCTGGACTTTCCAGTGATTGTGTTAGGTCAGTCTGATGGTCTGATGTTGACTTCATTAATGTGTGTGCGTGCGTGCGTGTGTGCGTGTCCGTGCACGCGTGATAGAACAGAGAGACAGCACCACCTACTGCCTGGCACATACACATCCATCCAGTCTGATGGTTGTTTTATTAATATGTTGAATGCCTGTGTGTGTGTGTGTGTGTGTGTGTGTGTGTGTGTGTGTGTGTGTGTGTGTGTGTGTGTGTGTGTGTGTGTGTGTGTGTGTGTGTGTGTGTGTGTGTGTGTGTGTGTGTGTGTGTGTGTGTGTGTGTGTCACTGTGAGTGTGTTTATTGGTTAAGTTGGATGCAACAGAGCACCAGAACAGGGAGGTAGAAAGGGAAGCTGTGTGCAGGCAGTGGAGAACATGATGTGAATTCCAGTGTGTTCATTACAGGGGTCAGACGACACACAAACACACACTCTCTCCCTCTCACTTCTCTTGTCCCTTTTCTCTCTCTCTTCCTCTCTCACGGACACAAACACACACACACACAGACACACACACACACACACACACACACACACACACACACACACACACACACACACACACACACACACACACACACACTTCCACCATGCACACCCGATTATGAACACAGAAGTTTATGTGTATACAGACTCATACCCACAAGACCGTAAGACCCAATTGCAACTGGAGACCTAAGCACGAGTACACACACACGCACACACCTTAAAGCTTAAATTGAACTTATTTATTTTAGTGTTGTTTTTTTTAGTGTGGACATGTTTGGACTTTCCAATAACTTCTGCACACGCACGCGCGCACACACACACACACACACACACACACACACACACACACACACACACACACACACACACACACACTCACACACTAATCTGTTTACGGCCCTCAAGCACCTGGGGAAAGGGAACTGGTATATACTGCATGAGAATGTTGTTTTGGAGACCACTTGTTTCCATAGCAGGCCCACTCCAGGCCCCCCCTGTGCTGTATGTAGGAGGAGGTATATCTCCGTTGGGCAGGATCACCACGGATGGCAGCTTGGCAGCAGATAGGGCACAGTGGTTGTATAAAGCCCCCGACTGGCATCACCAGATAGAGGTGGCACAGCACCCACCACTGGCCATGCCTGGCGTCAGGGACATGTCAATAACATAATATTCAAAGATTTGCACCACGTTTTCACGATTTTTTTCAAAAATAGCAGAGATACAAGCTCATAGCGCGCCACTCGGTGGCGCGCTATGAGCTTGTAGATCTGCTATTTTTCAATAGTTAAAACATAATGCTGAGAACACCAAAACCCATTGTGTCCTGTCTAGATTTCTAGTTTCTGAATAACATAATAATATTCAAAGATTTGCACCACGTTTTCACGATTTTTTTCAAAAATAGCAGAGATACAAGCTCATAGCGCGCCACTCGGTGGCGCGCTATGAGCTTGTAGATCTGCTATTTTTCAATAGTTAAAACATAATGCTGGGAACACCAAAACCCATTGTGTCCTGTCTAGATTTCTAGTTTCTGAATAACATAATAATATTCAAAGATTTGCACCACGTTTTCACGATTTTTTTCAAAAATAGCAGAGATACAAGCTCATAGCGCGCCACTCGGTGGCGCGCTATGAGCTTGTAGATCTGCTATTTTTCAATAGTTAAAACATCATGCTGAGAACACCAAAACCCATTGTGTCCTGTCTAGATTTCTAGTTTCTGAATAACATAATATTCAAAGATTTGCACCACGTTTTCACGATTTTTCAAAAATAGCAGATCTACAAGCTCATAGCGCGCCACCGAGTGGCGCGCTATGAGCTTGTAGATCTGCTATTTTTCAATAGTTAAAACATCATGCTGAGAACACCAAAACCCATTGTGTCCTGTCTAGATTTCTAGTTTCTGAATAACATAATAATATTCAAAGATTTGCCCGACGTTTTCACGATTTTTTTCAAAAATAGCAGAGATACAAGCTCATAGCGCGCCACCGAGTGGCGCGCTATCAGCTTGTAGATCTGCTATTTTTCAATAGTTAAAACATAATGCTGAGAACACCAAAACCCATTGTGTCCTGTCTAGATTTCTAGTTTCTGAATAACATACTAATATTCAAAGATTTGCACCACGTTTTCACGATTTTTTTCAAAAATAGCAGAGATACAAGCTCATAGCGCGCCACTCGGTGGCGCGCTATGAGCTTGTAGATCTGCTATTTTTCAATAGTTAAAACATAATGCTGAGAACACCAAAACCCATTGTGTCCTGTCTAGATTTCTAGTTTCTGAATAACATAATATTCAAAGATTTGCACCACGTTTTCACGATTTTTTAAAAATTAGCAGAGATACAAGCTCATAGCGCGCCACTCGGTGGCGCGCTATGAGCTTGTAGATCTGCTATTTTTCAATAGTTAAAACATAATGCTGAGAACACCAAAACCCATTGTGTCCTGTCTAGATTTCTAGTTTCTGAATAACATAATAATATTCAAAGATTTGCACCACGTTTTCACGATTTTTTTCAAAAATAGCAGAGATACAAGCTCATAGCGCGCCACTCGGTGGCGCGCTATGAGCTTGTAGATCTGCTATTTTTCAATAGTTAAAACATAATGCTGAGAACACCAAAACCCATTGTGTCCTGTCTAGATTTCTAGTTTCTGAATAACATAATATTCAAAGATTTGCGCCACGTTTTCACGATTTTTTTCAAAAATAGCAGAGATACAAGCTCATAGCGCGCCACTCGGTGGCGCGCTATGAGCTTGTAGATCTGCTATTTTTCAATAGTTAAAACGTAATGCTGAGAACACCAAAACCCATTGTGTCCTGTCTAGATTTCTAGTTTCTGAATAACATAATATTCAAAGATTTGCGCCACGTTTTCACGATTTTTTTCAAAAATAGCAGAGATACAAGCTCATAGCGCGCCACTCGGTGGCGCGCTATGAGCTTGTAGATCTGCTATTTTTCAATAGTTAAAACATAATGCTGAGAACACCAAAACCCATTGTGTCCTGTCTAGATTTCTAGTTTCTGAATAACATAATAATATTCAAAGATTTGCACCACGTTTTCACGATTTTTTTCAAAAATAGCAGAGATACAAGCTCATAGCGCGCCACTCGGTGGCGCGCTATGAGCTTGTAGATCTGCTATTTTTCAATAGTTAAAACATAATGCTTAGAACACCAAAACGCGTTCAGTACACTAAGGGTTTTAAAGGCTATTAAAGGGGAAGTCCACCCATTTTCAACATTTTACTGTGTCATTGATGTACCTTCGAGGTGTTGGGTGGACATGATAAAGGCCGCCGGCATAGGCTATCCGCTATAATATAAATGAGGACAACAGATATGAAATAGCCACATAATTATCGACTACAAATGCCTAGCGTATCTCCCCATGGCCAGATGAGCTTTATATTAAATATCTAACAGCACAAACCATGTTGGGGCAGCGTAGCTGAGGTACAAAGGCTCGCTATATGGGGATCAACATTTAGTAGCACCCAGCAAGGGTTAACCAATGCAATTAACGAATAAATGTTTGCACAGCTTACTTTGACTGATACGGGTGGTGGACAGACCACCGCTATGCATACAGCGCGAGCTTGTATGCAACTAGAGAATGTAGAAAATTAATTGAAGATTAATTGATCTGTATGTTTGACTGTTTTGTTTCCCAAATCAGGCCTGGAATTGTGGACAAAAGCAAAAGAAATGTTTAGTTTTGGGGTCTTTAGTTGTGGGGATAAAATGTCCTCCGTGGCTCATATGCAAAATACAGTAAATAGTGGGCCCTGGTATCAAAAAGGTTGAAAAGTACTGCTTTAGACCATGATGCATTTCATTCCTTCATGCCCTCTATCTCTCTATCTCTCTCTCTCCCTCCCTATATTCCTCTTCATCACACCATCTCTCCATGAAACAGACTCCTCCTCCTCTCGCCTCGCGCTGACGTAGCTATTCTGTGACGACAGCACCGTCTCTACGTGAGATCATACAGTCATTCTAATCATGGAGCGTTGGCCTCTGGAGGACCTCCTCCTGTGTGTGTGTGTGTGTGTGTGCGTGTGTGTGTGTGTGTCGGCGGGGGGCCCGGCGTGATTTTGATCTCATCAAGCCGGGACGTCGGCCTCCATTAGTCGCCGGCGTCGGGCTCGAAAATTGCTCTGACTTGTCGGGTGATTACCTCAAATGAACAATTAGGCAGGCTGGCTGTCACAATAACGCGCCTCGGCGTCGGGGAGGGGTGGGGTGGAGGGGGGGATATGGCCTCGCCGGTTTAACGGCCTCCACCACCATCAAGGTGCTCCAAATAAATGATGCGTCCTGAAGGGAAATGTCAGTGTGGGGAGGGGTGGAGGGGTGGAGGTGTATAATGAATTGGCAAACAATGAGGAGAGTCGCACATGCTGCCGTAATGGGGTGACAAAACGAATGATACTGGGACGAGGAATTAACTAGCCGGAGTGTCGGTGGTGGTGTGATGGTGGTGGTGGTGGTGGTGGTGGTGGTGGTGTTGGTGTGATGGTGGTGGTGGTGGTGGTGGTGGTGGTGTTGGTGTGATGGTGGTGGTGGTGGTGGTGGTGGTGGTGGGAGCCATGGGTGAGATCTGTTTGAATGTCAAACCGCAGCACGGGGTCTGTCTGTGGCACTGCAGCCATACTGGAACCAAGACTCTTACTGTCTGCATCACAGGTGTTAAAAAGCAACTTTTTAACCAAAATTAGCTGTATGTTTTGCCTTTTCCCCCTCTATGTCGCTTCTATTTGATGCTGCAGCCGTTTCCCTACAGACAGACCCTTGCTTTGCCCCACAGACGCGGTCCAGAACTTTATGGTTGCCAACAAATGATTGGCTTGTAACAATGCTAGTGGGTGGAGGAGGGGGTTGTGTGTACTTTTCAACAATCTACACAATTAGAAAATGTAGAAGAATTGTTATTTTGACCTACGTTTTGCCAGTTATCTCCCCGTTTTGCCAGAACTTAAATCCTTAGTTTTGGGTCCGAGAGAGTAACAAATGATACTAATGAAGAGACTGTTGTTCCATTCTAGGGTGCTGGTGGTATTGTGCATGCTGCTGGCTCACTAGAAACACTCTGCTAGTATAGTGGGGTCACAACAAGTAAGTAGCAGATGTGTATGGAAATCAAGTGTTAAGCACCAGGAGGTTACATATCAGTGGAATTAAATCAAGCCAGCAGGCTTGCCTGGAGCCAACTGGCTGCCATTAGGAAATGCTGATAGTCCAGTAACCTCACAGGTGACTAGATTTAACCTCAGAGACTAGAAACCTTTCATATATACAGCAAAACTAAAAACACTATTAGCAACATATAGTGTTACTCTAGTGGCAAGTTCTGTTCACTCTTTGAACTTTAGGGCTACCTACTGTAGACTATTTACACTATTTAGCATTAATCTTAGCCCTCTAAAAATGAACACTGGCATAAAAGGTACTGAAACAATTGGCAAAGATGATGAAAGCAATCATTCTTTGTTCTATAGTACATTCATATATTTGTATGGTACAAAACACTGAAGTCCTTCAACCAGAAATCTAACCCTAAACCTTAATCGGCCAAGTCCCAACCTCTTTGTGCGTCTTTCTCATTCCCAGTGATGTCTTAAGAACAATTTAGTCTGTTGTTCTCTGGTATAGAAGCAGGCTTTATTTTATGCTTTCTTATACAAAGCTATCAACATGTAAACTGACAAAATAAACAGTGTTCTGACATTACAACATAAGCCAAACATAAAGCAAATAATGAAAGTAAATGCACAAACAAGCAGGCTATTGACAATACATCACTGGCTGCCCCTTAGGGAATGAATGGCTTTGAATCCATGAACAAACACAACCATTCTAAAAGGCTGAAAAGAAACAATCCAAAATCCAACACAGAAACTCATGAACAAATGTAACCAACTCAAATATTGACAAATAACTTAAACCATTGATACAGGAATAAACATGATCGTTTAACTTGTGACACGCTTCTTCAAACAAACATTCTGTCTGCCTGAAGCATAGTGCTGCTACATCAAGCTTGTATGAGCCATTTTGTCAAGGCAGGAAAAGATGCAGGCCAACTTCCTGAGCAATGCATTTCTGGGTTTCCAAATCGCAGTGGAGAATACATGCATTTCCGCCCCAGGCAAGCCTGCTGGCTCGATGTATTCTCGTGATAAGTAGGCCTACTGGTGGTTATCGTGTTTTATTACATGGCTTGAATGAATGCTCCAATCAGAAGCCAGCGTTCTGGTCACGTGAGCGGTAACATATTACACTATAATTCACCGCTCCGCTCTATATCTGACCGCTGCATAATCAAGGTCTCCAAAGTGCAAACAGCTGTGCTCATACCAATCCGCGCTTCCGCATTTAGTTCCAGGTCCATTTGGTTTCATGTTCATGCTCTCAAAGAGTTACATCTGGTTAACCAACTCTCCGTCATTTAGCCTGCGGTCCACCTGGAACCCTCTCAAGGACCACTGGTGGTCCTCAGACCACTGATTGAAAATCGATGATTTTTCAAGCCATTCAATAAGTAAGGGATTTGTTTCCTAACTAACTGACCTCGGATGTGCCTTGGTCAGTTATTAGGAAACAAATCAGCGGTTCGGCGGGTGTTATCCCTTACTTATTGCATGGCTTGAATCAATGCTCCAATCAGAAGCCAGCATTCTGGTCATGTGAGTGTTTAAATATGTCACAACAGACCGCTCCACTCAAACAACAGACCTCCATGCGCGGACGAATGTAGCCTACACAACTGCAGATACATAAAAGCAGCCTTGTTGTGTACTATATTTCTCTCAATTATGCGTTATTTATTACATGTAATAAGCAGGATTATGGCTTATATACCATTCTGCCTGTGTTTTGGTTTTCTCCTCTGGTGAAAGGCTGGAGGCAAGCCACTCAGTCAAATCCTGCCACAATATTTAGCAGTGCATAATATTGCCATCTACTTGTTTATAGGAACTCAAATGCGAACAGAAGGCAACTCAGTGGCGAGATGCTATTGTAAATACCCACAGCATTCGTCTCGTAAGTATCTGTCTCTTCCCATCAAGTCGGCACTGGGTAAAACGTTACACCTGGAGAATTTGATTTAGCGCGACAAATCATTTCAAACTCCATTTACATATACACCGTTTCTGCCCTAGCCTCCGTCGTGAGGCAGCAACAGTATGTTAGTTTGCGTATTGTTGATTTTTTTCCCTACGTCTCCTTCCCCTATAGCTGTACTGATTGTCATAAAGCCGATCCTACACTAATTCCGCGTCCCTTCAACCTTTCTCTGGGGCGGAAAGAAGCAAGACCGATTGGTCTCAGTCATCCCTATACTTCATCAGGAGCTGAGCTACATTGGTTCCGGACACACAAACACACACACACACACACACACACACACACACACACACACACACACACACACACACACACACAGATCCACTGGAACTGATTTTCCTGTACTGGCATTTTGACTAAGTTGAAAAAAACATCAGATCTACCTCTTCTTTGTCTTGAACACACTTTTACTAATTCCCTGGCTCCACTCTCTAGAATCTAGTGTGACCCATCCCTCTAGATCACTCCTCCAACTCCGCTCCGCTTCCACTCCACTCTCCGTTCCACTCCTCTTTTCACTCGTTGTCTCGTCTCCTGGAGGAGAAAACCCCTCACGAGGAAATCCTACTTCAGTTGCGGACAGATTAGTTGGCCCTCGCCCCGCCGCCGCCGCGTCGAGGACGCGCGGAGCGTGACAATGTCAAAAAGCGCAGCGCTAGCGCGGCCCTCGCAGCGGTGTGAGAGACGAGACAAGAGCCGGGGACTCTTAGTGGGGTAATGAATACACAATTGTGGGCCCAGGGCAGATGTGGGGAGTCGTGACCGGACTGGTGACAAGGGTGTGTGTGTGCGTGTGCGTTTGCGTGTGCGTGTGCGCAAAGGGAAGAGGAGAGATTAAGTGTTCTGTGTTCATGAGTGGAGTTGCGGGCACTACATGCTTTTTGGTTTCTGTCGGGTAGAAACCTCAGCTCACGTCCGGAGATTTTCACTTTTTTCCCCCACGCAATTCAAAATTTGAAAAAATAAAATAAAATAATAAAAAATAAAAATGTAAATGCAGCAGATCCAAAAGCTAAAAAAAATGCTGCATGCCGCCACTATGTGGATCTTCTATGTTTGGTGCTTTTGTGTGTCACTGTGGTATGATCGAATGGGCCATTATATTTACTTTCAAAGAATCACACTCTTGTGAAGTGAGGGGCACTATAATCATCAGAAATGGTGGTCCCTTATTGGCCAATGGATCCATTGGATATATTGGATCAATAGCATTTTTTTGTTTGTGAACGCATTGAGCTAGATTGCTATGTAAGCCAGGCAGAAATGTCTGTCTGTGCGTCTGTCACACACTCCGTATTGTGGTAGCCTACGCCTGACTGTGAACTCTATATATGGGTGCATGCGTCATACACTCCATGTTTGGGTGTGGATGACCTAGAACATATATGTAAGTTGCAATCTTGGAGTGTTTGTTGTAATTATTTTTTACACATTTTTCTTCTGACATATAGGCGAAAACAAAACATACAAAAGGTCTAAGTTTGGAGACTATAGGGGACTTTTCTGCCCAACGCAGCGGCGATATCGATTTAGGAGTCTTTCCTTGACATGGTGGTGTGAGTCACCACTAAACTCTCCACAAGTTCCATAAAGTGTACCCAGAAGAAACTCTTCTGTTTGCAGTGATTTAGGATTTATTGGATGTAATGCATCATACCCATAGCTCCTTCAATAAATGTCAGGCCACCGTGACAGAAATGAGTGTGGCTTTTAGTCATTTCTTTTTTTACCACCCACTGTTGTGTAGGTCCCATTAGAAAGTTCTTTGCTCGGCGTGGGTTGTTTCTCTTCTCTTGCACTTATCACACTTATGCCGGGAACCATTTTGTTGACAGCTTTTTGATTAATGGAGGATGGCATAGCATCAAACCTAGGCGTGTAATAGGTTCTTACCGCTTACAACACCATGAAAAAAGACGCCCACATTTGAGCCACTCTGCAGAAAAAAAAGAAGGAAAAAAAGTATATAAAGTAGAATTAGTCCTATTTATAATAAAGCTTAAAGAACAACTTTAGTTTTTTTCAATGAAGGTTCATGTTTTAGGATGTTATACTGGGGACATTCGAACATGGTCCTAAAGATGTATTTTTTACTCAAAAAGTATGGGTTTTTCTTTTTTTTAATGCAGTGAGCAAGTTTACTATGTAAGCTGTGCAGAACCGTCTGTGCGGACATCACACACTCGATGTATTGACTTGTTTGCTATAGTCCTACTAGACCCCAGGAAATTATATCTGACCACAAATGACCACGGGATCTACTGAATATGACAAACTGACATATTGAGCCTTACACACCAACGCAACCCAGTAGATCCTGTAAACTTTTGTGGCCAGGTGTAATTTCATGGAATCTAGTAGGGCTATATAGTAAATAACAATAAAGAAATCGTCTAATAAACCTGGACCTTGGTTGAGAAAGAAATTGTCCTTTAATAACAACTTCTTAAAACAACCCACTGTGCATAACCGATGGGGTTGAGATCGTTTGAAAATATAAATTAAACCTGTTTGTAACTTCTAGACAAGTGATATTACGTTGAAAAAAGGGTGAACGAACAAAGCTTTTCATCAGCACGTCGGGGCACACTGGCAATTATTTCAAGAATTGGAACAGAATGTGGTCCATGGAGATGCCTGATTGAACAGCTACTCCACTCCGACATAACACAATGGTCCTCCCTGTGGTGTACATCAAGGATCTGAAATCATCAATTGTACCCCGGACAGCCTAACAAGCACAATTCCATTTCACCATTAAGAAAAATAAAGAGTTTGCCTGGCGTCTGTAAGCCATCGACCTTCACTAGGGGAGTGGGGGGGGGGGGGGCATTGAGCATCATCGACCTTTTTACGGAGCCCCGTCCCGTCCTCAAAGTGGCCTTAATTTGGAGTCATTGCCTGCAGGCGTCCCTAATAATGTCTTTTCCTTAACTAGAATGGAAGGATAAGTAGGAACGCATCTGAAATCAATGAAGGGGATAGAGAGAGAGAGCCCATGCCCGTGGGCCTTCTACACGTTCTCTGTTCTCTCCCACTGTGAACCAATACAGGCCCTGAGGTAGGAAATAGCGACTACAGATACAGACTCCATCTTGGCCGCACTTGGTGTATATAATCACTTCTCTCACGTCTGAAATATTTTTGGGCAAAAGTAGGCCTACCGTATGTTTTTTGTCTTGTCACTTCATTTTATGGATACACGTAGGCATTGGAAACAATCTTTCTCAATATGCTATACTTGTTTTAATAGCGTGTCTGTGTGTGTTGCACAGGCGCACGCAAATGCGCATGTAAATGCAAGTGTGTATGCACGTGTCTTGAAGGGGAATTCCACTCATTTTCAATATTTTACTATGTCATTAATACACCTTAGAGATGGTGTGTGTCTGTGTTTCCTAGAAATGGAGGTCTGAAAAAAATCATTAGAATGGTGAAATACATCTTGATGACATCATCAAGATGTGTTTCACCATGTTAATGAGTTTCCTTTTTCTGAGAGTGTACAAATGTGAACCAAATGGACCCTAGCCAAATGTGAACCAAATGGACCCGCTAGGGTCCATTTGGTTCACATTTATACACTCTCAGGAAAAAAAAGACTACCGTATATACTGTACAGTACATATAGTGTACGTTGTGCATGCATAGTTTTTTATGTCGATACAGTATATTCTACTGCTGTAATGTTTGTAGTGAGGTAGGCCTATTGTCGATACTACTCTGTAGTATCTTAACTTTATATAGGCATTTGTTCATTTACGCATAATTGGCTTATGAAGCATAACCCGCCATAGGGATCATTTATCATTCAGCTGGAGCCCTGGGGGTCCCTGGATCCGTACTTTTGGGAACCACTGATGTATAGGCTACTAACGACTATTAGAAGTGACCTTTTCATTGGGGATGGTTCAGTAAGGTTAATGGATTTTCCTCTACACTGACAGACACAAATTTTCCATCAAGGACATCAATGCTATACTACAGTATAGCTGTGTTGTACATGAAGCAATATAGATCATGCACATTGACATAGTGTACATGGTAGATGACATTATTCTTGTTAGACAGAAATATTGTATCTCCATGAGTCCATATTCTAACCTTTTGTGATTATTATGCCCCCCAGGTTGAACCCTGTTTTAAAGCTATGTTGAGACTGCTGTTTTGGGGCATATACTGTATACCCAAGTTCACTAATGGCTTTCCAATGGCATTAAACATACACAACTCTGGGTCAGGGGCATATATAACATGTCCCAATTGGGGGGGTAAGAGAACATGTTGGAGGGGCAAGAAAAAATGGTATGGGGGACTTTTATTAGTCAAGTAAAGCATCAATAATAACATCAGTTGTTGTTGAAGTTGCAACAGACACGCAGCATGCATAAAGCTAAAGGTCTGACTCAGAGTTTTCTATTTTCAATGATGAAATGCTGTTGGTTTAGTGGTGACACAGCTGTAGGTATAGTTAGTAGCAGTAGTAGTGTTTCAAATCATTTTAAATACAAGCACTTTAATTTGAAATATCTTGGGTTGTTTTGCATGCCATCGTGTTTTTGGGGGGGGGGGGCAGTCTGGGTATTTAGGGGGGCATTGCCCCCATACCCATGCCTAGATCCACCCCTGCTCTGGGTGTGTGAAATGCCCATTGCAGGTGCATGCGTAAACGCTCTTAAAGTGAACACACCATACAGTATACTGTTGTCTCGTATGCATATGCAAGCAGCATTACATGTTGATCAAAATGCATTGTTTGGATGCTAATGTGATAGGGCTATATACCAAAGGTGAGGTCTTATATGGTAAAAGAAACTGACTGACATCAACAAAACAACACCAGGTGGGCCTTTTGTTTAAAACAAAAAAAAAAGGCTGACGCTTCAGTTCCAATTAATGTATGCAGCATGCGGCGTGAAATCGGAGGGGCTTTGAAATCGTGTCTTGTTGGAAATGCTAGGGAATTATGGAAACGCATGCCTCAGCAAAGGAATTGACTCGGCCCCCGTGGGCGAGGAAATTACACTGCGACAAAATAATTAAAAGCCATGTCTCTCTTATTTAAATACATGCCTCGGCACGCCGAAATATCCCTTGGACCGCACAGGACTGGGGGTGTGGGTTGGGGGGGCCACTCCCACTGGAAGGTTTGAAGTCACCCGAGGGCAGTGTCTGTACCCACGGTCGCTGCTCGGTGACCGGGCAGCGATCCCCACTCCCCCAACATTTTGAAGAGTAACAGAGAGGAAAGTAAAGACATAGCCAACTCAAATAGATATTTTATAGAGTGTGTGACAAAGAATATACTCTGTCTGTCTGTCTGTCTGTCTGTCTGTCTGTCTGTCTGTCTGTCTGTCTGTCTGTCTGTCTGTCTGTCTGTCTGTCTGTCTGTCTGTCTGTCTGTCTATCGTGTTCGCTATAGTGAGGTGCACCCTGGGAGATGTTTATACTTTGCTGTGCAACGGCATTGCACACAGAGAACAGCTGATATGCAAGCTCACGCCGCGTAACAGACGTGACCACGCTGCGTTTAGAGGTCTGCATGTGCAACACTGTCGCGGGACGCAGCATAAATTATACTTGAGCGCTCCTTCCTGTTCTTATGACAGCGACTGGAGGTTTAGGATTTGAGGACAGCTGTTTTGAAATGCTAGTATTCTTCAAACACAACAGCACCAAGGATTATATATTGCAAGAGCTCGATCACCATAAAAATCCTAATCATTCTGCCTCCACACTGGGAGAAAAAAACCCATCTGAATGTTTGATGATGCATATTTTGCATTTGGGTGCAGTTAGAATTCTTCCATTGCTAGTCCCTTCCTAACATATTAGCTTGGGGTTTTGTTGATGAAATTGTCAGTATCCAGTATGTCCTCTTAATCTTAGTTATTGTAGCTTGATTTCTATTTAGTTTGTAGCACAGAAGAAAATAGGACCCTAGATCAGCAACTAAAGTGGATAGTGCTAGTGTACTCTGCCTCCGGCGTTGTAGAACTATTCAGTCGTGGTGCAGTTTCTTCTTTGTTATCTTCCTTTAAAATGTCAGCTGGAAATGCCCATTTCTTTTTAATTGAAATTTGTTTATTTTAATTAATTACACCCTGTGTCATTGTTTGCCAAATGTGCGAGACCTTAGTGTTAAGGAAGGTGCTATGAATGGCATTAAAGTTATTGATTAGGTTTTTGTGTGTGCGGGTGTGCGTGAGTATTGTGTGCGTGCGAGCTTACTAGAATTCATCACAAGCAAAGACGACTTCTGATGACATCAACAACACGATGTCCAGTCATATGAGCACATACATTTCGTGTTATTGAAATTAAAGTCCCGTGGTAAACCTCAAACTGGTTACTGGTCAAAGTCGGGGTACCAGACAAAACCTTTAGAAGCTTTATGTAATGGGTTTCCGTGATGCTGAGTCCATTCCAAACATTAGTTTTTTTCATGAAACACTCCTCGGGCAAAAAAAAACAGCCATAAATAAGTAGCCTTGCTGAGCCATGAGGCCCAAAGGCAGCTTGGTGTACAAGAACACTCCCTGGACAATACGTCACAGGGACTTGCCCCAATCCAACCCGGCCAGGAATCGAACCTTCCAGTCTCATCGCATCCATGCGATGTATCTTTAAGCAGGGTGGACACTCTAACCACAACGCCATACCCGTCATCATAAATGTGCTTAGTCAGCACACTTGGGTTATTGCAACATAAAGCATGATGAAATGTTGCATGTTTTGCCTAGTACCCTGACTTTGACCAGTAGTTTTTTGTTTGTTTTTAATGATTTGGTTTCCCACAGGAGTTGAATTTTAATCTTTTAGTACATGTCATTATACACCATTATAAACACCTTGGTAATAATGTAGTTCCCAGATTGGTCAAATGCGTGATAAAAATGCTCTTACTAAAAGCTATGCATGCTTCACTGCTCAACAAAAAAAAGTTTGAAGTATGCACGATACAAGGTTTCTGCCTGTCTGCAATGATATGCACACACTCGCGCACACACACACACACACACGTGCACACACGCGCCCGAGCGCACCCACAAATCAGTGCCAGCGAGGGATAGGTAAAGGTAACAGTGCTATTAGGAGGCACTGAAGCGCTTCCAGACACGTACTGGGCCTGGCCTCGGCTGACAAAAAGCCCTAATGTATGGGCCAGTATATAGCTGCAGTCTGTGCAGTCTTACAGTGCTGTACCGGGATTCAATTAGCCTGTCTAACGGCGTCGGGCCCGGCCCAGCCCCGGGACGCCACAGAGAGGAGTTAGGAGTGCTGTCATATGGGCCCAGCGAGGCGGCAAGACTCAGTTCCATCTTTCTAATACTGTGCCTGTATCTGAGAGACCCTGCATGAGAAGGACAAATGATATTGGGATATGACTGAGTGACCCGCTTATAGTTTTGACACTGAGTGAAGTTTTTACAGAACTTCACACAATTATAATATGGTCAGCACTCAGCAACAGTGCTGATGATAAAATAGACATTATCGGTGCATGCATAAAGAAAGACACCTACAATTTGTGGCATTTACGTACAAACCGACACTCTGACATGGCAGAATGTGTAGAGAATAATGCCAGGGAAACATAATGTCCCAGGATGGATAAGTAAAATAATATGCTTAAAGGAGATCCACCATGAATTTGACATTTTTCAAGATTATTTAATTGTAAAGAAAAAAGTCAATACCTTCAAATCTGTGCTTTTCTGTGCCTGAATGACCAATCTCAGATTTGAGTGATATAAATCAGTGGTTTTCAACCAGTGGTTCGGGGACCCCAGTGGTCCTTGAGAGAGTTCCCAACCACACACACACACACACACACACACACACACACACACACACACACACACACACCAAACTCATCTGATCTAGAACCTCTTTCAACCAGACATCCCAAATTTGCGTGTAAAAAATAAATAAAAAACTAAATGATGTTCCATCAGCAAAGTGCTTATGTGTCAAGTTGATACTTTAGTTTTGGGTTAGATGATGAGATAGAGTTTATAGATTTTTTTTTGTTGTTGTTGTTGGCTCGGGAGCGGACACCTCCTTGCTAATTTAAGGCGCTCGTTGTGTGCCTGAAGGCAATTCAAACCCATTTTCCCTCCTGATATTGAGGCAGAATAACCCTGTGTGTGTGTAATGGGGAACATAGAGGCGGAGGCACGGCCGTGTGCCGGCAACACCCGAGGCGAGCATGAGAACTTAACCAGGTAATGCTATTCTCCGGGCCGTCCTCTCCACCCGGCGGTGGACAGAGAGTCATCACAGGCCCAGTGGGTGATAATCGGTGTTGTGTGTGCAGCGCCGAGAAGTCGGCGGGAGGCGCGGTGCAGCGTGTGCGTGCCTGGGGTGTGTATGGCTTTAGTGTTTTGTCTTGACGATACTCGTGAGTGCCTGCCCCGCATTACTACCTTCCCACGGGTATAGTGAGAACTAGCGACGGTGTGAGGACCTCGCACAAGACTCGCTGCACATGCACGAGACTTGGGTTCATATTCATGTTTATATGTCAGTAATGATGATAGGTCAACCGCTTCTACCGTTATCAAGCGATAAATCCCAGTAGGCTGCTTATCAGCACCATTTTATCGATGAGAGCATGTTGTATGGAGCCTGCTCACTGATAAGATGACAACTGCTTATCTGCTTATCCACTGATAACAGTCAAATCTGCTTGCGGTTAGGTTTAGGGGTAGGTTTAGAGAAGGGTGTAGCAATGTTTGGAGCAAAACCCTAGCTCCCTCCAACCGTAACCCCTAAGCCGACCCTCAACCTGGTTGAGCGTCGGGCATTTAGGATTAGGGTTACGGTAACTGCGATCTTATCTACTGATAACGGTAGAATCCGCTGGATAGGTTCATAGGCAACATCGACATTTCACATTTTTTGAAGAAAAAATATAAATATACAGTATGTTAATGCCATTTAGAAGATTTAGAACACTTTCTTGGGGGGTCGTTATGTGTGTAATGTGTGGTTTTAGATATTTTAGATTTTAGCAAGTGAGCCATTTTTTTAATATGGCAAAATGTTTCTTTAAATACACCCCAGAAAACATTTTTTTAGTTGGATAATGTGATACCCTCAGATTTCTTGTGTGTGTTTGCGTGTGCCTCGGACCGCTGAGTGCAGAGAGGCTTCGTGATGAAATCATGTAATTATGTAATCAACCCGCCCATCAAGGGGTCCGAGCTGGTCCCCCCACTTAACAAGACATTATGGAGGACAAACACGAAGAGCAATAAAAACAAGTCGAACGGACGAGAGGGAGAGAGAGCGACGGAGAGAGATTCCAGCTCGCTTCTTTCTCAGTACTCCCAGCATGTATTGAGTGACGTGAAGTCAATGAGTTCAATGCACTAAAACATGGTATAATAAACTGTGTCGTGTGCTGCCCTCAGTGCCCTGTGTGTAAACAAATGGGTCAGAGCTACTTTGCTGCCACTGCCCGAGCACAAAACTACTGAATATAGCATTTTACTTGATTATTTCCGTGCTGGGTTAAAAAGTTAATTGTGTTCAAAAACTGGGTGGTACTGGTTAGTAGCACTCCCTCTGTTGTTGTGTGAGTGGACCTTGTAACTAAAGATACTTGCAAGTTACAACTGTAACTGTTCTTTCATTGATATGTAAAAGTGGTAGAGGTGGTAGAATATGTAAATATGTGGCAAAGAAGTGGGTTGTTGGTGATTTACCACTGTTTGGTGGCAAAAGTGGGTTGTTGGCTGCCACGAGTGGCAAACAACCCCGAAACAGTGGTAAATCAGCCAACAATCCACTCCCTCCCATGGTAAAGGGCTTACTTAAGGTGTCTCCACACTTGCCTTTTATTTACATGGTTTTGCACTTACTTCCTGATTTTTGAATGGGTATAAATGGACACTTCTGCCTTGTATTTTCGGCAACGGGAGTTTTTTCCTGCAAGCTGGCCGTAGCCGAAAATGCAAGCCGGAACAAACCGGAAGTGCCATTGATACAGATTCAAAAAAGCAGGCAAAAAGTAGCTTGGTAGTACACAAGCCAAGTCTGGGTTGCCTGTTAACAACCTTTTTTTCTGGTGATTGATATTGTCATCTGCATAATTGCAAGGCTTTAGTTTAAGGTGAACATGGGGAATACAATTTATGGACAACATCCCTCAATGTCTTTGCTACTCCTTCACAGATGGACAGACTGAGCAACAACGTCCCACTGTGCAGACAAGACTGATCACCAACAATCCAGGCTGGATGGGGAAACATCAGTGAGTAACTCAATCACAATGAATTTGTGATCTTTGACAATTGTATGGATTTTAAAACGTGTGCTGCGAGACACATCAGTCTGTAGATCAGGGGTGCTCACACTTTTTTGACTTGAGAGCTACTTTCAAAATGACCGCCTCAACAAGATCTACACATCAAAAATGTGATTATCCCATTATAACTAAAATCCATTTCCAGGCCCCTAGAAAGTGGGAGCTTTAAATAGTGGTGATGGTCTTACTTACTGTTATACAGTGTCTTCAAGGAATTCAAGGAACGTGTCACAAGTAACTTCCCATTATAATGATATATGTTTAAATTATAATGATATATGTTTAAAATCAAATGGCCTCTTCACAATCAAGTGAGGCAAAAATAAAGAATAAAGAAACGAATAGGGACGACACCAAGGCCTTTAACACAACACCCGAACTCTTTGGAAAACCTCACTAGAAATCACTAACAAATCACACTATCAAAGAACAAAGTTCTAGAACAATGTCTAGACTAGGTAGCGCGATTACAGCAAATGAAATGTTAAGAGGGGACCATGTTGTGTAACGTGTACGTGTGTGTACGTGTGCATGTGTTTTTGCGTGTGTGTGTGTGTGAGTGAGTGAGGAGCAGGTGATCGTGGAGCTGGTCCAGAGAGGGGACATCGTGAAGGTTGCACCCGGAGGGAAGTTCCCCGTGGACGGGAAGGTGATCGAGGGGAGCTCCATGGCTGACGAGTCTCTCATCACAGGTACGGCTGTGCATTGATACCCCAACGCGTATACACACTACATTATCTATTTTAACATATTCTGGCTGGGAACCCCCTTTTATTTTTTAAGCATTACTTTAGCTATGGAAAAATAGCAGATCAATGCTCATGTTTAAGTTAGTTGGCGTCAAAGTGTCCTTGAGCAAGACACTGAACCCCTAATTGCTCCAGATGTGCAGGTTGGTGCCTTGCATGGTTTCCTCCAGCATAAATGTGTGAATGTACATGTGTGAATGTGTGAATACTGTATGTGAGAGAATGGGTGCATGGTGACACAGTGGCGTTTCTGACCCTAAAAAAACGTAAAAGTAATTGTGTGTGTGTGTGTGTGTGTGTGGGGGGGGGGGGGGGGGGGGGGGGGAAACACACCTGAGTCTGAATCGCAGCCAGAGATTTTTTTTTCATCGATATTAGGCTACCTAGAGATTTTATGGATATATTAAGATTTATTTTAGACAGCTACTCCATCCTCAGATTATCCATTATTAATTATTTATTAATTCATTGATCCCATCCATCCGAAATCTGCGAATATCCACGGATGAATCCGCAATCCGCTGTTCTCTAATTCATACTGTTCACTGTTCAGAACAGCAGCACCATATAGTGGAGTCTAATGGTGGTGTAGAGCACCATCTAAAGGCTGATTTCGGTACTGCACTCAAAGTGTTAAGTACTGTAAGTGTACTTAGTGATTTCTTTCTCCACCACTGCCGCCCAGGTACAAGAAGACGCCGGGCGGAGATGTACGAGTTGCGGGCGCGGGGACACATGAAGAGCCTGCACTCGTCTCAGGTCAGCACACACTGGGAGTGGACAACCGGCGCCGCAGTCTCACCACCACACCACCACAGCCACTACCGGGTGGAGGGGGCCACACCCGGAGCCAGCATGAGAGGACCACCGGTGGCCTCCTCACACCATGCCGGTCAGGGCCATCAGGGGCCGACCGCGCTGCTTCTGTAAAAGAGCTGGACGAGCGCTACTCACTCCCAGGACTGTGCACTGTGTGTAGGAAAGTTCCATCTTAAAGGCCTATTTGTAGAGTTTTGGTTTTCGGTGGTGACGAGGTGGACCATTGAAAACTACCAGCAAGCAGTCTTGTCACGGTGCTCACCTCTAACAGAACCAACCTCTCTGCTTTTACCTAAACACCGTTTTGGTGGTCATCTCCTCACCAAGAACTGGACTAGACATTAACAAGAGTGGCATTAAAGATGATTTTTTTTTTTTTTTGATAAAAGGTTGCCATGTTGTTGTTTTTTACGCCCCTAAACCATGATCATCAGGTAAACCATAAACCAACAAAGTGAGAGGAAAAGTGGCACTCCAAAATGATACAGGAGTAGATTGATGAATGGCCGCGGATGCAATTTCTCATCCTTTATTGAATGTTCACAATAAAATAATTGTGAATAATTGTGATAATATTCCATCTGAGCCTCGGTCTCCAGGCTTACCCCATCTGTGCTGCAAGAAGGAAAGCCTGAGCACGAGCTAAGGCAGAGAGCCTGTCAGCGGAAGTGTCCGTTGAAACTTCGGTCAGATGTATTTTCCCCCTGATATATTTTCCTGACCAATCTCAGCACGTATTTCATTTGCTGAGAATGTAAACTGATTTGTAATAGGGTTTCTAACATCAACATTATTTCCTAGACAGTAGTTTGGCCATTTCCGGCTGATAGACTCCACATGGTGTATCTCACCCAGTGTGATCTGAGCCAATCTTGTATGGTATAGTTTGGCATGCTGCTTTTACGCTTTGCTGGTTTATGAGTTAAGCTTTATTTAAAGCTGAGCACCCACTGCCTTAAAGCTAATAGAGGCAACTTTTTAGCCACAAATCAAAATAGATATATAGCTATATTTTTTTGCCTTTTTCCTTTTGAACAACGCTGACATGTCGTTGGTGTCCACGTTCTATAGACGGCGTGCTGGTGTAGTTTACAAGGACTAAAGTGGATTTGACAGATGAATTAATTAGGCGTTAACACAACGGATGACAACAACAAAAGAGTGTATATAATTGATTTAAATTACAGACATTCCAAACAATCAGGTGTGAAGCATAGTCTTTTATGGACATTCAGTTGGTGGTGATAATGATTGCTTGAGGGTTCCATAGGTAAATTATTGAAATCAAAGGTAAATATACATTCATATTAAATATCTCATTGTTAAATTATTATTATTATTTCTTTTTGGTGCAGAGACAACCCTTGCTTTAATCAGTCAGTTAAAGGTATATAATATACACAACTGTCATTCTGAATCCCATAAGATCCCAATGCAGCAGGAGATGAACAGGAACCTTCCAGTTATCAAAAGTCCAAAACCACAACCCTGTTGCATTTGGCCGGTCACATGACAACTCCAGAAAGAGCAGGACATAGTTAGACTGACTGAACATGCAGGCTCAAAAATTGTATGCAGATCTGAGTTATTTTAAGCTTCATACAAAATCTTTTAGACTTAGTATTATTTATTTACTGTTTGTATTTGTGTATGTGGTTTATTGTCACATTCTGTGTGACAATACGTCTTGAATATTGATCGGTGTAATATATTGTTGCTGTCAGGTGGAAATCTATTTTTTGGGGACAGTAGGCCTATTGTCAAAAGGACACAAGTTCCATCCTAGGAACACACGGCTGCCCCCAGCTGACTGTGTCGGGTTAGAAAACTTGCTGGTGCTCATGAGAAGCATAGTAAATATCGTATCAATGTTTCGGTCACACAGACCTTCTTCAGGACAGACATGTCTGTCCTAAGAAGGGCTAGATACGTACATACAAATCCCACAGGCAGGTAGCCTATAGCTAATCATTGCTATTATACAGGCACATCTACTGTGGATTAGTCTATAGGCCTAACGGATCATTATTTCGGTGCAATACAGTACCATGGTATTTCTTTGGGGACGCTTTTGTTGTACTTAAGCTATTAAAAAATAACAGATCTACAAGCTCGTATTGTGCCACCGATTTGTAGAATGGATGAATGAGATCTTTGTAGATTTGCAAAAATATTTCTCAGTCTTGAGATTCGTTTTGGCTTTAAGCCCTGAATTACAACATGATGCAGGCTCAGGGATGTATTTTTCTCCTGTAAGTGTTTTGTTAAACATGGTAATGCATGATTCAGTAATTATATAAATTTAGCTTATTCATGCTGTAAATTGAATTGCTTGAATTGTTGTGACCTCCCGTTGTTCCGAAACCACGAGACGCAAAACCCTACCCTTCTCCAACCGTAACCCTAAGAGCATAAACCCCCGACCCTCAACCACCTCACAGACTGTGAGGTCTGTGAGGTTAGGGTGAGGTTTGTTTGCTACAAACATGCCTAAACCATTCTCTAACCCTCATCCTCACCATAACCGCAAGCAGGTCGCAGCTGATAGTGGATTTCCAGCGCATGTTCAGAGTAATGGGAGTTCTGATCTGTGGGACTTCGGTACTTAGATCCAGTGTTGCCAACCGCCAAATTCCAAAATGCACTAGTGGCACTTCCAAAACGCACTAGAATGCGCTAGATGCTGAAGGGAAGCACTAGAGACGGAAGCACACCACTAGAGAATGTAATGAGCATTAATGTTCTACATTCTCTAGTTGTGTAGACTTGGGCTAACAGACATAATGAATATTTTAACTCTTGAGAGTGTAAACATGAAACCAAATGGACCCGCAAGGGTCCATTTGGTTTCATTTTTACGCTCTCAAAGAGTTACATCTGGTTAACCATCATTTAGCCTAGGGACCACTGGTTGAAAACCACTGTCATAGGAGGAAAATGGTGAAAAATGAGGGTTTTAATTTCATTTTTAATCTGGCGCCTGTCAACCAATTTCGCCCCAACTCACCAGCAAAAAAGCACTAGATTTTCCGCCAGGAGTTTTTCACTAATTTGGGCGCTAGGGGGATCTGGGAAAGCGCTAAATATAGCGACAAATGCGTCAAGTTGGCAACACTGCTTAGATCAGTCCCAGATTGCCAGAGTGGTTCGTTTGGAACTAGAATCCCTCCTTACTAGGCAGTCACATGAGCTTTTCAGCCAATAGCCGCCGTCACGTGTACCTTTGAGCCAATCGGCGTCTCTGTTCAGCCAATAAGTCAGTGGGAGTGGCTGTACTCTTCCTTTATAGTGTTATCAAAGATACTCTATTCATAAAAATAGGCATACTCCCATTGGCGCCACTGTATAGGACCTGGACTACAAAGCCTACAAATGGTCTCCTAAAGGCTCATTAATACTCCACAGTGAAGCGACTCGCGGTGAACGGGCATAACCGTGGTGTAGTTTTTTAAGGGGCTAAACAACTACAACATGACGCCATTCACTGCGCTGAACAGCGCTCACTGCACATCCTGACACATCTCTCTGTTTCTACTGTCCGACAAGTCCGTTCACTCTGGGGCATTCACCGCGTTCGCTGATTGGTCTAGAAGTGGCATGCTCGAAAGCGCAGGAGGTCGAGAACACAGCTGATGACAGCGGCAGAAAGCAAATAGAAAAACACATAGAAACAGAAAGTAGAATAATATAGGTAGTAGGGAGAAACAAAAAGTAGAGATGAGAAGGGAGGGAAAATGAGTCAAAATGAATTAATTTGAAGAGACATTGTCGATGGAGGTCAGGCAATATGAACATCTTTATAACGGAAAGAAAAACTTGGTCCTGCCGCTGTCCCCCCTGCTTCAGTGGCTAGAACCTCACACATACACATCGCAGGTGGGCGGAGTCAATCCTTAAGCACCCGACACAGAGCCTTTAAAGGCTCTGTCATACTCCAGAGTGAAGCGAAACGGCTTCACCGTTTAAGGTGAATTGGGCTTTCACCTTACACAGTGAATGCAGTGAGGCCTTCATACTCGCCGTGGCGCCTTAAGGATTGACTCCACCCATCTGTTGTTTAGAGGCGATGTGTATGTGTGAGTTTCTACCCAGATAGCAAAATGCATTGATTCAACGTTGAATTTTGGTTAGATAACCAAAATTCAACGTTGAATCAATGCATTTTGCTATCTGGGTAGCCACTGAAGCAGGAGGGACAGCGGCGGGACCAAGTTTTTCTTTCCTCGTCCAAAATCACCACTTTTAACCTTCATAAAACAGTCTCTAATTTTGCCCTTTGTTCATTTTTTTTAAACAAACATCAGCGTCTTCAATGCCTCAGCAGAAACTGAGATAGTACAGATGGAAGCCAATGGAACCAATGGATCTATTATTGTCAATGTGATTCTAAAAATGCCAAAGGGTCCTGGATTAATTATGATTAAGGACTGCTGTAATCATGGTAATTTTACACTTCATAGGGCAAGTCCCATACCTGTAACTTTTCTTAACATTTTTTAATGTGTATGTATGTACATTTTTTAAGGAGGTGCTCCGCGTACCACAAAAGGCCCGTGGGCCGATTGGGGAACCCTGGCATAGACACATGAACACACACAAAAACATCCTATATAATTCAAAGATTTGGCAGCCCAGTCTGTAGTGGCTCTGAGGACCCCTTTTTGAAGACCCCTGCTCTACGAACAGAAGCAACATAATACTTAAACACCTACATTAAGGACAAGTATAAGATTCACAGAGGATATGGCCTTGTGTTGATTATCAAAGGTTGTTGGTTGAAGACCATGATTGAAACATGTCAACTTTTGCTGCTCACCTAAATTCCAAAAGGTCAGATATAACATTCCCCATTCCCACAGGATCTTTCATGTCTCTGTATAGCGCAGAGCATATGATCTATCATATGGCATGATCTATCTTCTACAAAAGATTGTAAATGTTGTAGATATCACTGGGGAGGATCTGGATAAGGTGCTGAGGGAGGGTTTCACAGAAACACAGCATCAGGACATGGACTAGGAGAAATGAAACTAGGGTGGACTTGGACATTTGCCTTTAATGTAGATATGAAGAAATGGGATACCAGTAGGTGGCAGTAATGCAGCTTTATGTTCTGCCAACCGCCAATGAACTCTATAAGAAGAAGAAGAACAAGGAAGGAACTAGGAAGACAACTGAGCTGTTTATAAACACTCTGATCAATATGTTACCAAATGAAGAGCAGGGATTCATATCAGTTTAGATATGATGTGTCAGCATGTTGGTGTATCTGGAGATATCATGTCAGCATGTTGGTGTATTTGGAGCTGGTTTTCACTTGTATATTTCTACCCACACCATCTGACATGAATAACAAGAACAAGAGGACAACTGGTCTGGAGCTGAGGTGAGAGACATTTCTACAGTTTTCTGAGTGAGTACGGATGCTGGAGTGTAATGACAGACATAACATCAGGGGTTGACACTAAGGTTAGTGATGGGCAGATGTAGTTTTTCTGAACCACTGAACCAGTTGGTTCAAAAATGTTTCAATCTGAAGCTTCAAAGCTTGAAGTTTTAGTCAAAGTGACATCTGCTGGTGGAATGCTAGAATGCATTTCATTTAGGCAGCAGAGACAGTGAAACAAAGGTAAACAGACAAAAGTGTATGTTTGTGTATGGAGATTATATTTGAAAGATGTGGTCTCAGAGTTGCCCTTTGGGCAAGTACAGGTCATGCTGTACTTGCCCTCAGGTCACAGCTACTTGCCCCCCTGAAAATATGAATTACCAATATTAATTATAACTTAATATTAGTGTTTTGTTTGTGTTTTTACCGGTAATTAATAAAAAATGGCACTATAGCATGAAAGTAGCTGTACAAACTAATACATGGTAGGGAACCTTTTTTATGTCTAGGAACGCACCATTTTAAAAAGATGAGACCCCCAGTTTGACATGCACCACAGAAATTGTAAGTGCATTTTAACCAACATGGTTGCAATATTGAGCCCTGGCTTGAAAACCTATGGCTTTTTCAACATGGTGATGTCGTGAGCTTGTCGATAGCTGTTTTTTCTAGAGTGCACGCCATGGCCACCTGCCCAGGTGTTGGTGTCAACCCCTGAACATAGTGGTAGGCAACAGGTGACCTATAGGCCAGAACTGGCCCGTCTGTGATAATATCTGACAAATTGTTCTGTAAATAATTCCCAATAGCTAACAGACAGCCCACGTAGGACATAGACAGCAATAACCTTGAATTTATGTAACTGAGTAGGAATGAGATCTATGATAAAGAGCAAGGATAAATTACGGGGGCGTGGCGCAGGCTGGTTCCGGAGGTTTGCACATGCGCAGTGTAAACAGGAACTGCTATGGTGGAATCTGATTCGACCATAGCAGTTCCTGTTTACACTGCGCATGTGCAAACCTCCGGAACCAGCCTGCGCCACGCCCCCGTAATTTATCCTTGCTCTTTATCATAGAATGAGATGAGGAAGAACAAATAGTTCATTATGTTTTCACTGTCAACTCAGCCTGGCCTAACCTGAAATTATTATTATTATTATTATTACCCTTATTATTTTTAATTTTTATTTTATTGGAGAGGGGGGTGGGGGTCGCTCCACTGCTGTGTTACGTCACATCACTTGGAGCGATGCCCACCCCAAAAGGTTGACTCCCCCCTCTAGACCACTGTGGGTAACAAATTATTTTTCCGTTAGCTTTCCGTTTTCGCGCAACACGGACGAAAATGAAAGCCTGGCTGTCGAGGCTACTTTACTCTTGAGAAAACTTCCTCTCAGCCTGTGAGTTGTATGCCTTAAATCAGTGGTTCCCAGAGTGGACACACACCACACACACACACACACACACACACACACACACACACACACACACCACACACACACACACACACACACACACACACACACACCAACACACACACACATATTTTAAATATAAAATTATTAAATATGGCCTACTTTGACCATAGTAACTTGCAATAAATTGCCATGATGCACTGCATCTAAGATCTGATTCTTATACAGGTGTATTGGCTGATTGTATTTGTAACAGTAAACACTCAACTGTTTTTCTCTCTCCACTCCTCTGCCTCTCAGATTGAGCGTCACATCACAGCATGTCTGACTGATTCTCAGATCTCACAGTGGATGTCTCTTGTCTTCTCACCACCTCAAGCAGACAAGACTGAACTTCTCTTCTATACCCAGCTAAGTCCTCCTGCCTCACACACAGGATCTCACTGTTGTCAAGCGATGCACTTCATCGTACGTCATCATGCTTTAAACTAGCAATAAAGTCCATATAGACTTGGCTAGCAGATGATTTATGCCAAGAAGTTACAGATACAAGTGTGTCAGAGATCAAACTCCTGA
>CM076988.1:12801277-12829133 GCA_039105355.1 Benthosema pterotum | reverse complement strand
GTGTAGAGCTGCGCAGTCCCTGTCCCTTTCATGATGTCGTCCATGGCCCAGAAATGAATTCCCTTCCGCATAAAGTTTCCATAATGACTTATACTGTATGAAGATGATCGTTACGAATCATAACAAACACAATATTTTGGACTGATCAAATGGTAAAAATAAAACGGTGGCAGGATAACAACGCATTTTGTTTGCTTTTCTTCTTGCAACTTATTTGATCGATTTGTTGTCATGGTTTGTCACGACCCAAATTGACTTTCTCCGCACATATTCGTCATTTTGTCTATTCGTCTACAAGGATATATGAATGGGGAATTCAGGACTGCTCAGCTCTGTAGTATGATCAATTAGGCAGTTTGATGTATAATATGATACTGGAGGAAAAAAACATGCAAAAGTTTAAACCACATTTCTTTTTTTACATGACCTTTTTGGACCGAAGCCAAGTCATTGGATTTCTCTTGTGTTTTATGTCATGTGAAAGCAGCGAATCGTAGCTTCAAGATGACCTGGTTGTTAGTTCTTGGTTGTTCAGCAGTTCATTTAGAGCAGTGGTTTTCAACCTTTTTCATACCAGGGACCACCATTTATTCAGCATTTGATCCACGGACCACCGTTTGAGGACATTTTAGCCCGACCAACCCCAACACTAAGGATTTCTTTTGCTTTTACCAGAAAAAAAAAACATACAGACCAAAATGGCCATTAATCTTCTAGTTGTGTGGACTTGGGGCTAATTCACATGATGAATATTTTAACTCTTCAGAGTGTAAAAAGGTAAAAATGAAACCAAATGGACCCTTGCGGGTCCATTTGGTTTCATTTTTACGTTCTCAAGAGTTACATCTGGTTAGCCAACTTAGTGAACCACCTGGAACCCTCTCAGGGACCACTGGTGGTCCCCGGACCACCTTTGAAAACCCCTGATTGTCTTGCTGAGAACGGCGAGCAGCAAGTTGAGAAAACAGGCTTGAAATGTTCACTTGTGTGGACTCTAACATTACTCCTACTGTAGCTACATGTTTAAACATGCATTAATAGCCTATATGCGGAGCCTTGCCTGTCCCTTTGAACTCATATTGGATGAATGGAAGAAAAACAAAAACTGAACAGTTGGTCTTGCCACCATGTTGTCTCTGTATCTGATTCACAGATTATTGAGATAAGAGGTTTCAGTCCAGGCAGGCGTTCAGACAACTGCCTGCCTGTCCGGGATTCATTCTTTTTTTTCCCTTTTTCGCCCCCTTTCCCCCTCTTTCTCTCCCCAGAAACGTAGCATATAAAGATGGCAGGGAGGCGTTGCGTGGTCGTGAGCCTGTCAGATGAATATTCATTTTTATGACTGCAGAGAGATTCTCGGTCCAGAGACTGCAGACTGCAGCATTTCCTGCACGGATCCACGCCGGAGTGCCGGTTAATTTGGACTCGGTTAACCCATTTACGGGTGAACTGGAAACGCATTCGAAGCGTAACATTATACTTGAAGCGATTCAAAAACAGAAGATCTACAAGCTCACAGTGCGCCACCGAGTGGCGCACTGTGAGCTTGTGGTTTGCTGTTTTTTGAAAAAATTGTGATCTGGTCAAAATGACTGCTACGTAAATTGAAGGCATTTGTAGAATCAGTTCTTGGATCAAAATGGCTTAACTGGGCGCGTCCTCCCCAGGGTTCCATACCAAGTCTGTTCACCAAAAATAGCAGATCTACAAGCTCAAAATGCTTCACAAATGTTGATGGTGTGGGACCTTGAGGATCACGCTGTTGTCACCAACAGTGGTGCAAAGTATGTACTATGTACTTTTTTTTTTAGGATTTTGTACTTGTACTCCACTATATTCCAGTACTAGTCAACGAATTTTGCTTTTACTCGGCTACAAACTTCATTTTACTTTGATCAATATGAGAAAACACTTCAGCACTATATGAATTACAAATTTAAAAATAGCTGCTTTACAATGTGTTATGAGCTTGTTCTGTATAGCAGCTATTTCCAAAAGATTTCTATACATTTGAAAGCTTGAAATGGGATAGCCAGCATGCACTTTCTACCTTCGGTAAGGTATTATATTAATTCATATAGGAATCTATATGCTTTTGCTCAATTGCATTTTTGAATTCTGGACTTTTTTTTACTTAACGGATTAGGTCTACGTTGCAGTATTGACACTTAAATTCCTGTACAAGCTGAAGTTCATATTTCAGATCCCGGCAGGTCTATAGTTTGCCATTCCACCCGTGGTGCACAGTCTCGAGTGCAAACAAGACATTTAGCGGCAGTCGTAGTGGTACAGCACCTTGATCAAACACCTTGATATATTCACCTTACAGCCTGTGACACTCTGAGCACAGTGACACTTTCAATATGCTGGTGTCTTTTTGACTCGGTCAAGTAGTAGTAATGTGGGGTGATGTGTGGAGGATGTGTGAGGTCAGGATCAACAGCACCACCTTCTGATCACCACCTAAATCCTAACCATTTGTGTTTTATCTGTTGGAAAAATAGCAGATCAACAAGCTCATGTCGCGCCACCGAGTGGCGCGACATGAGCTTGTTGTTCTGCTATTTTTGAAAAATTGTAAAAATGTGCTGCAAATCTCTGAATATGTTATTTTGGAAGCAAACATTTTTAACTCAATTTTTTGCATCTGGGGGATCCCTACAACATGTTTTCAGATGGGGGGTCTGCAGCCAAATATGGATAATTCTGGTGGTCCTTGGCTTGGCCTGGGACACAGGAACACAGATTTTTCAGAAAAACTAGAATCTAATGTCAGAGACTATAGAATCTACTGTCAAAAACTCGATTCTAGCGTCAGAAACTAAATTCTAGTGTCAAAAGTAGATCCTATCATCAGAAACTATAATTTAGTGTCAATAACTAGAATCTAGTGTTGGAAACTACTGTAGAATCTAGTGTCAAAAGCTAGAATGTTGCTGCAGCTATAATCTGGTGTCAGGAAATACTGTATAATCTGGTGTCAGAAACTCCAATCGAGGGTCAGGACACAATGGGTTAAAGGAGATTAAAGGAGAATTCCACCCCAGAATTAATGGCTGTTTCCCCTACACCACCATAAGCTTAGAATATGCAATGGTTTTCAATATTGTCTCTCCATCATGCCGGTTTATGGCTGAACCACTGCTGAATCAACAGTGTGAGTGTCAACACACTACTGACATGGTGGAGGGACAATATATAGCAAAACATTGCATATCACTGAAGCAAATGGGTGAATTTGAACAACACCCCATGGCTCCATTATATAAATAGATCTATGGGTGGGTATAGGGGAAACAGACTATAAGCTGCTTCACCAAATAACAAGTGGGACCACTTTTTTTTTTAAATAAATCAACTGCAGATACATTGATTTTATTATTTTTTGTGCCTGGACTTTCCAGTGATTGTGTTAGGTCAGTCTGATGGTCTGATGTTGACTTCATTAATGTGTGTGCGTGCGTGCGTGTGTGCGTGTCCGTGCACGCGTGATAGAACAGAGAGACAGCACCACCTACTGCCTGGCACATACACATCCATCCAGTCTGATGGTTGTTTTATTAATATGTTGAATGTGTGTGTGTGTGTGTGTGTGTGTGTGTTGTGTGTGTGTGTGTGTGTGGTGTGTGTGGTGTGTGTGTGTGTGTGTGTGTGTGTGTGTGTGTGTGTGTGTGTGTGTGTGTGTGTGTGTGTGTGTGTGTGTGGTGTGTGTGTGTGTGTGTGTGTGTGTGTGTGTGTGTGTGTGTGTGTGTGTGTTTTGTTTTATTGGTTAAGTTGGATGCACCAGAGCACCAGAACAGGGAGGAAGAAAGGGAAGCTGTGTGCAGGCAGTGGAGAACATGATGTGAATTCCAGTGTGTTCATTACAGGGGTCAGATGACACACAAACACACACTCTCCCTCTCACTTCTCTTGTCCCTTTTCTCTCTCTCGCCCTCTCTCACGGACACACGCACACACACACACACACACACACACACACAGCACTCACGCACGCAAAAAAAAAAACTTCCACCATGCACACCCGATTATGAACACAGAAGTTTATGTGTATACAGACTCATACCCACAAGACCGTAAGACCCAATTGCAACTGGAGACCTATGCACGAGCACACACACACACACACGCGCACACACACACACACACACACACACACACACACACACACACACACACACACACACACCACACACACACACACAACACACACACACACACACACACAACACACACACACACACACACTTAAAGCTTAAATTGATCTTATTAGTTATTTTAGTGTTGTTTTTAGTGTGGACATGTTTGGACTTTCCAATAACTTCTGCACACGCACACACACACATGCACATGCACACACACACACACACACACACACACACACACACACACACACACACACACACACACACACACACACACACACACACACACACACACACACACACACACACACACACTCTAATCTGTTTACGGCCCTCAAGCACCTGGGGAAAGGGAACTCGTGTATATACTGCATGAGAATGTTGTTTTGGAGACCACTTGTTTCCATAGCAGGCCCACTCCAGGCCCCCCCTGTGCTGTATGTAGGAGGAGGTATATCTCCGTTGGGCAGGATCACCACGGATGGCAGCTTGGCAGCAGATAGGGCACAGTGGTTGTATAAAGCCCCTGACTGGCATCACCAGATAGAGGTGGCACAGCACCCACCACTGGCCATGCCTGGCGTCAGGGACATGTCAGTGACAGTTACTCAAATACTGTAGGCCAGTGGTTTTCAACCTTTTGGATACCAGGGCCCACCATTTATTCAGCATTTGAGCCACGGACCACCATTTGAGGACATTTTAGCCCGACAGACTAAAACTAAAATATTGATTTTGCTTCTGTCCATGACTATTCATCTTCTAGTTGTGTAGACTTGTGTGGACTAATTCACATGATGAACATTTTAACTCTTGAGAGTGTAAAAATGAAACCAAATGGACCCGCAAGGGTCCATTTGGTTTCATTTTTACGTTCTCAAGAGTTACATCTGATTAATCAACTTAGCTGGGGACCACCTGGAACCCTCTCAAGGACCACTGGTGGTCCCCGGACCACTGGTTGAAAACCCCTGCTGTAGGCTATTAAGGGGAAGTCCACCCATTTTCAACATTTTACTGTGTCATTGATGTACCTTCGAGGTGTTGGGTGGACATGATAAAGGCCGCCGGCATAGGTTCTCCGCTATAATATAAATGAGGGCATATAATAGCCTAGACAACAGATATGAAATAGCCACATAATTATCGACTACAAATGCCTAGCGTATCTCCCCATGGCCAGATGAGCTTTATATTAAATATCTAACAGCACAAACCATGTTGGGGCAGCGTAGCTGAGGTACAAAGGCTCGCTATATGGGGATCAACATTTAGTAGCACCCAGCAAGGGTTAACCAATGAAATAAGAATAAATGTTTGCACAGCTTACTTTGACTGATACGGGTGGTGGACAGACCACCGCTATGCATACAGCGCGAGCTTGTATGCAACTAGAGAATGTAGACAATTAATTGAAGATTAATTGATCCTAAATCCAGCCTGGAATTGTGGACAAAAGCAAAAGAAATGTTTAGTTTTGGGGTCTTTAGTTGTGGGGATAAAATGTCCTCCGTGGCTCATATGCAAAATACAGTAAATAGTGGGCCCTGGTATCAAAAAGGTTGAAAAGTACTGCTTTAGACCATGATGCATTTCATTCCTTCATGCCCTCTATCTCTCTATCTCTCTCTCTCCCTCCCTATATTCCTCTTCATCACACCATCTCTCCATGAAACCGACTCCTCCTCCTCTCGCCTCGCGCTGACATAGCTATTCTGTGACGACAGCACCGTCTCTACGTGAGATCATACAGTCATTCTAATCATGGAGCGTTGGCCTCTGGAGGACCTCCTCCTGTGTGTGTGTGTGTGTGTGTGCGTGTGCGTGTGTGTGTGTGTGTCGGCGGGGGGCCCGGCGTGATTTTTGATCTCATCAAGCCGGGACGTCGCCTCCATTAGTCGCCGGCGTCGGGCTCGAAAATTGCTCTGACTTGTCGGGTGATTACCTCAAATGAACAATTAGGCAGGCTGGCTGTCACAATAACGCGCCTCGGCGTCGGGGAGGGGTGGGGGGTGGGGGGGGATATGGCCTCGCCGGTTTAACGGCCTCCACCACCATCAAGGTGCTCCAAATAAATGATGCGTCCTGAAGGGAAATGTCAGTGTGGGGAGGGGTGGAGGGGTGGAGGGGTGTAATGAATTGGCAAACAATGAGGAGAGTCGCACATGCTGCCGTAATGGGGTGACAAAACGAATGATACTGGGACGAGGAATTAACTAGCCGGAGTGTCGGTGGTGGTGGTGGTGGTGGTGTGGTGGGAGCCATGGGTGAGATCTGTTTGAATGTCAAACCGCAGCACCGGGGTCTGTCTGTGGCACTACAGTCATACTGGAATCAAGACTCTTACTGTCTGCATCACAGGTGTTAAAAAGCAACTTTTTATCCAAAATTAGCTGTATGTTTTGCCTTTTCCCCCTCTATGTCGCTTCTATTTGATGCTGCAGCCGTTTCCCTACAGACAGACCCTTGCTTTGCCCCACAGACGCGGTCCAGAACTTTATGGTTGCCAACAAATGATTGGCTTGTAACAATGCTAGTGTGTGGAGGAGGGGTTGTGTGTACGTTTCAACAATTTACACAATTAGAAAATGTAGAAGAATTGTTATTTTGACCTACGTTTTGCCAGTTATCTCTCCGTTTTGCCAGAACTTGAAAATCCTTAGTTTTGGGTCCGAGAGAGTAACTTGAACATCAGAGGTGGTCCGTGGCTAAAATGCTGAATAAATGGTGGGCCCCGTATGAAAAAGGTTGAAAGCCACTGCCCTAGGGGGATTTTAGATCGCCTCACATAAGAACTGAAAAATAAACAGCCAGGGGATGAGCGATTGACGCAAGCTTGGCCACATCTGTCCTTCACACTGGAGTGAAATTGGGGCTCTTCTTTATTCCCCGCAACACATGTGTTACAAATGATACTAATGAAGAGACTGTTGTTCCATTCTAGGGTGCTGCTGGTATTGTGCATGCTGCTGGCTCACTAGAAACACTCTGCTAGTAGACACTAGTGGGGTCACTCACAACTAGTAAGTAGCAGATGTGTATGGAAATCAAGTGTTAAGCACCAGGAGGTTACATATCAGTGGAATTAAATCAAGCCAGCAGGCTTGCCTGGAGCCAACTGGCTGCCATTAGGAAATGCTGATAGTCCAGTAACCTCACAGGTGACTAGATTTAACCTCAGAGACTAGAAACCTTTCATATATACAGCAAAACTAAAAACACTATTAGCAACATATAGTGTTACTCTAGTGGCAAGTTCTGTTCACTCTTTGAACTTTAGGGCTACCTACTGTACTGTAGACTATTTACACTATTTAGCATTAATCTTAGCCCTCTAAAAACGAACACTGGCATAAAAGGTACTGAAACAATTGGCAAAGATGATGAAAGCAATCATTCTTTGTTCTGTACATACATACACAGTGACAGTACATTCATATATTTGTATGGTACAAAACACTGAAGTCCTTCAACCAGAAATCTAACCCTAAACCTTAATCGGCCAAGTCCCAACCTCTTTGTGCGTCTTTCTCATTCCCAGTGATGTCTTAAGAACAATTTAGTCTGTTGTTCTCTGGTATAGAAGCAGGCTTTATTTTATGCTTTCTTATACAAAGCTATCAACATGTAAACTGACAAAATAAACAGTGTTATGACATTACAACATAAGCCAAACATAAAGCAAATAATGAAAGTAAATGCACAAACAAGCAGGCTATTGACAATACATCACTGGCTGCCCCTTAGGGAATGAATGGCTTTGAATCCATGAACAAACACAACCATTCAAGGCTGAAAAGAAACAATCCAAAATCCAACACAGAAACTCATGAACAAATGTAACCAACTCAAATATTGACAAATAACTTAAACCATTGATACAGGAATAAACATGATCGTTTAACTTGTGACACGCTTCTTCAAACAAACATTCTGTCTGCCTGAAGCATAGACTGAAGCATAGTGCTGCTACATCAAGCTTGTATGAGCCATTTTGTCAAGGCAGGAAAAATGCAGGCCAACTTCCTGAGCAATGCATTTCTGTGTTTCCAAATCGCAGTGAGAATACATGCATTTCCGCCCCAGGCAAGCCTGCTGGCTCGATGTATTCCCGTGATAAGTAGGTCTACCGGTGATTATCGTGTTTTATTACATGGCTTGAATGAATGCTCCAATCAGAAGCCAGCATTCTGGTCACGTGAGCGTTAACATATTACACTATAATTCACCGCTCCGCTCTATATCTGACCGCTGCATAATCAAGGTCCCCAAAGTGCAAACAGCTGTGCTCATATCAATCCGCGCTTCCGCATTTAGTTCCAGGTCCATTTGGTTTCATGTTCATGCTCTCAAAGAGTTACATCTAGTTAACTAACTCTCCGTCATTTAGCCTGCGGTCCACCTGGAACCCCCTCAAGGACCACTGGTGGTCCTCAGACCACTGATTGAAAAACGATGATTTTTTCAAGCCATTCAATAAGTAAGGGATTTGTTTTCCTAACTAACTGACCTCGGATGTGCCTTGGTCAGTTTATTAGGAAACAAATCACTGGTTCGGCGGGTGTTATCCCTTGTTGTGTACTATATTTCTCCCAATTATGCGTTATTTATTACATGTAATAAGCAGGATTATGGCTTATATACCATTCTGCCTGTGTTTTGGTTTTCTCCTCTGGTGAAAGGCTGGAGGCAAGCCACTCAGTCAAATCCTGCCACAATATTTAGCAGTGCATAATATTGCCATCTACTTGTTTATAGGAACTCAAATGCGAACAGAAGGCAACTCAGTGGCGAGATGCTATTGTAAATACCCACAGCATTCGTCTCGTAAGTATCTGTCTCTTCCCATCAAGTCGGCACTGGGTAAAACGTTACACCTGGAGAATTTGATTTAGCGCGACAAATCATTTCAAACTCCATTTACATATACACCGTTTCTGCCCTAGCCTCCGTCGTGAGGCAGCAACAGTATGTTAGTTTGCGTATTGTTGATCCCCCCCCCCACGTCTCCTTCCCCTATAGCTGTACTGATTGTCATAAAGCCGATCCTACACTAATTCCGCGTCCCTTCAACCTTTCTCTAGAGCGGAAAGAAGCAAGACCGATTGGTCTCAGTCATCCCTATACTTCATCAGGGGCTGAGCTGCATTGGTTCCGGACACACAAACACACACACACACACAGATCCACTGGAACTGTTAATATCTACCTCTTCGTCTTGAACACACTTTTACTATTCCCTCTCCACTCTCCTTGACCCATCCCTCCACTCCTCCACTCCACTCCGCTCCGCTCCACTCCACTCCGTTCCGTTCTTTTCCTCTTGTCTCGCCTGGAGGAGAAAACCCCTCACGAGGAAATCCTACTTCAGTTGCGGACAGATTAGTTGGCCCTCGCCCCGCCGCCGCCGTCGACGACGCGCGGAGCGTGACCAATGTCAAAAAGCGCAGCGCTAGCGCGGCCCTCGCAGCGGTGTGAGAGACGAGACAAGAGCCGGGGACTCTTAGTGGGGTAATGAATACACAATTGTGGGCCCAGGGCAGATGTGGGGAGTCGTGACCGGACTGGTGACAAGGGTGTGTGTGTGTGTGTGTGCGTGTGCGTGTGCGCAAAGGGAAGAGGAGAGATTAAGTGTTCTGTGTTCATGAGTGGAGTTGCGGGCACTACATGCTTTTTGGTTTCTGACGAGTAGAAACCCAGCTCACACTTTTCACTTTTTTCCCCACACAATTCAAAACTCGAAAAAAAAAGAAATAATAATAATAAAAATGCTGCATGCCGCCACTACGTGGATCTGCTATGTTTGATGCTTCTGTGTGTCATATCATCATAAATGGTGGTCCCTTATTGGCCAATGGATCCATTGGATATATTGGATCAATAGCATTTTTGTTCACGAACGCATAGAGCTAGATTACTATGTAAGCCAGGCAGAAATGTCTGTCTGTGCATCCGTCACACACTCCATATCTGGGTAGCCTATGCCTGACTCAGAACTCCATATATGAGTGTGTGCATCATACACTCCATGTTTGGGTATGGATGCCCCAGAACTCCATATATCGGAGTTGTAATCTTGAAGTGTTTGTTGTAATTATTTTGACTGATATAGGCGAAAACAAAACATACGAAAGGTCTAAGTTTGGAGACTATAGGGACTTTTCTGCCCAACGCAGCGGCGATATCGATTTAGGAGTCTTTCCTTGACATGGTGGTGTGAGTCACCACTAAACTCTCCACAAGTTCCATAAAGTGTACCCAGAAGAAACTCTTCTGTTTGCAGTGATTTAGGATTTATTGGATGTAATGCATCATACCCATAGCTCCTTCAATAAATGTCAGGCCACCGTGACAGAAATGAGTGTGGCTTTTAGTCATTTCTTTTTTTACCACCCACTGTTGTGTAGGTCCCATTAGAAAGTTCTTTGCTCGGCGTGGGTTGTTTCTCTTCTCTTGCACTTATCACACTTATGCCGGCAACCATTTTGTTGACAGCTCTTTGATTAATGGAGGATGGCATAGCATCAAACCTAGGCGTGTAATAGGTTCTTACCGCTTACAACACCATGAAAAAAGACGCCCACATTTGAGCCACTCTGCAGAAAAAAGAAGGAAAAAAAGTCTAGAAAGTAGAATTAGTCCTATTTATAATAAAGCTTAAAGAACAACTTTAGTTTTTTTCAATGAAGGTTCATGTTTTAGGATGTTATACTGGGGACATTCGAACATGGTCCTAAAGATGTATTTTTTACTCAAAAAGTATGGGTTTTTCTTTTTTTTAATGCAGTGAGCAAGTTTACTATGTAAGCTGTGCAGAACCGTCTGTGCGGACATCACACACTCGATGTATTGACTTGTTTGCTATAGTCCTACTAGACCCCAAGAAATTATATCTGACCACAAATGACCACGGGATCTACTGAATGTGACAAACATATTGAGCCTTACACACCGACACAACCCAGTAGATCCTGTAAATTAACTTTTGTGGCCAGGTGTAATTTCATGGAATCTACAGTAGTAGGGCTATAGTAAATAATACCTTGGTTGAGAAAGAAATTGCCCTTTAATAACAACTTCTTAAAACAACCCACTGTGCATAACCGATGTGGTTGAGATCGTTTGAAATATAAATTAAACCTGTTTGTAACTTCTAGACAAGTGATATTACGGTGAAAAAAGGGTGAATGAACGAAGCCTTTTCATCAGCACGCCGGGGCACACTGGCAATTATTTCAAGAATTGGAACAGAATGTGGTCCATGGAGATGCCTGATTGAACAGCTACTCCACTCCGACATAACACAATGGTCCTCCCTGTGGTGTACATCAAGGATCTGAAATCATCAATTGTACCCCGGACAGCCTAACAAGCACAATTCCATTTCACCATTAAGAAAAATAAAGAGTTTGCCTGGCGTCTGTAAGCCATCGACCTTCACTGGGGGAGGGGGGGGGGGGGGGGCATTGAGCATCATCGACCTTTTTACGGAGCCCCGTCCCGTCCTCAAAGTGGCCTTAATTTGGAGTCATTGCCTGCAGGCGTCCCTAATAATGTCTTTTCCTTAACTAGAATGGAAGGATAAGTAGGAACGCATCTGAAATCAATGAAGGGGGATAGAGAGAGAGAGCCCATGCCCGTGGGCCTTCTACACGTTCTCTGTTCTCTCCCACTGTGAACCAATACAGGCCCTGAGGTAGGAAATAGCGACTACAGATACAGACTCCATCTTGGCCGCACTTGGTGTATATAATCACTTCTCTCACGTCTGAAATATTTTTGGGGCAAAAGTAGGCCTACCGTATGTTTTTTGTCTTGTCATTTGATTTTATGGATACACGTAGGCATTGGAAACAATCTTTCTCAATATGCTATACTTGTTTTAATAGCGTGTCTGTGTGTGTTGCACAGGCGCACGCAAATGCGCATGCAAATGCAAGTGTGTATGCACGTGTCTTGAAGGGGAATTCCACTCATTTTCAATATTTTACTATGTCATTAATACACCTTAGAGATGGTGTGTGTCTGTGTTTCCTAGAAATGGAGGTCTGAAAAAAATCATTAGAATGGTGAAATACATCTTGATGACATCATCAAGATGTGTTTCACCATGTTAATGAGTTTCCTTTTTCTGAGAGTGTACAAATGTGAACCAAATGGACCCTAGCCAAATGTGAACAAATGGACCCGCTAGGGTCAGAAAAAAAAGACTACCGTATATACTGTACAGTACATATAGTGTACGTTGTGCATGCATAGTTTTTTATGTCGATACAGTATATTCTACTGCTGTTATGTTTGTAGTGAGGTAGGCCTATTGTCGATACTACTCTGTAGTATCTTAACTTTATATAGGCATTTGTTCATTTACGCATAATTGGCTTATGAAGCATAACCCGCCATAGGGATCATTTATCATTCAGCTGGAGCCCTGGGGGTCCCTGGATCCGTACTTTTGGGAACCACTGATGTATAGGCTACTAACGACTATTAGAAGTGACCTTTTCATTGGGGATGGTTCAGTAAGGTTAATGGATTTTCCTCTACACTGACAGACAGACAGAAATTTTCCATCAAGGACATCAATGCTATACTACAGTATAGCTGTGTTGTACATGAAGCAATATAGATCATGCACATTGACATAGTGTACATGGTAGATGACATTATTCTTGTTAGACAGAAATATTGTATCTCCATGAGTCCATATTCTAACCTTTTGTGATTATTATGCCCCCCAGGTTGAACCCTGTTTTAAAGCTATGTTGAGACTGCTGTTTTGGGGCATATACTGTATACCCAAGTTCACTAATGGCTTTCCAAAGGCATTAAACATACACAACTCTGGGTCATATAACATGTCCCATTTGGGGGGGTAAGAGAACATGTTGGAGGGGCAAAAGAAAATGGTATGGGGGCGGCTTGGGTATGTATACCATGGTATGTACAGTATGTATACCATATAACATTTTCGGTTTCAGGACTTTTATTAGTCAAGTAAAGCATCAATAATAACATCAGTTGTTGTTGAAGTTGCAACAGACACGCAGCATGCATTAAGCTAAAGGTCTCAGAGTTTTCTGTTTTCAATGATGAAATGCTGTTGGTTTAGTGGTGACACAGCTGTAGTTATAGTTAGTAGCAGTAGTAGTGTTTCAAATCATTTTAAATATAAGCACTTTAATTTGTAAATATCTTGGGTTGTTTTGCATGGCATCGTGTTTTTTTTTGGGGGGGGCGGCAGTCTGGGTATTTAGGGGGCATTGCTCCCCATACCCATGCCTAGATCCACCCCTGCTCTGGGTGTGTGAAATGCCCATTGCAGGTGCATGCGTAAACGCTCTTAAAGTGAACACACCATACAGTATACTGTTGTTTCGTATGCATATGCAAGCAGCATTACATGTTGATCAAAATGCATTATTTGGATGCTAATGTGATAGGGCTATATACCAAAGGTGAGGTCTTATATGGTAAAAGAAACTGACTGACATCAACAAAACAACACCAGGTGGGCCTTTTGTTTAAAACAAAAAAAAAGGCTGACGCTTCAGTTCCAATTAATGTATGCAGCATGCGGCGTGAAATCGGAGGGGCTTTGAAATCGTGTCTTGTTGGAAATGCTAGGGAATTATGGAAACGCATGCCTCAGCAAAGGAATTGACTCGGCCCCGTGGGCGAGGAAATTACACTGTGACAAAATAATTAAAAGCCATGTCTCTCTTATTTAAATACATGCCTCGGCACGCCGAAATATCCCTTGGACCGCACAGGACTGGGGGTGTGGGTTGGGGGGGCACCACTCCCACTGGAAGGTTTGAAGTCACCCGAGGGCAGTGTCTGTACCCACGGTCGCTGCTCGGTGACCGGGCAGCGATCCCCACTCCCCCAACATTTTGAAGAGTAACAGAGAGGAAAGTAAAGACATAGCCAACTCAAATAGATATTTTATAGAGTGTGTGACAAAGAATATACTCTGTCTGTCTATCTATCTATCTATCTATCTATCTATCTATCTATCTATCTATCTATCTCTCTATCTATCTATCTATCTATCTATCTATCTATCTATCTATCTACTATCTATCTATCTATCTATCTATCTATCTATCTATCTATCTCTATCTCATCTATGTATCTATCTATCATGAAAAACAAGGTGAAAGAAAATATGGAGAGAGCAGAGAGAGTATGCGGTCATCAATTCCAACAGATTTCCAAACCTTTTTTTTTGGGGGGGGGGGGGTCAAGCCATCCAACCTCCTCTTGTGTGTTCGCTATGGTGAGGTGCACCCTGAGATGTTTATACTTCCCGTTGCTGTGCAACGGCATTGCACACAGAACAGCTGAAACAGCTGTGACCACGCTGCGTTTAGAGGTCTGCATGTGCAACACTGTCGCGGGACGCAGCATAAATTATACTTGAGCGCACCTTCCTGTTCTTATGACAGCGACTGGAGGTTTAGGATTTGAAGACAGCTGTTTTGAAATACTAGTATTGTTCAAACACAACAGCAACCAAGGATTATATATTGCAAGAGCTCGATCACCATAAACATCCAAATCATTCTGCCTCCACACTGGGAGAAAAAAAAAACATCTGAAAGTTTGATGATGCATATTTTGCATTTGGGTGCAGTTAGAATTCTTCCATTGCTAGTCCCTTCCTAACATATTAGCTTGGGGTTTTGTTGATGAAATTGTCAGTATATGTCCTCTTAATCTTAGTTATTGTAGCTTGATTTCTATTTAGTTTGTAGCACAGAAGAAAATAGGACCCTAGATCAGCAACTAAAGTGGATAGTGCTAGTGTACTCTGCCTCCGGCGTTGTAGAACTATTCAGTCGTGGTGCAGTTTCTTCTTTGTTATCTTCCTTTAAAATGTCAGCTGGAAATGCCCATTTCTTTTTAATTGAAATTTGTTTATTTTAATTAATTACACCCTGTGTCATTGTTTGCCAAATGTGCGAGACCTTAGTGTTAAGGAAGGTGCTATGAATGGCATTAAAGTTATTGATTAGGTTTTTGTGTGTGCGGGTGTGCGTGAGTATTGTGTGCGTGCGAGCTTACTAGAATTCATCACAAGCAAAGACGACTTCTGATGACATCAACAACACGATGTCCAGTCATATGAGCACATACATTCCGTGTTATTGAAATTAAAGTCCCGTGGTAAACCTCAAACTGGTCAAAGTCGGGGTACCAGACAAAACCTTTAGAAGCTTTATGTAATGGGTTTCCGTGATGCTGAGTCCATTCCAAACATTAGTTTTGTTCATGAAACACTCCTCGGGCAAAAAAAAACAGCCATAAATAAGTAGCCTTGCCGAGCCATGAGGCCCAAAGGCAGCTTGATGTACAAGAACACTCCCTGGACAATACGTCACAGGGACTTGCCCTCAATCCAAACCCGGCCAGGAATCGAACCTTCCCAGTCTCAGGGTGGACACTCTAACCACAACGCCACACCCGTCATCATAAATGTGCTTAGTCAGCACTTTTGGGTTATTGCAACATAAAGCATGATGAAATGTTGCATGTTTTGCCCTGACTTTGACCAGTATTTTTTTTTTTTTTTTTATGATTTGGTTTCCCACAGGAGTTGAATTGTAATATTTTAGTACATGTTATTATGCACCATTAGAAACACCTTGGTGAAGAAATGCCTTGGTAACAATGTAGTTCCCAGATTGGTCAAATGCGTGATAAAAATGCTCTTACTAAAAGCTATGCATGCTTCACTGCTCAACAAAAAAAAGTTTGAAGTATGCACGATACAAGGTTTCTGCCTGTCTGCAATGATATGCACACACTCGCGCACACACACACACACACACACACACACACGTGCACACACGCGCGTCCGAGCGCACCCACAAATCAGTGCCAGCGAGGGATAGGTAAAGGTAACAGTGCTATTAGGAGGCACTGAAGCGCTTCCAGACACGTACTGGGCCTGGCCTCGGCTGACAAAAAGCCCTAATGTATGGGCCAGTATATAGCTGCAGTCTGTGCAGTCTTACAGTGCTGTACCGGGATTCAATTAGCCTGTCTAACGGCGTCGGGCCTGGCCCAGCCCCGGACGCCACAGAGAGGAGTTAGGAGTGCTGTCATATGGGCCAGCCAGCGAGGCGGCAAGACTCAGTTCCATCTTTCTAACCCCTTAAGACCTGAGACAATGCATACCAGCTCTGTTGAACCAGGGGCGGATATAACATGTCCCATTTGGAGGGGGGGGCAAGAGAACATGTTGGAGGGGCAAGAGAAAATGGTATGGGGGCACATACCATCTTCAGTTACAGGACTTGTATTAGGCAAGTATAAGCATCAATAACAACATCAGTTGTTGTTGAAGTTGCAACAGACACACAGAGTGCATAAAGCTAAAGGTTTGACTCAGAGAGTTTTCTGTTTTCAATGTTGAATTGCTGTTGGTTTAGTGATGACACAGCAGTAGTAGTGTTTCACATCATTTTAAAAATAAGCACTTTAATTTGAAATATCTTGGGTTGTTTTGCATGCAGACTGGGTATTTAGGGGGGCATTGCCCCCCCATGCCCATGCCTAGATCTGCCCCTGCGTTGAACCCATTTTATAATTACTATTTTTTTCTGGATGGGAAAAAAGCAAAGAGTTGGGGGGAAAAGGCGATCGCTGTGAACGGTGTTATTCACGACACGGTGTTATTCAAGACACGTTTTCACGATTATCACGAGATCCATAAGCTTGAGTCCTGTGCTATGAGCTTGTAGATCTAGTTTGTTTTTAATGGCTAAGATTAAAATAATAGTTTCAGTGGTTATAAAAGCTATAAATCAGGTCTGAATGGTTTTAATACTGTGCCTGTATCTGAGAGACCCTGCATGAGAAGGACAAATGATATTGGGATATGACTGAGTGACCCGCTTATAGTTTTGACACTGAGTGAAGTTTTTACAGAACTTCACACAATTATAATATGGTCAGCACTCAGCAACAGTGCTGATGACAAAATAGACATTATCGGTGCATGCATAAAGAAAGACACCTACAATTTGTGGCATTTACGTACAAACCGACACAGCCGAATGTGTAGAGAATAATGCCAGGGAAACATAATGTCCCAGGATGGATAAGTAAAATAATATGCTTAAAGGAGATCCACCATGAATTTGACATTTTTCAAGATTATTTAATTGTAAAGAAAAAAGTCAATACCTTCAAATCTGTGCTTTTCTGGGTCTGAATGACCAATCTCAGATTTGAGTGATATAAATCAGTGTTTTTCAACCAGTGGTTCGGGGACCCCCAGTGGTCCTTGAGAGAGTTCCCAACCACATGGTTGTAAATCCATAGAAAGTTCAGTAGGGTGAGTGTCTGTATTGTGTCAATTTTCTTGTGACATGTGTGACTTGTGGTGAGTGTGCATGCCCGCATGCACGCGTTCCACAAGTCACTCACTCACTCACTCACGCACTCTTTCAACCAGACATCCCAATTTTGCGTGTAAAAAAACCTAAATGATGTTCCATCAGCAAAGTGCTTATGTGTCACGTTGATACTTTTGTTTTGGGTTAGATGATGAGATAGAGTTTATAGATTTTTTTGTTGTTGTTGTTGGCTCGGGAGCGGACACCTCCTTGCTAATTTAAGGCACTCGTTGTGTGCCTGAAGGCAATTCAAACCCATTTTCCCTCCTGATATTGAGGCAGAATAACCCTGTGTGTGTGTAATGGGGAACATAGAGGCGGAGGCACGGCCGTGTGCCGGCAACACCCGAGGCGAGCATGAGAACTTAACCAGGTAATGCTATTCTCCGGGCCGTCCTCTCCACCCGGCGGTGGACAGAGAGTCATCACAGGCCCAGTGGGTGATAATCGGTGTTGTGTGTGCAGCGCCGAGAAGTCGGCGGGAGGCGCGGTGCAGCGTGTGCGTGCCTGGGGTGTGTATGGCTTTAGTGTTTTGTCTTGACGATACTCGTGAGTGCCTGCCCCGCATTATTACCTTCCCACGGGTATAGTGAGAACTAGCGACGGTGTGAGGACCTCGCACAAGACTCGCTGCACATGCACGAGACTCGGGTTCATATTCATGTCAGTAATGATGATAGGCTCATACGCTTCTACCGTTATCAAGCGATAATTCCCAGTAGGCTGCTTATCAGCACCATTTTATCGATGAGAGCATGTTGTATGGAGCCTGCTCACTGATAAGATGACAACTGCTCATCTGCTTATCCACTGGTGATAACAGTCAAATCTGCTTGCGGTTAGGTTTAGGGGTAGGTTTAGAGAAGAGTGTAGCAATGTTTGGAGCAAAACCCTAGCCCCCTCCAACCGTAACCCTAAGCCCGTCGGGCATTTAGGATTAGGGTTACGGTAACTGCGATCTTATCTACTGATAACGGTAGAATCCGCTGGATAGGTTCATAGGCAACATCGACATTTCACAATTTTTGAAGAAAAAAAATCTAAATATATGTTAATGCCATTTAGAAGATTTAGAACACTTTCTTAGGGGGTCGTTATGTGTGTAATGTGTGGTTTTAGATATTTTAGATTTTAGCAAGTGAGCCCAGTGTCTCAGTAGATAGCCCCTCCCCCTATCTAGTGCACCAAATAATTGTGGGAACTGTAGTCCAGGAAGTACCAGTGTCAATGACATCAGAGACACTGGGCTCACTGTTAAAACCTGAGATATCTAAAACCACATATTACAGACGTAAAGACGACCAGGAAAGTGTTCTAAATCTTCTAAATGTCATTAACATACAGTATATATATATATTTTTGACAATATGGTAAAATGTTTCTTTAAATACACCCCAGAAAACATTTTTTTTAGTTGGATAATGTGATACCCTCAGATTCCTTGTGTGTGTTTGCGTGTGCCTCGGGCCGCTGAGTGCAGAGAGGCTTCGTGATGAAATCATGTAATTATGTAATCAACCCGCCCATCGAGGGGTCCGAGCTGGTCGCCCCACTTAACAAGACATTATGGAGGACAAACACGAAGAGCAATAAAAACAAGTGAACGGACGAGAGGGAGAGAGAGCGACGGAGAGAGATTCCAGCTCGCTTCTTTCTCAGTACTCCCAGCATGTATTGAGTGACGTGAAGTCAATGAGTTCAATGCACTAAAACATGGTATAATAAACTGTGTTGTGTGCTGCCCTCAGTGCCCTGAGTGTAAACAAATGGGTCAGAGCTACTTTGCTGCCACTGCCCAAGCACAAAACTACTGAATATAGCATTTTACTTGATTAATTCCGTGCTGGGTTAAAAAGTTGTATGGTTAGTAGCACTCCCTCTGTTGTTGTGGGAGTGGACCTTGTAACTAAAGATACTTGCAAGTTACAACTGTAACTGTTCTTTCATTTATATGTAAAAGTGGTAGAGGTGGTAGAATATGTAAATATGTGGCAAAGAAGTGGGTTGTTGGCTGATTTACCACTGTTTGGTGGCAAAAGCGAATTTTGCCACGAGTGGCAAACAACCCCGAAACAGTGGTAAATCAGCCAACAATCCACTCCCTCCCATGGTGAAGCAGTATTGTTTTTTATTATATTATTATATTTTATTTAGTATATGTGTCGGAAACACAATTTATGGACAACATCCCTCAATGTCTTTGCTACTCCTTCACAGATGGACAGACTGAGCAACAACGTCCCACTGCAGACAAGACTGATCACCAACAATCCAGGCTGGATGGGGAAACATCAGTGAGTAACTCAATCACAATGAATTTGTGATCTTTGACAATTGTATGGATTCAGGGGCGGATTGACCATCTGGAGTACAGGGAGTTTTCCCGGTGGCCTGCGCCACCTAGTGGCCTGGACAGGTTTTTTTTTTTTCTTCTTTTTTTTTTTTGAAAAGTCCAAGGCAGGCCAGGGCGCCAGGCCCAGACCAGGCAAACTAGTGTTTCTATCCTTCAAAAAAGAAAAGGTGTTAATCTTCTACATTCTCTAGTTGTGTAGACATTCTCTAGTTGTGTAGATATTTTAACTCTTGAGGGTGTAAAAATGAAACCAAATGGACCCGCAAGGATCCATTTGGTTTCATTTTTACGCTCTCAAAGAGTTACATCTGGTTAACCAACTGCCCCCACCAGGGTGGCCTGGCAAAGGCAAAATTGTCCCGGTGGGAAAATATGTGCCAATCCGTCCCTGTATGGATTTTAAGATGTGTGCTGTGAGACACATCAGTCTCTAGATCAGGGGTGCTCACACCTTCTTGACATGAGAGCTACTTTCAGACCGCCTCAACAAGATCTACACATCATGTCATTATCCCATTATGACTAAAATCCATTTCAAGGCCCATAGAAAGTGGGAGCTTTAAATAGTGGTGATAGTGTTACTTACTGTTATACAGTGTCTTCAAGGAAAGTGTCACAAGTAACCTCTTCACAATCAAGTGAGGCAAAAATAAAGAATAAAAAAACGAATAGGGACGACACCAAGGCCTTTAACACAACACCCGAACTCTTTGGAAAACCTCACTAGAAATCACTAACAAATCACACTATCAAAGAACAAAGTTCTAGAACAATGTCTAGACTAGGTAGCGTGATTACAGTAAACACAAGCCGCTTAAAATGTTAAGAGGGGACCATGTTGTGTAACGTGTACGTGTGTGTACGTGTGCATGTGTTTTGCGTGTGTGTGTGAGTGAGTGAGGAGCAGGTGATCGTGGAGCTGGTCCAGAGAGGGGACATCGTGAAGGTTGCACCCGGAGGGAAGTTCCCCGTGGACGGGAAGGTGATCGAGGGGAGCTCCATGGCTGACGAGTCTCTCATCACAGGTACAGCTGTGCATTGATACCCCAACGCGTATACACATTATCTATTTTAACACATTCTGGCTGGGAACCCCCTTTTATTTTTTAAGCATTACTTTAGCTATGGAAAAATAGCATCAATGCTCATGTTAGTTGGCGTCAAGTGTCCTTGAGCAAGACACTGAACCCCTAATTGCTCCAGATGTGCAGGTTGCTGCCTTGCATGGTTTCCTCCAGCATAAATGTGTGAATGTACATGTGTGAATGTGTGAATACTGTATGTGAGAGAATGGGTGCATGGTGACACAGTGGCGTTTCTGACCCTAAAAAAAAGGAAAAGTAATTGTGTGTGTGTGTGTGTGGGGGGGGTGTATTAACACACCTGAGTCTGAATCGCAGCCAGAGAATTATTTTTCATCGATATTAGGCTACCTAGAGATTTTATGGATATATTAAGATTTATTTTAGACAGCTACTCCATCCGCAGATTATCCATTATTAATTATTTATTAATTCCATTGATCCCATCCATCCGAATCCGCGGATTATCCACGGATGAATCCGCAATCCGCTGTTCTCTAATTCCTACTGTTCACTGTTCAGAACAGCAGCACCATATAGTGGAGTCTAATGGTGGTGTAGAGCACCATCTAAAGGCTGATTTCGGTACTGCACTCAAAGTGTTAAGTACTGTAAGTGTACTTTGTGATTTCTTTCTCCACCACTGCTGCCCAGGTACAAGAAGACGCCGGCGGAGATGTACGAGTTGCGGGCGCGGGGACACATGAAGAGCCTGCACTCGTCTCAGGTCAGCACGCACCTGGGAGTGGACAACCGGCGCCGCAGTCTCACCACCACCACCACCACCACCACCACCAGCCCACTACCGGGTGGAGGGGCCACACCCGGAGCCAGCATGAGAGGACCACCGGTGGCCTCCTCACACCATGCCGGTCAGGGCCATCAGGGGCCGACCGCCGCTGCTTCTGTAAAAGAGCTGGACGAGCGCTACTCACTCCCCAGGACTGTGCACGACCTCATTGTGTAGGAAAGGTTTCATCTTAAAGGCCTATTTGTAGAGTTTTGGTTTTCGGTGTGATGAGGTGGACCATCGAAAACTACCAGCAAGCAGTCTTGTCACAGTGCTCACCTCTCACAGAACCAACCTCTCTGCTTTTACCTAAACACCGTTTTGGTGGTCATCTCTTCACCAAGAACTGGACTAGACATTAACATCAGTGGCATTAAAGATGTTTTTTGTTTTTGTTTTTTGATAAAAGGTTGCCATGTTGTTTTTTACGCCCCTAAACCATGATCATCAGGTAAACCATAAACCAACAAAGTGAGAGGAAAAGTGGCACTCCAAAATGATACAGTAGATTGATGAATGGCTGTGGATGCAAGTTCTCATCTTTTATTGAATGTTCACAATAAAATAATTGTGAATAATTGTGATAATATTCCATCTGAGCCTCGGTCTCCAGGCTTACCCCATCTGTGCTGCATGAAGGAAAGCCTGGGCACAAACTAAGGCAGAGAGCCTTTCAGTGTCCGTTGGAACTTCCATCAGATGTATTTTCCCCCTGATACACTATTTTCCTGACCAATCTCAGCACGTATTTCATTTGCTGAGAATGTAAACTGATTTGTAATGGGGTTTCTAACATCAACATTATTTCCTAGGCAGTAGTTCGGCCATTTCTGGCTGATAGACTCCACATGGTGCATCTCGCCCAGTGTGATCTGAGCCATTATTGTATGTTATAGTTTGGCATGCTGCTTTTCCGCTTTGCTGGTTTATGAGTTAAGCTTTATTTAAAGCTGAGCACCCACTGCCTTAAAGCTAATAGAGGCAACTTTTTAGCCACAAATCAAAATAGATATATAGCTATATTTTTTTGCCTTTTTCCTTTTGAACAACGCTGACATGTCGTTGGTGTCCACGTTCTATAGACGGCGTACTGGTGTAGTTTACAAGGACTAAAGTGGATTTGACAGATGAATTAATTAGGCGTTAAAGGAGAATTCCGTGGAACAGGCTTTCCTACCTGAATTTCTAGTTGTTAGAACCCAATACAGGTGGTCCATGTGTCGGCTTGTATAAATACGTTGTTTTGCGGGGACCCCGACCCCTCCGTAGGCTTATAGCGGGGCCGATGGGCGTTGCTCAAATTCGCCTATTTCCAGCGCAAAAAAAATGCTTTTTTCGCTATGTATCGACTCCTCATGCTTTATATGTTATTGTGAGGCACTGACTTTGCAGCATAGCAACCTGTTTCTATGTGTTTTTGCCGTAAAGCGGAACTGCTGCCATAAAGCGGAACTGCTGAGACCCGCCCCGGAAGTGCCACCAGCACTAGCTTGTTTACCATAGCCACGCTGCCAGAGCCTCGCTCATTCACCCTGCAGTCTCCGCTGTTGCTGTACGCTTCGCGCACATACATTAAGATCACTTTATTTAGCAGTGCTATTGTTTTAGCAGCGTTTGATCATGAAGCAGTGTGTTTTTCCTGGGTGTTTGAACAAGAGAAGCCCTGGAACTGCGTAAACTTTGGCTCGCCTGGGAACCCCAAGCTGTGGATTACACCACGACCATCGCAGGTAATTTTTTGTTGATTTATAAGCTATTCTTTTACCAAGCCCTTCCCACGTTATCTACAGTAGGTATGTACTGTATGTATTTATCGACATTGTATAGATACTACTGGTAAAAGAAATGTTTTGTGTTATGGTCGCATAGTCATAAAAATATGGGCGAATAGTCATAAAAACAGACTTTGTTTGCTTTCAAAGAAGGGTCTACTACAGAACACCACTTCTCCAATGGAGTGTTTACATTTCACAATAACCTACTTTTCCAGTAGAACTGTTAGAACATTCACATACATGTTTGATTACAAGTGGCATGTAGTAATCCAATAAATTCCCAAACATTTTCATTGTAAGTGCATCATGTAGTGCAATGTGGGACGAGAGCTGGCCACTACAAAGAAAAGTAACTATATAACTAAAGGTGACTTTTACATATATTTTTATTCCCTTTAGTAAATCATCAGCCAATTGCTTCTGTGGTATTCATGGGTGAATAATGGGATGCAATTGTAATATTGTCATTGCAAAGATGTGTCCTTCTGTAAGCAAATAATTCAATTGTTGATTTATTGTCACATTCTAACTACGATTGGATAAAATTGTATTTGCATTACAATGCTAATAAAGGGGAGATGCCTCGTAGATCAGATTGCTGTGTACTTTGACATTCTTTTCATTACAATGTTTTGTTCTGTTTTTTTCCTTTTCCCTGTAGGAAAGGAGAAGATGAAAATACAATTTTCAGAGGCATCAAAGAGCTACATTCTGAAGTATCAGTTTGAGGCCACGGTACAACTGGAGTTCAGTCTACAACTTCTGCATCGTGTGAAGGAGTTGAGCAAAGCAAAGCCACTGGAGCCTCTGAGAGAGAAAGGAAAAAAGTTCCCCCGGCCTAATATAGCAAAAGTCCCAGGCCGGACGTGAGTGAACTAAAGTCCAAGGTTTCACTTAGATTCAGCCATCAGAGGAAATAGATGTGCAATCATTTGCAAGTAAAAGTAATTTTCTTTTCTTCATTACTCAATACAAAGTACGATGCAGTGCAGAATCATTGAATGTCAAATAATATAGTCCCCAAATATAGGATATTCACATTGGAAACACACTGTCCTGTATGCTGGCCAACAGGGTTTTTTCATGTCATCTTGTTTTAGTGTTTTAGTGACTTTTTTTCTTTTCCCAATATTATTTGAAAGCTTATAACCATTTAAAAAAAACTTTCATGTATAGAGACATTGTTGAAAATAAATGTTTATATTTTGGTAAATCATGGATTTCTGTATTCATTATGAAATATGGCGATGCAGTAATAGTTTACAGGGAAATGATTTTTGTTAGACCAGTGTTACCCAAACATCGATAAGAGTACCATGCACCCCTATAAGGATTTTACTTATCCAAAAGAAAATGGTTCTCAAATAATAATTTAGCGTTAGCTGGGAACCCTGTGGAAGTCCAACAAAAGACCCAATATTGTGAAACAGTAGATTATTTTTTGCAAGTTATTAGTAAATGAACACTTCAACTGCACATAATTTGACTTTATTTTCTTGATGGACTATCACATGGTGTTGACGATTTCACATGAGCCACAACAATAGAGTCAATAAGGTGGGGTGGTTTGAAATAGCTGCTAGACAAAGGCCATCATCAAATGAATAGAGATAGGTGGGACACAATACAGAATAATTGCAATGGCTGTATAAAAAGAGGTAGATGTGTGTAGTGCAATATGTGATTGTGTATCGCAGGAATCTAAACAAGGGTCCAATGATATGCATCAATGACTCAATGGATGTTGTTTAGTGTAGAGGCCAAGTGTATTTTGCTCTGAGATCTCCAGCTTCCTCTACAAATCCATGGTACAGTCCTGAATCCGAGGGGTATTTTTCTTCTTACGGCACCAACGACACAGCAAGGCAGAATAACACGGTTTCCAGCTCCAAGCTTTTCACCTTTCAGCAACCACTCCAGAAGAATTCTGTAGGAGGCCCGCCGCACTGACTGTGGAGAGAAGAAGCACATTAGCCTACTGTTAGACAATGATATTGTTGTATAAAAACATTTCACATTACCACATTACAAACATATACACACACACATACAGTATATATATATATATATATATATATATATATATATATATATATATATATATACATATATATATAGTCAAAGTACACAGCAATCTGATCTACGAGGCATCTCCCCTTTATTAGCATTGTATGCAAATACAATTTTATCCAATCGTAGTTAGAATGTGACAATAAATCAACAATTGAATTATTTGCTTACAGAAGGACACATCTTTGCAATGACAATATTACAATTGCATCCCATTATTCACCCATGAATACCACAGAAGCAATTGGCTGATGATTTACTAAAGGGAATAAAAATATATGTAAAAGTCACCTTTAGTTATATAGTTACTTTTCTTTGTAGTGGCCAGCTCTCGTCCCACATTGCACTACATGATGCACTTACAATGAAATGTTTTGGGAATTTATTGGATTACTACATGCCACTTGTAATCAAACATGTATGTGAATGTTCTAACAGTTCTACTGGAAAAGTAGGTTATTGTGAAATGTAAACACTCTCATTGGAGAAGTGGTGTTCTGTAGTAGACCCTTCTTACCATCCCCCTTCTTTGAAAGCAAACAAAGTCTGTTTTTATGACTATTCGCCCATATTTTTATGACTATGCGACCATAACACAAAACATTTCTTTTACCAGTAGTATCTATACAATGTCGATAAATACATACAGTACATACCTACTGTAGATAACGTGGAAGGGCTTGGTAAAGAATAGCTTATAAATCAACAAAAAAATTACCTGCGATGGTCGTGGTGTAATCCACAGCTTGGGGTTCCCAGGCGAGCCAAAGTTTACGCAGTTCCAGGGCTTCTCTTGTTCAAACACCCAGGAAAAACACACTGCTTCATGATCAAACGCTGCTAAACAATAGCACTGCTAAATAAAGTGATCTTCTATGTATGTGCGCGAAGCGTACACAACAGCGGAGACTGCAAGGTGAATGAGCGAGGCTCTGGCAGCATGGCTATGGTAAACAAAGCTAGTGCTGTGGCACTTCCGGGGGCGGGTCTCAGCAGTTCGCTTTATGGCAGCAGTTCCGCTTTACGGCAAAACAAATAGAAACAGGTTGCTATGCTGCAAAGTCAGTGCCTCACAATAACATATAAAGCATGAGGAGTCGATACATAGCGAAAAAAGCATTTTTTTTGCGCTGGAAATAGGCGATTTGAGCAACGCCCATCGGCCCCGCTATAAGCCTACGGAGGGGTCGGGGGTCCCGCAAAACAAAAAGTATTTATACAAGCCGACACCTGGACCACCTGTATTGGGTTCTAACAACTAGAAATTCAGGTAGGAAAGCCTGTTCCACCGGAATTCTCCTTTAACACAACGGATGACAACAACAAAATAGTGTATATAATTGATTTAAATTACAGACATTCCAAACAATCAGGTGTGAAGCATAGTCTTTTATGGACATTCAGTTGTGGTGATAATGATTGCTTGAGGGTTCCATAGGTAAATTATTGTAATCAAAGGTTAATATACATTTATATTAAAATATCTCATTAAATTATTATTTCTTTTGGTGCAGAGACAACCCTTGCTTTAATCAGTCAGTTAAAGGTATATAATATACACAACTGTCATTCTGAATCCCATAAGATCACTATGCAGCAGGAGATGAGCCAGGAACATTCTAGTTATCAAAAGTCCAAAACCACAACCCTGTTGCATTTGGCTGGTCACATGACAACTCCAGAAAGAGCAGGGTGTAATTAGACTGATTGAGAACATGTAGGCTCAAAAATTTGTATGCAGATCTGAGTTCTTTTAAACTTCATACAAAATCTTTTAGACTTAGTATTATTTATTTACTGTTTGTATTTGTGTATATGTTTATTGTCACATGTGTGTGACAATACATCTTGAATATTGATCAGTGTAATATATTGTTGCTGTCAGGTGGAAACCTTGAGCTGCAGCACATCTATTTTTTGGACAGTAGGCCTATTGTCAAAAGGACACAAGTTCCATCCCAGTAACACACGGCTGCCCCCAGCTGACTGTGTCAGGTTAGAAAACTTGCTGGTGCTCATGAGAAGCATAGTAAATATCGTATCAACCGTTTCGGTTCACACAGACCTTCTTCAGGACAGACATGTCTGTCCTAAGAAGGGCTAGATACGTACATACAAATCCCACAGGCAGGTAGCCTATAGCTAATCATTGCTATTATACAGGCACATCTACTGTGGATTAGTCTATAGGCCTAACGGATCATTATTTCGGTGGCAATACAGTACCATGGT